>CM053030.1:364485091-364831946 GCA_028564925.1 Lithobates sylvaticus
TTGTGCAGTCACTGTGCATTCACTGTGCTAATTGCAAAGACTCATATCTAGAGTTGAGCGACACCTGGATGTTCGGGTTTGGCGGGTTTGGCCGAACTTCGGAAAAAAGTCCGGGTTCGGGACCGAACTTGACCTGAACTTGACCTCGAACTCCGAACCCCATTGAAATCAATGGGGACCCAAACTTTTGAAGACTAGAATGACTGTAAAAAAGTCATGGAAAGGGCTAGAGGGCTGCAAATGGCAACAATATGTTGGTAAGAGCAATGCAAGTGCTCTGCAAACAAATGTGGATAGGGAAATAACTTAAAATAACATAAAAAAAATAAAAAATAAAAATAATATGCTGGAGGCCCACTTCTCAGCAGAAGAGGTACAGGAAGTCATTAAGAACCTCAGAAACTCAACGGCACGATGCCACACATATGGTGGGAATTCCCCAGAATACGCCCTTTCTGGAAAAAAAATATTCAATTTATTGGATAAGATAGTGGGAAAATAAAATACTTGGAAATGAAAAAAATTAAAAAAATTATAATCTTGACCTAGGAGGACAAGTTCTATATGGAGTAGGAGGTTGAGGTGGCGGTGGATGTGGCGGTGTAGTTGGAAGCGGCAGTGGAGGAGGACGAGGTAGCCAACACTGGTTCAAAAATACAACAATGGCTGGGTAAGGCTGGTGGTGATGTGTCAAATTCTGTCCCCCGTCGCATAGTGTCCACCCTGTACTGCGCTTGCTCAGTACGTAGGACAAGGGGATTTCAAAACAATCCAAAGACGATGCGCGGTGAGTCCAGGTTCAAGCTACATCATCCGAGGTTGAAGCAGAGCCAAGCGAGGCCATGTCACACTCCTGCAAACATGCAGAAACCACTGCAAAATTTTATTTTTTTGCAATGTTTTTGCAATAGCAGAATACACCCACAGACAGTATGTACAGCGTGTATCTCACAAACTGCAAAACTGCAGAAAATGCTATGAAAAAAAAACATTTTCACTCTTTTAAATAGCCCAATAGAAGAAAAATAGATCGATTGAATATGTCACACACTCCTGCAAACATGCAGAAACCACTGCAAAATTTTATTTTTTTTGCAATGTTTTTGCAATAGCAGAATATACCCACAGACACTATGTACAGGGTGTATCTCTCAGTAACATATGCAGTGCTGGTGCACTGAGCTTGCAGATAGAAGTTATATTTTGTCTGGCACTGGGCTCATGGCAGTGTAAAAATACTGTGCACTGCAACCCAACCAGGTCTTAGAATTGATTTCTGAATCTGGATAATTCTCTATCCCTCAAAACAGACACAGGAACCTTGACCTAAACTCTCTAGCTATGTAGATCGCTTACAAATTTGAAGATATTTCAGGAATGTGGACTGACTCCTAGCATGTAATTCTCTCCCTGACAGCAGCCAAGAAACTTTCCCCACACTGTGTAAAGCTGAGTGACGTGCTGTGCTGTGTGCCTCTAGCTTATATAGAGGCTGGGTCAAATGCTGCACTGGCCAATCACAGCCATGCCATTAGTAGGCATGGCTGTGATGGCTTCTAAGGGCACACTAGTGAAACTAACGTGGATTGGCTGCCCTGCAGCTTTTAAAAAGGCGCCAATACATCGCTGAACACCGGACCGGAACACACAGTCAATTGTTCGGGTCTGGGACCCAGACACCCAAAAGTCCGGTACAGACCAGAACCATGAAAACCAAAGAAAGAAAGAAATTCCTGTGCCTCTGTTACACACTTGCCAGTTACATTTTTCCCAGCTATCTACGTGGACTACAAAACATGTTATGTTATGAAGTAAAGGAGAGGGAAAGCTGTTCTGTAGTCCTGCCCTAGGGTGACATTACTGCTCCTGCATAGATACAGTATGGTAAGTGGGCTTGTCACCATAGGATACAAGTTTGTTCCTGGAAGGATCACCGGTTGAAAGTAAAGGAAAAAAGAAAACTTAATGCTTCCACCACATGGATATAATTGCATGGATATAATAATTTTTATATATAATCCACACTACTGGAAAACTTTTATTTAAAATTTAATTTTATTACCCTAATTTACCTCCAGTCTCTTGCCCAGGACTACATGTCCCATGAGGCATTGCTCCTCACACATTCACATTTACAAGTTCTCAGGCACTTAATGACATGTACGGTATACTGAGCTGTATGTGAATTAAAAAATGGGAAGACTCACAAAGAAAAGCAGGTAATAATGATAGTATGATTAAATGCAAAAATAGTAGCTTTATTAATGGACATCAGTCAGTATCAAAAACAATAATTATTTTTAACTCCACCCATCACAATATTAAAAAGTGACAACGTTGTTATTAGTTAGGTATGGCAATCTACACCGATACGATGGAGTAGTGGACTATATACTATTGGCCCCTCCCCTTGGGGAACATCTTTATAATAGTCCCCTATAGACATGTGCAATTCGTTTAGTTACAAATTTGTTTTCCGTTCAAATTCGTTATTTTCGTTCATTCGTTATCGTACGAATGAACGAATTGTTTAGTAAAAATTCTACCGAAAAACGAACTATCGAAAAGAACGAATATGAAAAACAACGAAAATACGAAATAATTAAATTAGAAACAATGAAACTACGAAAGAATGAAAATCCGAAAAACGTAAATAGCATACACATTACATAAAATTATGAATTATGCTCCGATTACGAATCTACGAAAACAATGTTACGAAAGTACGAATAAATAAATCTTACGGAAGTACGAATGTAACTAAATCTACGAAAATACGAATTTCGAATCAACGAAAATTAGATTAACGGAAATACAAATTTTTTAAATCAACGAAAATATAGCTCTTCCGAAAATACGAATGCGTCCGAATACGAAATATAACGAAAATACGAATTTCGAATAAACGAAAATTAGACTAACGGAAAAACGAATCAATGAAAAAATAACTCTTACGAAAATACGAATGAGTCCGAATACGAACACCGACGACTTACGAAATTACGTATCGTTACGAATCAACGGAAACGAACAGAAACAAAACTAAACTAAACTAATTTTTCTATTGTGCACATGTCTAGTCCCCTATTCACAGTTTATCTTTGAGCTGTATGTGTGCTGCACTGTGTATACAGATATGTAAACAAATAATGCATTTTTTATGTAAGCCAACTAATCAATAATGAAAATCATTGACCACCATTTTATTATTGAGTATGTTGATTAGTTCTTTCAGCACTACATGACAGCACAGCTAAGTTGGTGGAAGGAAAACAGCCTTTCTATTTAAGTGCTTGTGCGCACACTCTAGCGCACATGAACAAGCACTAAAATATAATTGCATAGTCCATTGAACATAAATGAAAGCGCAGAACCAATGAGTGTGGCTCGGTACAACATGATCGCTGTGCCAAATCACATATTGTTTACAATGCCTGCAGTTGGCAGCAGCTTTCACTTTGACCCCTTTCACACTGAGGTGGTTTTTAGGCATTTTAGCACTAGAAATAGCACCTGTAAAGCACCTGAAAACCACCTGAAACCCACCTCCCATTAATTTCAGTTTGACTTTTTTACACTGGGGCGGTGCGCTTGCAGGACGTTAGGAAATCTTTGGGGTGGTTTGGGAGAGCTGCATTTAGCACTCCCAAAACGCCCTGCCCTTTGAAATAAATAGGCAGCACTTCCAAAGTGCATGAAAAGCGCGTCGGAAGCACCGCAAGACGGGCGATTTTAAGCCCCTCTTTGGTTTTAAAAGTGCCCCACTAGCGGCTGAAAAGCTCCACTTAAACAGCGCTAAAGCGCCGCTAAAGCGAGCAGTGCTTTAGCGCTAACATCGACCCCTCAACTGCATTATTCCTCTATAGTATTTGTCAGCACCATCTTTTCTACTGTAAATGAACCCCTCATCTTCCTTACCCTGCACATCTGTACATTTCCCCTTCAATTCAAACCTCCCACTGTATGCACCTGTACATTAACCTCTTCACCTTCTCCTCCATCTATGTATAACCTGTACATTTAATGTATCTAGTGCACCATTGCTGAGCTTTATGTTTTAGTCTCCTCAATAATGGCATGTTTTTTCATTTTCAAAAAATTGTGGCAAAATATGAGATCACTTTGGGGTGTCCAGTAAGAGGTAATTTTGGGGGATTTTATAAAGTAAAAAATAAAAAAAACATTGATTTTTAAATACCGCCAAAAGAAGAATGGCCTGGACAGGAAGAGGGTGTAACAAGCAACTGGTGTGCCTGGGTAGAAGAGCTTGATTTGTAGCCAACTAAAGACACCATCCTGAAATTATTTAACAAAGATATTCATCACTCAAAAATGATATAAATGCCTATGTTGAATATATATTTGCAAGTGCTAAAGTCTCTGACCTTCTACAGAACTCAAAGCAAAATTAATCTTTTTATACCAAATCTAATATTTTATTTTAATGAGAAAACTGTATATATTGATATATTCAGGTAATTGGTCATATACTGGATCATTAATTTATATAGCACTTTGAGACCAATAATGGAGACAGTTTGATAAGTATATAAAAGTGGATATTGATTTAGCATATCTTGCAAAGTTTGACTGTAAATTTGAACATTTAAGGATGACTGTAGGGAAGCAGCTAAATACCCAGTTCAGATACATACTTGGACATTATTTTACCTGCCAAACATTTTCTATAAATTCTGTGCACCCATGCAGGTGATCCAGGCACACCTGGCAGACAGCACAGCAAGGTACTCAACCTCCAATTTGTAATCTGGCAAAGAACAGGGTCCAAATATGCCCCCAGCCCATTCAGTGTAAAATAAAACTTCACACTAGTGCAGATGTCTCTCTTCTCTCCTCCTATCAGCATATTTTAGCATTCAGCGCATGTTCATACAGAAGAGCCTGATTGGTTTTTGGTGATGGTACTCTTTATCAGTTCGATTGCTGCTTTGCATAGGATTACAGCAGGCTCATATCCAGATAAACCCAAGGAACTAGTTTAGATAGAAAGCCTTTAGTAATACATGCATACGTTTTTTTTAAACTAGATTTGTTTATGGTAATTTTTAAGCTATTTAGTTTGCACAATTATGTTTTATGACTTTTTTTTTTTATATATATATATTTTAATTCAACACATATGCATTTATTACAGGGCACATTCATGCAAAGCACACTGACTTTTAAAAAAGAAAGACTAGCATTGCCTGCATGCTTTTTAGCAGCCTCTGTATAACGATAACTTAAAGTGGAAGTCCATGCAAAAACTAAAATCCCTGCACCTATAGACACCACGGATCTAACACTAAACACTCTAGCCCGGTAAAGAAAAAAATAAGCATGCATACCTTTTTTTAAGCCGATCTGGTGCTGGTGGCTATAGATGCAGGGATTTTAGTTTTTGCATGGACTTCCACTTTAAGCTGTTCTTTACTTTGCTGGCAGAAGGCGACTCATCTATATTTAGCATAACGACAATCAGAGACCACAGAAATCATGTAGCGTTCATGCTTTCTGGTGGCAAGTGGAAAATACAAATATTAATATGCAGTATTTTATTTCAATTAAAATATAAAATGTTCAAATGTTATTTTTAGTACAAAAAAAGTATATGAAGAAAGCTAGTAGACATTCCATTCAACTGGATTAACGGGGCTACTGGTGCTGCCAAAAAATAGTATCAAAATAAATCAGACCACCCAGCACTTTGCTTACAATGTAACTCCTAGCAACAGCATGAAGAATGAAGAGGGCAGAGTGACTGTAGCATGATTTATTAACACTCCTTAGCTACAAGGGTCTTGAATTTGTACCATTATGGCACTTTTTTTAAAATGGAAGGAACGGCTAAAATCTCTCTAGACTTATTGCCTTATGTATCCCCTCTGGACATATGCTTCCTCGGTTCCTTTCCTGGTGACAACACACAGGGGATTCTATAAATATAGAGACACACTGTCTGTGTCCAATTTGGATAGATGATGCCCCCAGTGAGGTCACACACAATTATTAAAAACATGACAGAGGTGCTTACCCCTTCCCACTGTTCAAAAAAAAAACGCAGGGTTTTATTAAATTATAATATACTAAAAGCCTAATTTTAGTCTTGTCAAATGTCATGCATATAGAGTCACGTATTTAGATCACCGATCAAGCTCTTACATCACAAACAAGTAAAATATGTGACAAACGGATGATAATGACCTTTTTTACAGTGTAAGAGGATTATGAAATGGCAAAATGATCCTTTAACGCCTCACTTTAGATTTCAGATCAAATTAGTTATGTAAGCAGCCAGACTTCAGATAAGAATCTTAAAGTGGAACTACACTGTGTCTGACCACCACAAAACAAAATGGCTATTTAATTCATTTTTTATATTCAAAGCAAACTAACCCATCCATCCAGGTCTCCATGCTTTATTTTGCTGAAAAATCACTTATAAATCACCCCTATAGCATTTCTGGGCATGGACATCTTGAGTAAGGGCAAAATATTCATGTAGCAATTACTTTCTGGAGTCCAACGGCCCTTAACTCAGGAATGTAAGCAGGAGGGTGTGCTTAGCTGAGAAAACCCCTCATCCCCTCCTGAGGACTCCTGGGATGTATGAAATCATTTGTCTAGGCATGGAAACCTGGAAGTAACTAAAGAAATGTAAAAAAAAAAAAGTAAGTAAATATGATATACTTCCCTATAAAAATACCTGTCGTACACAGGTTAACATAGATTATTTTTCCTTAGGCGCGTCAGGATGAAATGCACTCTTAATACCAATCCTGCATTTTGTACCTAGTGCTATGATATTTGCATTGTTTTATAAAAAATTTAATAAAAGGTTACACACTAGCACTACTGACCTAAATGGCTATAGCCTAGTCTTGCTGTGGGCAAAGACCACTAATGTACATGTAAAAATAAGACTAAATCATTTCAATAATAGTTTTGGGTTGACTTCATTTCTGTCTAGAATCTAAAGTGCTTTGTAATATTTCTTTCTTGAAGCAAAGATGTTATGTGAACTCTAAAGGACAAAAATATTAAATAATGCAATGGTCGAATAAATTAAATCTTTTTTTTTTTAGACAATACAATTTCAATACAAACAAAAATGTGTACTAGTTTGAACGAGTATCACTTTTTTTTTTTTTTTTTTTTAATCTCCTTTTTCTCCTTCTTACTTTTACTTTTGCCTTACTTCATGTACAAGAAAACTGTGTTGCTTGTAATTCACAATGTAAAAAAGAGGGATGCTACTATACACACAGAGAACATGGCAATATTGGCCAGATGTGGGAAGTTGTACAAAGCACCTACAATAGATAGTGATTAAATAAGAACAAATGCCAAGCACCACATCTAAGATGGGAGAGTAATGCTACTATGCAGTATCCATGCATACGGGTAAGAACAGATGCTGAAAATTACATCCAGCATATACATGAAGTGTTGTGCTATTGCTAAGTGTCTATACATACAAATAGGAGCCAGTGCGGAGACTTACACCCAGTGCTTGGGTGGTGCTTGGTTGCTGTAGCACACCCAGAAATTATCCTAGCACCCCAATCCACAGTCTAGGCACCTCTATCAGCAGACAGGGGCTGTAGATCCAGGTATTGTCTAGGCATTGGGTGCTAGAAGGCACATTCCAGCACCTGGCATTTGACCCTGTGTAGGTACTACACACACAATTCTTCCCCTCTGCTATGCTGATTGGCTGCCTGATACCTCCCTCTGCCACCTCATTGGCAAGGGCTGTTGCTTGCCAGGCCTTATCACTCTTTGCATATGTGCAGCAGGGGTAGGATATTACCTATTTAGGGGACAGAACAAGGTCCCAGAATATAATGATGAGGAAAGCTGGTGAGGGCTGACACCCTCTACATCCACTGGGACATGGCAGCTAGTGGTGCTTTGTGTGTTTGTGTGTGTGTGTGTTGGAGGGGGGCACTGTAGGGGGCTTTCTCATTACTTTAAATTATTTGTGTGTCCTGCAATCTAATTACCACTTTATTGCATTGACGCCATCCTTGGGAAATCTTTAACCATTTTATTTCCTCCCACTGACCAGCAGAATAAATGTCCCTATGATACAGGCTTCTGACTGCTGCATTCTATATAGAATAATCTATTTGTACACAGCCCTGGCCCCTGCACTGCAAGCTGTTATCTACATTACAAGGCCCTGACACCTGCACTGTATTTGCTATGTTGTGCACTACACAAACATGACCTCTGCACCATATATCCTATGTTTTACATTACACAGTCCTAACATCTGCACTGTATACTACATGTTGTACATTTTACAATTCTGACCATTGTACTAAAACACTGTAAACACTGTGTTGTACATTACATCGTCCTGACTCTTGTTTTGTATGCTTTATGTTGTATGCTAAATATGGCTGACCAATGTTAATTGTCTCAACAGTTTCTGGTTGTTCAATATTCTACTGTTTTAGTAAGGTTCCTCTTTAAAGTAGACTCAGACAAGGAGATTTACTAAGACTGGAGAATGCAAAATCCAATTAGCTTCCAGTTTTTTTTTTGTTAAAGCTTACTTAAACAAGCTGAAGTTAGAAGCTGATTGGCTACCATGCACAGTTGCACCAGATTTTGCACTCTCCAGTTTTAGTAAATCAACCCCTCTGAGTTTTATTTTCTAAATATGACCCTTTGTTCTGAAGTTTATGTGTGCCATTTGTGGTAGAGTATTTTGTGGAAACAATGACTGTGGCATATGCACACAATGTATATAGAGACTAGGGTTGGAGTCTAATTATGCCTCTTCACGCTGTGCACGTATGTTGCCTACACTTCTGTCTTTTCTAAATTCTAAAGTTTTGAAGTATAGCTACAGTACCATAGTCAGAGACTGCATTTGATTTTTACTAATGACCGGCTTCTGTCGAACGCTCTGGGAAACCAGAACCTGATCAGCGATTGCAGCCAATGGCTGCAGCCCTCATCTGTGTATGCTGACACAGGGAGTCCTCACTGTGAGAATACAATAACACAACAGGAGAGATCCCTTGGATGGAGAGATCTATTTCTTTTTTCCCCCAGTCAAACCACTGGTTGAACGAAAAAAGTGTTCCCTGCTTTAGTTTTTTTTTGGATGGATCTCTGGCTTCTCTGCATGCTGCTGCAAGAAAATTACTATGTTTATAGTACCCCACTGACACCAATTTTGTTAACAATGGCTGGGGGTTATTGTGCTGGATGGAAGGTATTAGGCTGGGATTATTTTGGAGGTTATTGTGCTGGGGTTGTTGTTTTGGGTTTTTTTCATGGGAGTTATTGTACTGGGAGTTATTGCTTGCTCTGACACTTGTTGGTGGTTATTGCTGGTAGTTATCATTGCTGGTCCTAACCCATGTTGGGGTTTTTGCCAATGTGTCATTTATGGCCCTGACACATGCTGAGGGTAATTAATGGGGATTATCATTGTGGGCCTTGACACATTCTGGGGTTCATCATTACTGACACTATTTTGTCTGGACCATATTAAAGCAAAGGGGCAAATGTAGCACATTCAAAACCATAAACCATCAAGCCTGCAGCAGACAGCGTACTACATGCACCATTTTTTTCTTCTTAATTCCTTCAAGACAGGCAGCAGATAGAAAATGTAGCACGCAACATTTTTCCTTTAAATCCCATAAGTGTTTCGCTCCTAATGCTTTTAAAATGTTGGCAACCATGATTTATTTTTACGCCCACTGACATACTTCTGACCACTGCCCTCTGTATGGTTCAATGTTCCTACAATTGGCTAGACTTTGCATACACTGTGAATTACATTGCATCTTTCATTTTCTGATTAAGTGTTTCTAAATGTTATATCTGCTTTTACTATAACATAGAATTCAGGGTGCATGGACCCAGCTCATTTGCTTCCAGGACCAGCACAACCCTTCTCAAAAATGTCTGGATCCACCCCGCCCAGCATTCAGAACAAGTTTAGTGCTAATATACAGTGTCCATACATACACGGTAAGAACAGAAACTGAGAATTATACCTAGCATATAGAGCAAGAGGAACAGATCTGAGCTGTGGTCATGTTTTTATATAAGAACAGATACTAAGAATCACACCTTACATACATTACTAGAGAAGTGCTACTGTGCAGCATTAACAAATAAAGATAAAAAAAACATAATGAGAATTGCACTCAGTGTGCTGAACAAGAGAAGCACTACTGCACAGCAGTCGTATATATACATAAGAATCTATCCTCAGAACTAAACCCAGCACAGAAAGAAATGCTACAGTGTAATGTCCCTTCATAACGATTGAGATCGGAAACTGAGAAATACTCTGACATACAGAACGGGCATAGTGGAACTGTACATTGTCCATATAGAATTTGAATTACACCAAGCAAACTGGTACTGTCCAATGTTCATACATGCAGAATGTCAACAGATACTGAGAATTACATCCAGCATACAGAAGATGAGAAATAATGCCGTCCAATGTCCATACAAGCAGAATAAGCACATATACTGAGAATTACACCAAGCATACAGAAGATGAGAAATGCTACTGTCCAATGTCCATACAAGCAGAATAGGAACATATGCAGAGAATTACACCCAGCATACAGAATATGAGAAATTGTATTGTGCAGCATTTAAATAATGAGAACAAACACAGAGAATTTTATCCGACATAGAAAACAATAGAAATAGTACTATATGATGTCCATGTAAATGTTGTCAACCCTTTTTGAAAAAGTAGCAAAAACACGAAAATACGCAGTTACTGAGTTTTACACATATGAAAATACAAGGACTGTCTTGCATAAATTAGGATACTTGGCAAACACACAAGGAAGAGGATGGTTTCAGACCTCAAAAGAATAAGAGAAACCATGGTAAAAATATATATCATGAAGGAAAGGAGTAGAAAGCTGGGCAAAGTAGCAGTTTACTATTTATAATGCCCTTCATCAGCAGAAAATATTCACTCGTGCTTTTCTCCTCTATCAGTGGGGGTTGATTTACTAAAACTAGAGAGTGCAAAATCTGGTGCAAATCTGCATGATAGCCAATCAGCTTCTAGCTTGTTCAATTAAGCTTTTGCACCAGATTTTGCACTCTACAGTTTAAGTAATTCAGATCCATTCAGTCCATTAGCTAGGAATAAAGAAAATATGTGGTATGGATGTGAAAAATTCTGTGTGATGGTGCTGGTGCTTGATGATTGGCCCAGCTCTGTAACATGGGTGGAAGGAGAGTCCCCTGCCCTGTGTAAACTCCACTTAATGCGGCTTGAAGCTCACACAGTTTTGCCCTTTTTTTTTGCAGGGGAGTGAAGGAAAGTGAATAGGTTCTGCTGGGTAGGAATTGATTCAAGTGAACCTCTTGCTTTGTCCTATATGAGCAAAACACAGGTTCACTAAAGTGGTTAGTAGAGTAATAAAGGAGAAAAAACTATAGGAGATACAAGGAAACAAAAAATTTAACTGATAACTGATAGAGTGTAAAAAGAGATGAAATGAGATCTGAAATTTTTATATTTTTTTCAAATAGTTTCAAATTATTATGTTTTTACATCTATGTACAATAAATTAGACATTGTTTTCCAAAATGAGCTATTACAGTGATTAGCATTTTGTTAAATGTTTACATCTATGAAAATCATCATTTGCTATTTGGTATATGAAATATATTTTGCTTTGTATACTTAAGCACTTGCAATAGTTTAGGGAGACCTTAGGAAAACCATTGGTCTGTTATTGTTGATGAATTGGATGTTTCCTGTTTATTTGCACAAGCACTTTACTTTATGAATTATTTGTTATCTTTGATTGGACATTTATTTTCATACACTTATCACTTTGATGCACTTTTTCACTTTTAGAATTTTCTGCACAGTTTCATGCAAGATTATATATGAAGCTTTTGATTATTGCACTTTTGAATATTGCACTATATATTTATTCATTATTGTTTCAGTGAGTACCGTATATACTCGAGTATAAGCCGACCCGAATATAAGCCAAGGCACCTAATTTTACCACAAAAAAATGGGAAAACTTATCGACTCGAGTATAAGCCTAGGGTGAGAAATGCGCAGCTACTGTAAGTGGAAAAGAGGGTCAACAATGCCCATTTGCAGCCTCACTGTGCCCATTTGCATGCCTCACTGTGCCCATTTGCAGCCATAGATCCCTCAAACTTTAAACTTGGTAGTTAAGGGTTCCTAGATGCCCCCTAGCTGCAGCCAAAATTTGGGGTCTCTGTGACATTGCTGCAGATAGACCCAATTGACCGACTTTGGGGCCCCGTATCTCGGGGCCACTTGGTGCCAGGAACCCTAAATTCGGTGTGCAAACCCAGTGGAACTAGCACTACAAAATATCCAATGGATCCAATGGGGTTCTTAGCACGAAGTGGCCCCGAGATACAGGGCCCCAAAGTCTGAAAATGTCAAGCACTTTTCTGCAGCATTTTCCGAACCGATTTTGGGGCCCCGTATCTGGGGGCCACTCGGTGCTAGAAACCCCATCTTGCATATGTAGTGGTGCTAGTACCACTGTGTTTGCATAGCAAACTTGGGGTTCCTAGCACCAAGTGGCCCGGGCCCCAAAGTCAGGTCAGAAAATGTCATTCTCTGCTGCAGAAAAATGCTTCACTCGAGTATAAGCCGAGGGGGGCATTTTCAGCTCAAAAAAAGTGCTGAAAAACTTGGCTTATACTTATAGTATAACGGTATGTGCCATATTATTCTCCTTCTTTTATTTATTTAGTGTGAGAACATCTTATTATGTTGGCAGCTATTCATTCATTTTAATTTTTATAGTGGTTTGCGCATTGGTATTCTTACATTGCCTATTGAGTTACTACAGTGGTCAGCATTTTGTTAAATGTTTACGTCTATGAAAATCCTCATTTGTTATTTGGTTTATGAAATATATTTTGCTTTGTATACTGAAGCACTTGCAGTAGTTTAGGGAGACCTTAGGAAAACCGTTGGTCTGTTATTGTTACTGGTATTGTTCAAACCAAACAATAAAGATGACTTCGGAGTGCTGAGCGCTCTTCACATTTATATTGTACATAAGACCAAGGCCAAGAGCACTAGTTGACTATAAACTAAAGCCCAAAGAAGCATGGCATAATTGTAAATTGTGTATATTTACTTAGGCTGCCTGCTTTCAGACTGCTCCTTTGAAAAAAAAAAACCTGTCAAAAACACATATGCATTTTTATGCGTTTCCAGTGCTTTTCTGATTGCCTGACTCCTAGCATGCACCTGTGAAACATGAACATGTGATTCAAAAACATGCCAAAAACGCAACTGTGGTGCATTTTTGACACATTTTCTATTAACTTCAATGGAAAGCTGCCTTTTTGGTGCAGTTTTGAAAAACACACCAAAAAATGCAGCAAGCAGAACTTTCAAAAATGCAAAAAAATACGCAACTGACTGGTGTGAAGCGTTTCATAGAATTTAAAGGGATGCATTTTTCATGCATTTTCCTTATACATTTTATAACTGAAAAACTGATCAAAAACTGATCAGTGTGAAAGGACCCTACATAGTAATTTGAAAAGCATATTGCATCAATTTAAAATATGAAAGATAAACAAAATTCTGCTTTATTATAATCTAAAACGGTTTCACCTGTATATTTTAACACATAATAACATACAATCAGATGATTTACCATTTTTGACCAATTAATAGCTTTTGTACCTAAGAGCTCTTCTCTTTATACTGACGCCAAGATCATTTTAAACATCCTCACATTGACAAAACATTGAAGTAGCCATGGGGGGAAACACAGACTAACATCTACATAAGAATCCTGTGTATTTTAACATTTGTAATGGTGCTAATTTAAAATGCTTTTTAGAAATAAATTTCCACATGAGCTCCTGCAAACCGTAAAAGCCTGGCATGTAAAACAAATTGTTTGTCACTTACTGATGGCCTGACATATTTATTGTCAAAAAGAAACGGACATTAGACAGAAAAGCAGTTGTTAAAGGCCAAACAGTTTTTTCCCCTCTAAAGATGGTAAAGATGTGAGACTGTTCTCCTTTTTTTCCCCTAACAATGAACCACCCCTTCAGACATCAAAAGACAAGATAATAAGGCACTTCAAGCACAATCCAAGATTATATTCAACATCTAAAGGCTCATCTCTTGTCAGTTTGCATTTACTCTCCCAGAGATGTGATGCTTCTATCATCATGCTGTCAAAAGGAGTCTGGCAAAAGTGATGAGGCCTCTCATTTCACACACTTAGTGTTTTATCAAATAGCCCACGCTCTTTCTGATTCAGCCAAAATGGAGGGATAATTTGAGGAAGGTCATGCACAAGTACAAAAATCTTGTATTGATTTGTGTGATTAGGAGGCATTAAAATTGCACGTTTATGTTAGTTTCCAAGATGTTTTGTCACTTTATTTAGTAATACACTTTTCTGGCTTGGAGGGAAAATGAAAATGTTCCTGCGGCCTGTATGAGAAGGGATGATAAGATTTCACAAAAGAAGCTTATTGCTGATCTGTGCTTTTGATGATAATCTTCATAAAATTTTTGTGTGTATTGCTTTTTGGTATAGTGTCTAAACATTATAAAGATGTCAAAAGAAAAAAAAAAGAAGTGAAAGATTTTACAGATGGTGTCACTATTGTGCCTTCAATGAATGCATATTTTTCATCTTGACAAATGACAAGCTTAGAAAAGTAACCGGTGAAAATATAAGGTGATACACTCACATCAAAATGGGCAGTAGTCTAAACAGTACAACCCCCCTGTACAGAGTATCCACAAGGAAACATAGGCAAAAGCTATGGCTAAATAGATGTCCAGGGGGCCCAGCTACAATCTTCATGTTTCTGCAGTAAACCAGGAAAATAGCATAATTAGTCAAAGCTGTCCATATATCTGTCACTACACAATGGAACAGGCATTTGCAAGCAGTTGGTCTCTGATGATGTGAACTATGCCAGTACAGACAATGCAGATGGGGAGGCTTCTCAGTGCCTACTGTAATCCTTATCAGTGTCAATTGAAGGGATAGGGGGCCAAAGCTCCTATGTTTCCTAGGGGCCCCATTCTGTCAATTAATCTCTGCACCTGCATCATACATTGCCAATTTCCAATCCACCACCATATATTGTGGAAAAAAAAATTGATTCTCTGTTACTGTTTTTCCTTTACCCTGGTTTTCTTCTACTGCTGTCTTCTGTGCTCTAAAATTGTATGTTTGACATGGTATCAACCACTTAAAAAAAACTTCTGGTGTCAGGTTTATAAAGCATTGGGGCATGATGGGCCATTTCTGTGACACAGAGAAGGCCTTTGATAGAGTAGTTTGTGACTTTCTCTTCATTACAATAGACAAATTAGGTCTCTCCCCACATATGATCTCTTAGCCAGATAGCCAGTCTATACTTCACCCCACCACAAAGCTTAATATTACCGGCTTCTTGTTAGACTTGTGCTTTAAGAATGGGACAGGGCAGGGATGCTACCTGTTCACTTAATTTTTGAATCTATTAATAAAGCCCTTCATCTGTACCGTTAACTCATTCCCACTTTATAAAGAGTCACAGGTAGGCAGAAGGTTTCAGCTTTTGATAATGACTTATATGTCTCATCCAAACCAGATTATTCACTAACTTCTAGAAGCTTTAAAAACTTTGCTAACCTGTCCAATCTAAAAATAAACTATAAATCTATGGATCTCAACATCTAAATCTCTTAATCTCATCAACACTTTAGAACAACTTAACAGCTCTTTCCCATTTTGCAGTAAATGCAAACAAAATCAAATATATGGGTATTCACATCCCAACTCAAATAGATGAATTATTATAGCTTCTCTGCTTTACATGAAGAGATAAAAATAGGACCTAAAATTCTTCTGCTGGTTTAGCTGGTTAACCAGAATAAAAAAATGAATCCTTCCTATTTTGCTGCTCTGCTCCTACATAAAGCCACAAGGTCAGATCTCCAAATATAAAATTGGAAGAAGGTCAAGAATCAAACGCTATTTCTATAGTTTCTCTGAACCAGCAGGTGGGGTTGGTATGCACAACTTTAAACTGTATAACTGTGCTGGCCTATTAACAATAATTATCAACTGGCATTGCCACGCATTTTCTAAGGACTGAGTCAAACTGAATAAATATATAGCTGGCCTGCTGTTTAACCAAGTCTCACATATGTAAACTACAGTAAATAGAGACCTAGAAAAAAAATCTTCTGGCGCAGAGGTCTTTTTCCGACACAGGTCACATGGTAATATTTTGAAAGAGTGAATGTATGATTTTATAAAATGCTTACTTCTTAGGAGCTATGGTAGGCAGATAGAGTGAAAAAGGAGTGTCTGGACCCCAGAGGTAGCTGGACTTATCCATCTCGATATATTACTTTTCTATTGAAATGGAGCAGTGAACAGTTTTTAAATTATATTAAATGAATTTTGACAAATTTGCAAACCAAAAAGTACCTAATTTGAAAAATGCAACTAAGCACATAAAAAACATAGATACCTTACATAATGCTAAAGAGACAATTCCATAATAGGTATCTGCTTGAATGTTAAAAATATATAGCTGAAGTTTTCATATTTATATATCCTTCACATCACAGCCTCCCGTTCACGTGACAGTCCCCCCCACCCTTTAGGGCCCAAACATCCTGGCCCTCATGATAAAATGCAGAGTTATACTGTGTGGGCACCTGTTAGTGTGAGGTCCAGAAACTGGTGTGGCAGTGTGCATTTAAGTGCACATCACAAATCACATTGTGTCGTTTTTTTCTTTCAACTTTATTGAAATGTCAAAATTACATTTCATTCATTTTTATGCACAGCAGCTCAGTTGCAGTGCATAGAAGTAGACTGTACACAGAGCCTTCAGGTGAGCTCCAGTTCATTGCAGAAAAATGCAGACAGCATGCACTTCGCACCACAGTGCTCAACAACCCGGGGAACTGTTACAGTGCCGTTGCAGAGACCTGTTTTTCTAGTGCATAAAAACATAGATCTTTGCACAAGTGTTAACGAGCCCTCACATCAGTATCCTTAGTCACCTCTTCACATCACAATCCCCCCTTTTTTCGATCAGTGCCCTCAGCCCTCCCTTCACATCAGTCTCCTCCTTTGCATCCTTCCTAGACACCCTTTACATGACATCCCCCAATTTTACATCACAGATCGCCCCTTCACAGACTGCCTAATCACAGACCCCACCATCACAGGCCCCCATCACAGACCCTGTCATCACAGACACCCCATCATGGACATGCTCCATCACATACCCCCCATCACAAACCGTGCCATCACAGACCCCCCATCACAGACCCCCCATCACACCCCCTTTGCACCATTGCCCTCAGCCCCCCCCTCACATCACAGCCCCCCCCATCAGTCTACCACAGTCCCCTTTACATAATAGTCCCCCTTACATTTAATGTATCTAGTGCAACATTACTAAGCTCCAAATTTTAACCTCCTCAATACTGGCATGTTTAATGCGTTTTCAAAAATGGATGGCAAAAAATCTGATCTATTTGGGTGTCCACTTTCCAAATAGGGGCAAGTTTTGGAGATTACTTACTGTCCTGATGTTTTAATATGCAATGTTTTATAACAGAAAGTAAGAGAAACATCTTTTCTTCAAATATTTGGTCATTCTTTTCTTTAAATAGTATTTTTTTTATATGCACTTATTTAATACCACCAAAAGAAAAATCTAAAAAATGTATATGGCTACAGTGTTGCACGACTAAGTGACCAAGTAATTGTCAGTCAAAGTATCACATAATTGAAGCATTTAAATGTCTTGAACAGGTAGGGGGCATAACTTGCCAGTTCAAGTTGGTAAAAAAAATAATCTGCTTATTAACTGCTTGCTGACCAGCGTACACCGATGTACGTCGGCAGAATGGCACTGGTAGGCAAAAGGGCGTACAGGAACGTCCCCTTTAAGAAGTGGTGTCGCAGGCGCATGCCCGCCGTGGTCTAAGTGACCGTGACCGCGGTTCCCGCAGACTCGATGTCTGCCGGGTGCCCTCGATCGTGTCACGGAGAGGAAGAATGGGGAGATCCTTTTGTAAACGAAGCATTTCCCAGTTCTGCCTAGTGACAGGACAGAGATCACTGCTCTCTGTCATCGAGAGCAGTGATCACTGTCCTGTGTGTTAAAGCCCAGCCCCCTAACAGTTAGAATCACTCCCTAGGACACACGTAACCCCTTCACTGCCCCCTAGTGGTTAACCCCTTCACTGCCAGTGTCATTTACACAGTAATCAATGCATTTTTACAGCATTGATCGCTGTATAAATGACAATGGTCCCAAAATAGTGTCAAATATGTCCGATGTGTCCGCCATAATGTCACAGTCCCGATAAAAACCACAGATCACCACCATTACTAATAAAAAAATTATAAATAAAAATGCCATAAAACTATTCCCTATTTTGTAGACGCTCTAAATTTTGTGCAAACCAATCAATATACGCTTATTGTGATTTTTTTTTACCAAAAATATGTAGAAGAATACATATCCGCCTAAACTGAGGAAAAACATTTTATATATTTTCGAGGGATTTTTATTATAGCAAAAAGTAAAAAAATATAGATTTTTTTTTCAAAATTGTCGCTCTTTTTTTGTTTATAGCACAAAAAATAAAAAACGCAGAGGCGATCAAATACCACCAAAAGAAAGCTCTATTTGTGGGAAAAAAAGGACGTCAATTTTGTTTGGGTACAACATCGCACAACTGTGCAATTGTCAGTTAAAGTGACGCAGTACCGAATCGCAAAAAGTGCTCTGTCAGAAAGGGGGTAAAATCCTCCAGGGCTGAAGTGGTTAAAAGCTGAGCTGAGAGAAATCCAAGCAATAAACAATTTCAGAAGGATTTCAGTAATCAAGGCTTGTATTGTTGTCTCAGTACATTTATTCTTTAAACTGGCCATAGGTATGCTATGTTGATCAGACCATGTGAGCACACTTGAACCTCCAAACAATATTTTTTCCCAAACACTTGTATCTCCCATATTATAAGCACTGAAAAGCACTCTCAACTCTGGTCTATTCTTAGTCCACATCTAAAGAAACAACAACATGGGCACGCACTCAACAAAACTAATTAATTCAGCACTGTATGGAGTAAGTATATTTTTCTCCAAGACAGACCAGAACTGCATTTTGTTTTCAAACATTTTTCAGTTTATTCAACTTTTAACTTGGAAACGCATGTTTAAACTGAAAAGACAGGCAACCTTAGATTTGTTTTCTTTCCTTCAGTACCTGTAAATCATTTTTGGAACAAAAACAACCTATAAGATCAATATCCACAGCTGCACAGAAAGATGTTGATTAGCTAAAAATGCTGAACTTGTGTCTGCTCAAATGACTGTACACATACAAAGTTCATGATTGAAGGGGAGTTATTGATACATTTCTTGCTCTGTAGATCACGATTCCTGTATTTTATAAACTCGGTTGTTACTAGCATGTGAATAAGCTGCATGAAGTGAGATTTTCTTTTTTTTTTTTTTAAGAATTTCACAATTTCACCCAAAACAGATTCTTTTTGTGGGTAGTTTCTTAAAGGTATTATGTTTTGTGTTATAAAAATTCAACCAAATCTAATTTTCTAAAACTGATAAAAAAATAAATAAATTTTGCTTTGTTAATTTTGACAACTGGGTATTCTGTGCATTGGTATACAGACTTCTCCCAGTAATGTTACTTCTGGTCTTGTGATTGGTGTATTGCCTTTTCAAGCAAAATAGCAAAATAGGTACAGATAAAGTGATTATAGCAGGCACAACCAACTACTTAGCACACAGGAATGGGAAAATTATAAAATACAAGGGTACAACGAAAGAGCAAGGCATACAAATCTGTAATTAAGTTTGTATTATGTCCTTGTAATGTACACTAGTAGATTTTTGAACAAAACTGTAAAAAACATACAAAAATTACCCAGTACATTCAGTAACTTGAAGAATGTTATTCAAAAGTTCCTAGAAAAGTTTCCTTTTAATATTTGATTTTGGAGTAAAAGGACTTAATAAGTAAGTAATAAAATAAAAACCACATTTATCATTCAAGAAAAAGCTTTGAACCTGTAACATCACTGTGCTGAAAAACGAACATCAATTTGAACCAACAAATCCAAAGATAGCTGTCACTTCCGGGTACAAGGTCAGTGGGCGGTGCACGCATTCGGAGCATGCGTGCTCCTTCCTCAGGCTTTGCTGGTGGCCACCTTTGAGTGGGTTTATATGTACCACATAGGAGGAATTACTAAATAACTTTCACGACGGGTAACCATGGGACCCAATACAACACAGTGGCAAAGGCAAAACACTATACCATCTAATCGACTAATATATAAAGCTACAGTACTTACAACAGATGACCAGTAGAATCATAACTGTATGACAATAGTATGTCTATGAAAAAATTATTAAAAAGCATATTTAATAAATTAAAAACTTGCACATGTTAATAACTGGTGTATATAATAAATAGGTTATTAATTCAAATAAATGAACTATTTGCTGATTATAAAAACAATGGGTTAATTTCTAGAAACAATGTATTGTAGAAATATTATTTATATATAGAATATATATATATATATATATATATATATATATATATATTCTATATAAAAATATTCTTATATATAAAAAGATTTCTACAATATATATATATATATATATATATATATATATATATATATATATATATGCATATGTATTTGTGGTTATATATAAGATGAATGGAAATTATATATATGAATAGAAATGTAAATAAATAATTAAATTATTCACAGATTTAAATTGCAGATTAAAATTGATCAGATAAATTTGACCAAATGATGACCGAATAAAATTGACCGAATAAATTAAACGTAAACGGTCTAATGGAGATTTTCTATATTATTATTAGAAAAGAGATAGTTGTAAATCAGGTTATGTTGTAATTAATCCACGGGCCCTATCAAGGCAGTTGGATTACGGTATAATAGGATATTAATTTCAATGCCTTTGTTTAGGCCTCCAGGCAAAATGTAGATCCAATATTTTTTTCTCTCACATAACTGTTTATAGCTTTCAGCAATGGCAAATGTATTGGGAATGGCTTCTATAACTAAAGTGCGTAGTCCTAAAGATGACTGTTTATGAAACTCTTTAAAATGTTGCGGGACACTATGTTTGTTGGAACCCTTTTCCACAAAATTCCGATGCTCACCAAACCTTTTACAGAGAGTATGTATAGTGCGACCTACATAAAGCAGACTGCAAGGACAGGTCAAACAGTATACAGAAGTGACATCGTTGCTGTGCACCGCTGATCTCCAATACAGCTATCCGAGAGCGCTGGGAGCCAACAGTGTGGCCTGATCGTGGCCTGATCGCGGATGTTTACCATTAGCCAGTGATGCCAGGCATCCCCCTGGGACAGTGCAGTAGATATAATACACATAATGCTGGAAAATACCGCTCGTTTGTGAGTGTTCCTATGTTCATTTTTATCATTAAAATAGTAAACTTGCTGCACTTAGAAGGCGCTGCTTCTTGTCCCTTTCACTAAAACTGGTAATGTATAAGATATGCATGCCAATAATGTGAATCACATGGCCTGATCAAGGTAACTTTAATCATCATAAGCAGGCAAGCTACCTGTCATGGTTATGCAGTAATGTTTGACTGTCAGCTTACCTCTCCATGTGTTCAGATTAAGACGCCAGCCACTCTCACCTGGCTGCTTAAGTAATCTCTCCTCGAAGCATGGCTCCACCCCAGCCCCTATCAGGATACTCTATATTAACCTGTGCACTGCAAGCCAGCCCTGCTGATCAATATTGTGTGTTTTGGCTTCCATGTGCTCATTGCTCTGTGTCCTATGTCTGATCCTGTTTACCGACCCTGGCTTGTTCTTGACTGTCCTCATCTGCTTCATATCTGACCTTTGGCGTGTTCTTTGGCTATCCCTATCTGCTTGTTGCCCTGACGTTTTGGCTTATCTCCTCACTATCCTTGTTTTTCCAGGCTGCTGCTTCCTTTCTACCCTCCAGTAGTCTACTGTGAGCGTTAGCTGGGAGACCCTAGGGGCTGCGACCTGGAGCCAGACTGCAGTGAAGTCCATCTCCACCATCAGGGGCCCTGGTGAACACCCGCTGGCTTTTAGATTCCGCGCCCTGGGAAATCTCATGCTCTGCTTCCCAGTGTGATCGGTGTTGGTGCTCTAGAGAACCTGCTTTCCTTAACCACCCAGGGCTCCATCCGCAGCAGTCAGCCATAGGGCCCACTACATTGCAGTGCACTCCAGACCCCAATGGGGTGCACCTGTCACCTGGACTCAGTCGAACTGACACTACCATTTATCAGCTACTTTGCGGTTGTTGTAGAAATTCCTTTCTGAGGGTTCAGTATTTACAACAGAGGTTCCTGGTTTGTGATAAGTGTGAACTCCCGACCATAGATGTACATGTGAATTTTTTTTGTGGCCCATACAATGGCCAAAGCTTCCTTGTCTATCTGGGAGTAGTTTTGTTCTGCTGAGATTAAACACCTGGAGGTAAAAGAAATAGGGCGCTCCGTGCCATCTGGCATGACATGGGAAAGCACGGCACCCAGTCCATAAGGTGAGGCATCACAAGCCAAGGTGATGTGTTTCTTTAAATCATAGTGGACCAGAACTTGAGAGGACAGAATGAGCTCTTTAGAAAGTTGAAACGCTTCTTTACATTTGTCTGTCCATATCCATTTAGCTCTTGCATCTAAGCGATGTAACGGGAAGAGCTGGGGTGCTAGGTTCGGCAACAAACGGTGTTAATAATTTAGGAGGCCAAGTTAGGACCTGAGCTGTGTGACATTATGGGGAGTAGGGGCATGGGTAAGGGCTTTAACCTTTTCTTCAGTAGTGTGTAACCCATGTCAGTCCACAGTGTGGGCACAAAATTCCAGTTGAGACTTGAGAAATTCGCATTTTGTAAGACGCGTAAACCATACCGTTGGAGTCTCTCTAGCACAGCTTCAACATTCTTTCTGTGTTCTTCATCAGTGGGACCAGTGATGAGCATGTCATCTAGTACACATTGGGTGAAAGGTATGCCTGCCAGGAACTCAGTAAACGATATTAGATTTTCACATATGATTGATGTTTGGTGTTTATTATGTGCAATTATAAGCTTTGTAATTACTAAAAAGTAAATTTTAGTTTCCTATATGTGGTGGTGACTGTGTAAGCTTTTTAAAGTGCACTTAATTTACAAGGCCATAAAACCTGATAGGAGTCCTGAGCATTCCACCCTTTAGCAAACACTAAAAAAGTTTAGACTGTACATACACTTTAAATCATGCCTGCTCATCTGAGCGCAATCTAATGTCTATAAATTTGATCCCAAATGTATATATCTTATCTGCCTGTGATGTTTTCAGAATTGACTGGTAATAGAAAGTGTTTGATTGCCTCAGAAAATTAACACAATGTACTCACGCATAGAATAAAACGTTAGCAGACATTAACATAATGCTTCTAGCGTCCGCATGAATGAACCATAAGATGATTGTACTGGCTTGGTTCAAATGTTTCTTCTTGCACCATTCTCAATGGATTAGTAAAAATAATTGCGTTGCTTGACAGTAGAATTTAGATTGTGTTTGAGAGTCTTTGAGCAAACACCAGAGAGTTAAAAATGCATTATAGACTTGCAGAGCTAGATGTGATGAGGAGAGAGGGTAAACTAATGTTAGAACTGTTGTGTAGTTATTTCAGTTGTGATGTTCTTGAAAATAGCTTATAAATGCATTTGTAATCATTTTCGTAAGTGTGCAGAATTTATTTTCTGAATTGGATTGTTAAACCTTGCCATTTTATCTTTTGTCATGCCATGCTAGAAATATGTCTCTATAAGTTTTTACTGTGCATTTTATGTTCTGTGCAAATGGTTTTTCAAAACATTAAGTAGAGTAAAAAAAGGGCCAGCTAAATAAAACTTACCTTAAAAAATGCATTTGGCTTGGATACTGTTTCTATATGTTAGATTATGGCAAATATTTGCATTATTCTGAATAATCTTATTCTATGTGGACCAGTTTTTTCCTTGCTTTGTTCCTCCGTCCCTCAGGTAGAAGCAAAGATGAGCTCTGGGGTGTTAATCCCACTGAATACATTCATGCAGTTTTTCTGATCATACCATTCAGCAATTTAGGAAACTATAATTCATGAAATATATGATTCTCTGCAGTTTGAAAAGATATTTTCAGATCAATCAAACAATTTTCTGATTCTGCAGTTCATCGGATTTCCCAATAAATTTCCTTCTCACCAGTATTACATTTGATTCTAAATATCACACTGTTAATGGTTTGAGAAACACTACTATAGATATAAAATCATTGTTTGCATTTGCGTTATTGAGCGAGGAGAACCCAACCAAACATGGAAAACTAATGTAGTAATTTTCCACTAAAGCAGCCATCTACCAATGTACTTCCTGGCCTCTAAACTTTCTAAACTATACTTTCTTATGTTCCAGCCCCTCACAATAAAAATATAGAGTTCCCAGCAGCCATATTGAAAATATAGGGAGTACTGCTGATAAACTGGATGGGGACAGATTAGTATAGAGCTTGTAGGCATTAGTGTTTTCCTGACACAAGCATGACAGCATACACGTATGGGTCAGGCTCCGCCCCTCACCCAATCAGGACTGGTTATACTATATATAAATGAGTGGCCTCCCCCCAGGTGGCATTCTATTTTTGTTCCTCAAATGCTCAACTGGTTATGGCTATGAATCATTGCCGTATTCATCTGGCCAGCCATACAGGTTCAGCCTCTTTCCTGTGACGCAGCCCCTCCATTTGGTTGTAAAACTTCCATGCGAGGGAGACCCCCCCCCCAGAGGCCTGGATACTGGGGGGCTGGGATACTGGTCTCTGGATGCAGGTAAAACATTTCTGCCTTGTGGTTGGTGGGGACTGATCCAGTCTCTCCTCCTTGGTGAGTTGTGGCCCCACACACACATTTGGTTAGTCTGGCTTTGGGTATGTTTGGTTTCCCTTGCAAAAATGCTGGCATTGTCAGGGCTGCCTCCTTCCAAGATGGCTCCTTTTCTGCTTCCTGTGGCTGGACTGTGGGTTGCTCCTTCCTTCCTGATGTGTGGATGGGGTGCCCAACGGACTTTCAGTCGACAGGTAGCAGCGAGGTGATGTTGGGTTAACTTCTGGCCCGCTGTAGTAGCAGTCGGGCGCTCCAGGCGGCTGCCTGGGAATGGATTGGTGGCTACCTGTTTAGGAATGGAGCCTCTCCCAACCCTCCTTAAAGCCAGTCAAGGAAGGGTGTTGCACAAAACAGGTTAGTGATCCATGGGCTGTCATGGTGTCTCTGAATCATTGTGCTGTTAATATACAAGCTTCCAAAGTAGGTTAAACGGCTGTGTATAGTCCTGTCTGTTTCATTTGCCTCACAGGTTTTGTTTGTCCTACAGGACTACTAATGTATGAACTGATATACAGGTGTTTGCTGCAAAGTTGAGGCTTTCCTATTAACTCAGCAATGCCTGACTTTACAGATTTGGGATCACTGTGTCAATGCTCTAATGCTTGGATTTGCTGTTTTTAACCTTTACAGGGCAGTCACCTAGGGTAGGTGATCCTGCCAGGTATATTAAACCTTCATTGCGCTGCTTATGACAGAGATGTGCTTCAGTATGGATTGGATGACACTGCTATGCAGTGTGTTGCTGCTATGCATTTAAGGTCTGCTTTTGAGTGCAATGTGTTTAATGATTGCTATGCATTAACCTGTTATGTCTAAATGCCAGATTCAGTGTTCTGCTTAAGTTACAGTGCTTGTAATTGTTTTATTGCACTACTATGTGTAATTGCTTCTGTCTAAGGGTTTAACCCTTGCTCACATTAGTATATAGTTCCATTTGCTGCTTTAATGTCTGCAAATGGGTGTGTGGAGGGCATTGATACTGTATTAGGGCTATATCCTAGCCAGTACTTCCAGGTATATATTATGACCACATATCTGCAGCTCATATCTTAAGCTATGATCTTACCCAGAGACCAGCCATGTTCAATAAGGTGAGGGTCAGGTAGGTATGCTATTCTCAAAAAAAAAGAGTGCACCGGCAGTATGGCTAGTAAAACTCTCCAGCCCTTAAATACCAACACCACTCCCCAAAGGAAAAGTGGCAACTTGTTCCTTCAACAGTGACATGTCCTGTTTGGCTCTGAAGAAAACTGCTATACATTCAAAGTGCTGCCAGGAGGGACAGACTAAAGGAAATCACAATAAGGACAATCCTGGGAAGTATGGGGAGTGTGGTTAGCTGACATGCCCGCCAAGATGATATGCCAAGTTGAATATCAGGCGGCAGTAAACACAAAGGTAGATGTGTTGACTCAAGTGCAAACTGGATGGATCTCTAGTCGCTAACGCGTTTAGGTACTAAGCTAATCAAACAGTTGAGTTTTTTTAAAGGGTACCTCTGCCTCAAAAGCAGCAGGCCAAGGACTGTTCATCAGATTGGCCAGATGTGTCTTCATGCTAGCAGAGGATGCAAGATCCCCTCTGTAAAGCCCAACTTGTGCCAGTCTACCAGCGGATGATGCAATAGCCTTCGCAGAGGCATGAGAACAGCAATATGGATTTGGAAATTAAGTTCTATACTACCATTAGGGAGTATGGTGTGGCCTGCTTTGGAGTTCACTTCAGTAGCCAAGGCTATTTGGTTCTCAGCAGACGAGTTGAAGGCAAACTTGGCCAGCAATTCGTCTCTGTGGTGTTTGATCCGTGAGTGAAATTAGAGTGACCAGCGAGGCAGTACAACCACTATTGATGCAGCAGGCTGTTCCTCCTCCTCTTGAGGAGCAGAAAAGTTCCTTTCACTTAAATGTGCCCAGTAGGTGTTGTATTGCAAACATGTATGCGATTTGGGCAGGAGGCCCAGGATCAGTGGGGCCTGTGCAGCACTTGTCTTTGTGATGTGATCTGTCTGCAACAAAACTTTGGGACAACAACGGAAGATTCCTGGTGTGCTGGCAAATTGTAGTTTGTGCAGTAAGGAAGTCCATGGAATTTCTTTCCACTCTTCCAACTCCTCTAGTTCCCACGGGTTCCCAATCAAGGCTTTAAGCAAATGTTACCAAATCGTGTCCAACAGTAAATCTCATCGCATTGCTCTGTGTTCTGACTTTCTAGAACTTCCTTTCAAATACGAAGCCTTGGATGTCATGGGTGAGTCCCTAGACCAACAAGCAGTTCAATGAATCTTAACTTGGCAGTAGACTCAATGGTCAGGAACGGAAGTTATTCCTGCAAGAGGAGCTTCCCAGAAGTTGAATCAGTGGATCTACTAACAACCAGCTGGGTTGGCAGGTTAGCCTATATAGCCACCAGACTCAGTGATCTCCAAGCTCCTCATCAGGATCCATAGTCATACAGCTGTGATAAGCGCAATAATGATCCAATGGCCTTGCAGGCTGTGGTGTCCTCAAAGTACAGTCTTTGGCCCAAGAACCTCCTATTCTTTCAGAGATCTCTGACCTTACACAGCAGAGCCAAGTGTATCCAAATTCAGCCACGTTATATCTAGCAACTGGGAGACCAAGTTAGGAAGGCTCAACTAAGGGTCTCACCTTCAGTATTTGAAATCCTGTGGAAAACTCCAGGTATACTAGAACGTGGGAAATCTCGCAGAATTTAAGGAATGGAATACTCTGCTCCCGCCTGTAAAGATTACGATGTCTGCAAGGAAGCCAAGATAAGGAATTGAGCGGTAGTCAAGTCTTGGTCAGGTCCTCACTTCTTGAGATCCAGTGACTGCCACACATCTTGGGAAACCAATTCCGAAAGGCCACTACAGATTGTTCTTTCTCCTTAGAACTTGCAGTGCAACTAGTGGTGGGAAGGTTGTCCCATTCTTCCATTCTTCTGAACAAGACTTCCTCAATAGGTTCAGTGACACTAAAGCAGTATTTCTTAAGGGGATCACGTCTGTGAGAAGGCGTTCAGATATCCAAGCAGGAAACTACTAATCAAACAAAATAGCTCTGGTTTCTTCTTCTCCAGCACCAGACGAAGGTCTGCATCCTTGCTTCTGGGTCAAGACATCACCCATCCAGCATATTCAAACTGAAATGTCTGCGTCACCACAAGCTGGGGTAATGGACTCTATGTGGAAGAAATACATGGAGGTGGCCCTTCTCTAGAAGGTCAGATAGTGGCCTCTCTGGGCCTGGCAGTATCAGAAGAAGACTTTTCACTGTCCACTAGGACAATAGCATTATCTCGGATCAGAGTAGCCTAATGGGCTTATAGGACGAAGATGAATTCATCAATCTAGAGCAGAGCTTACTTTATCAGATGGGTGATGTGCTCATGGGCAAAATTCAGAGGTCCAGAATTTTTACAGGATACCAACCAGGTTCATATACTACAAACCATTTTTTGCAAAGTTAATTAAGCAACATTGGAAGCAGGGGATTTGACTTCAGTTCTAAACAAATCGAATGATATGTTGATTCAAACGCTGCAGCATGGCCCTCCCTTATGGGTTTTGTGGGCGTGCTACATCCCATATGTGTATGCTGTCATCCTTGTGTCAGAAAAACTGAAAATTCTATACTTACCTGACGGTAATTTTCCTTTCCTGATGCATAAGCATGAGTGCATACAGGTCTCTCCCTTGTGTGTTTCGCATTTGAGTATAGTTACAAGAATGCCACCTGGGGGAGGCAACTCATTTATATATAGTATAACCAGTCCTGATTGGGTGAGGGGCAGAGCCTAACCCATACGTGTATGCTGTCATGCTTATGCATCAGGAAAGGAAAATTACCATCAGGTATGTATAGAATTTTCCGTTTTAAAGTAGATGTAAATAATTTTCCGTTTTAAAGTAGATGTAAACCATCATGAATGTTCCTGTGTATTTTTAGGAATTTTTGGGGCATTGAGAGGGATAGGTTTTTTACATCTTAATGTTACAATCATAACAGGCTGAATGTGTGTTTTTAAAAGAACATGTTTTATGATTTTATTGATGGTTGAAATTATTTTACAGCCTGTCCCTAAGTTCACATGCATTTTACTGTAAGACAGCTGCATATGCTTTATTTTCTTTTGAATTTGAGTGCTGGGGTACATTTCTTCCGAATTAAGCTGAACTAAGCTACTTTTATTTATTAAGTGGGGTCTTTTCCCTTTAATTTTTTTTTAGATGATTTGTTTAA
The DNA here is from genome assembly GCA_028564925.1 of Lithobates sylvaticus. Lineage (NCBI taxonomy): Eukaryota > Metazoa > Chordata > Amphibia > Anura > Ranidae > Lithobates > Lithobates sylvaticus. Next base: position 364,514,341 of record CM053030.1, read on the forward strand.
GCTTGGAGTGAATAGAGAACATCAGACAGTTTTGCTAACACTGTTCAAGAGCATTTTTTTTTTTACATCATTTAAAAAAAATAAGTGCAGGAACAATGTGCATCTAAACTATTTCACATGATATCATAAAATTCACCACACACCCTATCCTCATATAGTAAGGTAGGTATAGACCAGGTAGGCCTATTTTCCCTGAATAATTGTAACAGTGTATAACAATGAATTGTCCTGCTGCTGGCCAATTTTGTACTACTTTATCTTCTGTAGTATCATTTTTTTTAATGTATGCCATTACTAATAAGCAAATAAAAACAGTCAGTATAACTTAGAAAAAAACACACAAACAGTTACGGTAACTGTTTCTAGGCTTTTACAAAACAGTAAGTTATTCAGTATCTAAACACACTTAGGCATTAAACAATGAATTGCATACAAAAAATATAATATTCTTTGCTATTTTCTTTCCCCCCCCCCCAAAAAAATATTCTGCCACACATATTGGATTGTTTAAGCAAAGTCAACTGGTGCATTATCACTAATTTCTTTGTCAGGCAAAAAATGTCTGCTTTGGCATTCAGGAAATATTGATGAGCTTTGATCTGCTTGGTCTTCATGCCATTGCCACAAAAAGTAAGTAGGAGACCTTTTGCTTTGACATCCATATCAATCCTTTATAAATCTAGAGTTCCATTTGGTTTGAGTGGAATATTGTTGTTACCAGTGCAGAGCCATAGCAAGACCATTCTTTTGGTATATGTTTGAGGCAGGAGGAACAGGCTGTCTGCCTTTAACTGAAGAGATTTGATCAGTTTTAATCCCCATTAAGACACAATAAAACATATACTGTATGTGAGGTCCAGGAATTGGGCTTTAAACCTGGGTGCCACATATATAGTATGTGTTTCCGGTGTTTGTGCTGGGAGCATGCCGCACAGCATGCTTTCAGCACAGAGGCCAAACTCTCACCAAGAGCCCCAGTCCTCATTCTACCGATCAGGACCCGGTACTCCAGGTTCCCGGTCACCTGATTGCTGTGATAGCCTCTGATTGGCTGACTGAGTAATCAGTCACTGTACAGCCTGACCATTTGTTTTCTTTCTCTTCTGAATGGAGAGAAAGATGTATTGGGGTTGATTTACTAAAACCAGAGTGCAAAATCTGGTGCAGCTCTGCATAGAAACCAATCAGCTTCCAGTTTTTTCTGTCAAAGCTTAATTGAGCAAACTAGAAGCTGATTGACTACCATGCACAGCTGCACCAGATTTTGCACTCTCCAGTTTTAGGAAATCAACCCCATTGCATCTTTCTCTCATTGCAGGAGAGAAAGGCGTAAACATACAAAAGTGTGTAAAAAAATAATTAGAAAAAAAATTAAGAAAAAATAATCAGATCAAGGTTTGATCTAGGTCAGTGTAATGCCGCGTACACACGTGCGGACTTTTGCCGGCGGACTTAGTCCAGCGGACAATCCCGCCGGACTTTCCAGCTGGGTCCGCTGGACTTTCCGAGCGTGTGGACTTGCCCACACACGCACGGACTTCTCCGGCGGATAATCCGCCGGCCAAAAGTCCGCGGGACTTTTGAAAATGAACGGACTTGCCCACACACGGAGCAGTCCGTTCATTTCGAACGTAACTTCAGGTACGTAGCTAGCGTAGGCAGTGCCGGCGCGCTAGCTCCGTCACCTGGCATGGATTTAAAGGGACTCCCCACGCCGAAAAACGGTGTGGGGGTCCCCCCAAATCCATCTCAGACCCTTATCCAAGCACGCAGCCTGGCAGGCCAGGAAAGGGGTGGGGACGAACGAGCGCCCCCCCCTCCTGAGCCGTACCAGGCCGCGTGCCCTCAACATGGGGGGTGCCCTGGGGAAAGGGGGGCCGTGCCCCCCCCCCCCACCCCAAGGCACCTTGTCCCCATGTTGATGAGGACAAGGGCCTCTTCCCGACAACCCTGGCCGTTGGTTGTCGGGGTCTGCGGGCGGGGGCTTATCGAAATCTGGGAGCCCCCTTTAATAAGGGGGCCCCCAGATACCGGCCCCCCACCCTATGTGAATGAGTATGGGGTACGATGTACCCCTACCCATTCACCTAAGGTGTAAAATGTAAAGTACAAAAAACACACACACTTTTGAAAAAATATTTTATTGCACTGCTCCGGGGGTCTTCTTCCGTCTTGGGGGTCTTCTCGCCGGACTCCTCCGCTCTCTTCTGCTCTTTTACCTAGCTCTTTCACGAGCGGAGAAGTCCGGCTACCTTCTTTCGTCGTCGCCGCCGTCATCTGGGGGTCTCGATCCGCCTTCGGGGGTCTTCCGGGGGTCTCTTCTGTTCTTGCGGCAGTCGTCGTTTTCCGCGCCGCCTTCTTTTTCTTGTTCTTCTTCTTCTTCTTCCGATGTTGACCCGATGCTCTCTCTGCCCGGAATGGCAGAGGCGCGCTGCGCTGGGACTTATATAGGGACATGGGGACAGGGTCACATGCTCATGTCACATGGTGACCCCGCCCCCTTGTGATGTCACAGTCCCGGAGGATGCTGGGACTGTGACATCACAAGGGGGCGGGGTCACCATGTGACATGAGCATGTGACTCTGTCCCCATGTCCCTATATAAGTCCCAGCGCAGCGCGCCTCTGCCATTCCGGGCAGAGAGAGCATCGGGTCAACATCGGAACAAGAAGAAGAACAAGAAGAAGGACAAGAAGAAGAAGAAGGCGCCGGCGGCGCGGAAGACGACGACCGCCGCAAGAACAGAAGAGACCCCCGGAAGACCCCGGAATACCCCCGAAGGCGGATCGAAACCCCCCAGACGACGGCGGCGACGACGAAGAAGGTAGCCGGACTTCCCCGCTCGGTAAAAGAGCTTGGTAAATGGCGGGGGAGTCCGGCGGAGCTTTTAAAACGCTTCAGAAGAGCTGCCCGTTCATTCCAATGGGAAGGGCATTTTGGGAGACCTAAATATATTGCTTCCAAACTGCCCCAAAGATGCTGTTTGCAGGACTTTTCGGAATGTCCTTTATGTGCACCACTCCAGTGTGAAAAGTCACACTTGAATGAATGGGGGGTGGTTTTCAGGCGCTTAGCAGAGGCAATTTCCAGCGCTAAAGCGCCTGAAAACCTCCCTGGTGTGAAAGGCGTCTAAAGCCCATCACTCCTTGCAGGGAGCTCTGATTAGTATCTGGTGTGTGTGTACATGCTCTGCATCTCTTTCTATGTTATGTCACTCCCTCTCAAACGTCCATTTTTTGGTGACAATCCTCCATGTTGTTGTTTTCTAGCAGTTTCCACCTCAGCTGACTTTACATTTTTCAATTCAATACTGGATAAATAATGTTTATTTCCAATCTCTTCATTGATCTGCTTTACAGCTCTTTTGTGTGTGATAATTATTATTTCAAGTTCTTTGTCATTGGGCTTCTTGAGTGAGACTTCCAATCCCTCTGAAATATAGAAATACAGAAAGGAGTGCCAGACCAAAATCAGATAAAAGACTCCAATATGATTTTAATTGTTGGTTAAAAATGGTCATACAAAAACAGTAAACATGTTTTCGAGGGCATGCTACTTTCCATTCATCAGGGCTCAACACATGATAAAACTTGGATGAACTCAGTATATTAGAACCAGTATTGAACTCTCCTCATAGTGGAACAACAGTGGTTGCTGCTCAGCAACTGCTGCCAAGTTCTTTTGAGATGTTTATGCTCAAGTTAGCAGACAATATTACTACAATTTAGAAATTTTGCATTGTCTACAACAGGTTTTTATAACAATACCTCATAGTTTTCATTATTAACATATGTCTCCTGAGAAGCTCACATTGTGACTGACTCATTTGTATCCAACTCTAAAGCCGGCCATAGACATATCAGTTTCCTTTCCTTCTTGCAGGAAGGAAAATTGTTGGATTCCCCCAACAAAGAGTTGGTGTTGGTGGAGCCATTGTGTTCTCCTGGTGGGGAGCTGGGGAAAGTTGTCCCCACCAGGAGAACACAGTGATTATTGCTAGCATCTTTAATAGCCGCTAGCAAAAAAAAACAACAGGCTGGCTCTACCCAAGTTGATTGATCAATCAACGTGGGTACATTGAGCCTGCCCATACATGATTTGAACCATCTATGGCCGGCTGAAGAAAGTCCATGAAAGCCCCACAACATATTGATGTTTATATGTAATAGGACTCCCCTACAACTTTAGTATATTAACAAGCAAATTAAAACCTGGTCTAGCCTGATTAGCTCACTGATTAGATGTGCTGGGATTTTCTACCATGGCACTAGAGCTCTATTTAAAGTGATGCCACAATTTGGGAGAAAAAGACTCTCAATAAACTGCAAGATTACCAGACATTCATTTCGTCTAAAGAATATAATATACTAGTATTTTATTGTATTATTTCAAATGTATGTGATTTTGCACTCATCACCTACTTCATGCCTTCAAATAATTCAGTAAATAATACTTTATATGTTTCAATTTATTTACTGACAGTAAGCAATTTTACAAAATTATAGCAAAGTGATAATAAAATTGAAACAGACAAAATATCAAGCAATAAAGAGATTAACTTGAGACTTACCGACACTGCAGGAGTAAAAGTGAATTAAATGGAAGTCAGGGAGCATGCATGCATTTACAATCAATAATATTTTATATCCCTAATTTTGAAATTATTCAACATATTTTATATCTTGTATATGAACAATCCAATATTTAACACCAGTAATGACTTTTGCATAGATTTTTGGAGTACAGTAGAAAACAGTGAGGAGATAATCTTGTACATGAAGAGCAGACACATGGCACACAATTAGATCTGTTTCACTAACTAATGCTATTTATGTAAATACTTGGTGTGCCCTTTATTTCTCAGCATCATCGGGGGTCTGAATAAGTCCATTACTATTCAGTGCAGAAAATAATCTAAAATCTATGGGTCAGTTACGTGCAAGTATGGAATGGCTTTTGATGGAGACTAAAAGAGGCTGTTTCAATACACACAACATGAGTATGTCCCACTGTTCTCACTATCAGAAAACCCGCCCCAATAAAAGCCAATGCTGGAGTGCACGCAAATACACAGGAAATGACTGCAAAAAAACTGCAGGTGATCAGCAGCACTAAAATGTGAAAAATTGATGAAAAAAAGGTGAAAACATGGATGTTTATTACAAACAGTTATTTAGCATGCTTCTTGTCAGCCAGTTAGAAATTAATGTTCTTTTAATAACATTAGCACATCAATTAATCAATATATACATACAAACCATGACCTTTATGTTTAGGTGGATCTGAACACTGAGCAGTCAATTGAAATTAATGATATAACTGACAACCCATAGTTTGTTAGGCATTTGACCTATAAAGTTAGACAGATCACTACTTTTTTTATCTACATAAGTGGCCATACACAATCATTTAAAAATGAGTCCTTTAGAAACAAAGTAGCTCATTGGAAGCTAAAGTGTAATCCTTTTCAGGACCCACACCACTTAAACTGCAGGAGTATGATGGAGATGATGATCTCCTTCCAGACTACAGTACCCGTTTATTCATCCTGGAGTAATTTAAAGGAAACCTGCAGCTCATCTATCTTTTTTGATTGGCAGCATGAATATGTGGCTGTAGGAATTTAGCATTTACCCTTCATGGGTCAGTGAGCAGGTGAGACTTAAAACCTCCTTATGGAGAGATTATTCTAATAGAACCTTTTCTTATACCTCACACATGCTAGCATTTCATTTTCCTTAAAAGAAACAATGCCAGGGGTGATATAAACCCTTGTAAGAGATGTAATGCTAGAACCATTTTCTTAGATTGATGTGTTGTATAACCACATGTCTTTTTCTTACAAGTCTCATTTGAGTTTTTCTTCAAATACATATTTTATCTCCCGCCGTCATCCACTTTTGTTTCCTATAAAGTATAGTGCTTAGAGGCTGCAGTGCATTCCATACATAAGATCAGTATGAAATGCTTTTGTTAACAGGTTCATTTATAAATGTTTTTTTCTTTAACATGTCATATTCATTTATGTACATGTAATGTCAAATTATAACGAAGATCAGTTGTGCAATAGGGTGAAGTAAAACTGATTTGTTTTCTCTGTTCCAATCCTTGTCCAATAGTGAAAGGGAATGTACGGTAATCATTAATCAATGCAAGCAAAACTGCACCGTGAGAAAGTGTTATTATGGCCTTCCAATTTTTTATCCAAAGCATTACATTTTAAATTTTTAGTCAATGTAACAGCCTCACCAATCAACCCATGTATCTGGGCAAGTTGTTTTCTAGAAAATGAAATGACTATGTAAGAACTCCGAGCAGAACTGTATTTAAAAAATGCTAGAATAGGCATACCTGAATAATGATGCCCTGTTGCAATAGCTCCACCTCTGGTACTGTGATTATTTTAGTAAAAGCAAATGCTAAAATATGATATTGTAGAGCACAATGGGGTCTGTTTCATATGCAGAGCTAAGCAGATCACCAAACAACAAAAAAGAGTGATAATTTTTTGTTGCCAAAATGAATATACATCTGGCCATAGACGGATCCAAATTTGGCCAATTCAACAGGAACCGTACACATTTTTATCCATCTATTGGCAGGTTGGCTGTGCTGAAGTTGATACATGGATTCACTTCAGTACAACCAGTGTGTTGGATTTTTTTTACCCTATCACTGCCGGCGGTTATAGCAGCCAGCAGTGAGCATTGTATTCTGCCTAGTGGGGAAGGCTCCCTCTGCTCCCTTCCAGCAGAACACAATAGCGCTGCAGGAGGGATTCCTCCATCACTCACAAAATGTCCACATAAACATTATACATATTAATATTACTGAAAAACGTGTTGCGGTATTAATATAAAGTGCATAAATTCCTGAAAATGTATCAATCAAGTGAATATTCATATATATAAAAAGCTGTAAATAAGAATGTGTTAAAAAGCAATCATAAATAATCCAGTAAAGTCCATCAGAAAAAAAAAAGAAGAGAAGTGCTCTTGTACAAAAAGTTCTTTTAAGTTTGTGTATCAACAAAAATCCATATTTCTGTGTGGATAGCAACATTTTCACACCCAAAAGTGCACACCCAATATGAAAGCCACTTACCAGCTACTCTGACCCCAAGATGGGGGTCTGGCTGCACTTTATCACCGTATCCCTATGGGATAGATGGATATCAGGAGCCAAGATTCCATAATGGGTTACCATACGACCAGATTGTTAAAAAGTGGGCTCAGCAAAAGGGAGAGACATAGGAGGAACTAATAGTATAATAATTAAAAATCCAGGCTTTTTAATAAAGGTTAAAACTACTTACAAGGAGGCAGGAGTAAAATTGCATATAAAACAATCACAAACAGACACCCCAGCGGGTGTAATAAAGTCACTGCTGTAGCTTCTTCTGACTGGTTTAGTTGACAAGAACATTATCAAGGGATAAAGGAGTATCAGTTCAGTAATAATATATGGCCTGCCTAAGCCTTTTGACTCTTCTCACCATCCCCAGCACCCATTTTCCCTGAAAGTTTTTGAGTCTAACCCCAAATCAACAAAGTTGTCCAGAGTAGTGATACAAGAAGAAAATGATCATAGTTCGTACAGTATGTGCTGCTTCCTCTAAGCCCCCAAGTGTGCTTTTGGGGACAAAATTATTCTATGTTATGATATCTGTCTAGTTAGGTGAACTATCAAAAATATGAAGTGCTATACCTCTATCCATTGTATGATGCGGCCTGACAGAGCTCTTCAGGTAAGCTATATTAATCCATGTATTAGATCTTGAGTGTGCTTATTTGTAGCGAATAATAATAATTTGTAAGGATAAAAATACTAAGTACTGCAGAGAATGGCATGTTTGTGAGTCCAAGATCATTGTAAAATTGCTAGTTGGGACCACAGAAAAAGCCATACTGCTAAGAAATGCACCCCCTATGCGTACCTATGTTAGAGCTTCTACTTCTGTTGCAGCTGGAGGATCACTGATATTTTTTTTCTGTGACATTAGCTCTCTACCTTCCTTGGAGATTTGCTCATTTTCTAGTTCAGACCTTTTCTACTCATGAATAATTATGACCATGCCTGGCTAATAATTGCCAGAATGTAAACTAAATATATTTGTATGGGCAATACCTGACCAGTGCAGACTGTTTTAATATTATAACAGCACAGGCCCCCTCTGACATTTGTTTGGCACTGAAAAAACACTTTTTGATACAAAATGTGTCTGAGGTGACCATGCTGCTGTTTAATAAATAATACATTATCTGCAGCTCAGAGTGCAGCAATTCTTTTTCTGTTCAGACTGACTTGCTTGAGGACAATTGCTGGACCACCACCCAGGGGTTTTACAATGGAACCTTGAACGGTATACATAGCTTGTCATGTATGTTCATACTCTTCACATTCTACTGAATTGTTGTGTGCTGGCCAAATGTTCTGACTGCCTTCTTTTGTCCTTGGGTATCTTAGAGCATATACTTTCAGACATATACTTTCATATGTGTGCTTCTGAGCAGAACTGTATTTTTTCCCTTTTGCACATCTATGTTGCTTAATAATAACAAGTTTAAACATAATTGACATTAACCTCCCTGGCGGTATGATTATGTCTGGAATTTTGTACCAAAAGCGGTACAATTATTTTGCATGGAAATTTGGCGTTTTATATTGTAGGCCTGCAATTCTTATGAATAACTCACTTAAATCTGTCCAAACCAGAGTCTAGTAGACATCCCGGGTATGATAAAGTTTGAAACACAAAATCATAAATTATAATATAATAAATAACTATAAAAATTATTCAATAATGTAATCAAATCAAAAACACTGAAATTTGCTCAGTTGCAGAATTGTCGCTGTCATTAAATTTAGTGTTTGATGATGATATTGTGATTCTAATTTATTATCGCTGTTTTCTAGCTGGTCTAAAACCACTTTTGACATAAAGAGACACTTTTGGGTTGCTATGGACAATCTCCAGTTTCCAGGCAGAAAAAAATGTATTTATTATATAAAATGACATGCAGGTCACTGGGCAGACCACTAGGGACAAAGGGGATGTGTATTTTTTTTATACAGTACTGTAATCTGTAAGATTACAGTACTGTATATGTATTGTGTGTTTTAACTTTTTTGAATTTGGCGCCGATCTCCGCTCCCGTGTGTCGTAACGTCGCAGGGAACGGAGATCAGCGGCACTCAGCAGTCTGGCTCGGGGTTACCGCTTATGGTACTAAAGTTCCACCCCGAGCCAGACTCGGGATTACTGCCAGGGGGGTTAAATGAGGCAGGGAGTCTCATCTACTACATTCTAAAGCTCACATCCCCTTATCAGAATATAGGGCCCTAAGGCATAAAATGTATATAAAATGTATTTGTATACAATAAACTGCCTTAAAAATTACAGATAGCTAACATTTTTCACAGACATATTATCATACCGTGTTTCCCCGATAGTAAGACACCCCCGATTGTAAGACGTATCGGGAGTTTCAGAGGGGTCAGCTAATGTAAGCCGTACCCCGAAAGTAAGACATATGTCTTACTATCGGGGAAACACGGGGGATTTGCCTCCAGAGACCAGAGCCGCCGCCAGAGCCGAATGAGATGCATGCAGAGTAGCGCAGGAAGCGTCTATCTGTCATACGTTTTCTCTCATGTCACTCAGCGCTGCTCGCTCCCCGGCGGCCCCTCCTCTCTTCTCGTCAATCCCCATTGGCTTGAGACATCATCTGGGATAGACGAGAAGAGAGGAGGGGCCGCCAGGGAGCGAGCAGCGTGACATGAGAGAAAACGTATGACAGACAGACGCTTCCTGCGCTACTCTGCATGCTCGCAAGTAAGATCCCCAGTGTAAGATGCCCTGTAATGTGCCCCATGCCCTGATGCCCTAATGTGCCCCATGCCCCATAATGTGCCCAGATGTGCTATGTGCCCCATAATGTGCCCAGATGTGCTATGTGCCCCATAATGTGCCCAGATGTGCTATGTGCCCCATAATGTGCCCAGATGTGCTATGTGCCCCATAATGTGCCCAGATGTGCTATGTGCCCCATAATGTGCCCTGATGTGCTATGTGCCCCATAATGTGCTATGTGCCCTATAATTTTCCCTGATGTGCCCCATAATATGCCCAGATGTGCCCCGAGCTGACAATTTTTTCCCAATATAAGACATACCCCGAAAGTAAGACATAGTGGGGCTTTTAGGGATAAAAAGAAAGTAAGACACTGTCTTACTTTCGGGGAAACACGGTATATTTTAGTGAAATTGTTGGAAGTGATCCTTTAGTACTGATGTTTGGTAATGATATTATGTATTGGCACAGAACTATTGTGTGGCATATTGGTATCACAATTTAGGGTGCTAGGTGATATTCTGTAATGTATAGAAACGCTTTTTAATTTGACATGCTACCACTAAAATAATTTTTAATTGTGCTTCTTGTTTAAGTGTAATGGAAATGTTGTCACAGGTTTATTTAAAATACAGAAAGATAAAGGTTGATTAATTAAAGACAATTAGGGGTTGATTTTCTAAAGGCAAGTAGACTAGATCTCTATTGAATAGACTGGTGTCACTGTAAGTATTCTCAATAAAATCTTCTTTATTAACCACTTAAGCCCCGGACCATTTGTCTGGCCAAAGACCAGAGCACTTTTTGCGTTTCGACACTGCGTCGATTTAACTGACAATTGCACGGTCGTGTGACGTGGCTCCCAAACAAAATTGACGTCCTTATTTTCCCACAAATAGAGCTTTCTTTTGGTGGTATTTGAACACCTTTGCGGTTTTTATTTTTTGCGCTATAAACAAAAAAATAGCGACAATTTAAAAAAAAATGCATTATTTTTAACTTTTTGCTCCTATAAATATCCCCAAAAAATATATAAAACATTTTTTTTCCCTCAGTTTAGGCTGATACGTATTCTATAAAAAAATCGCAATAAGCGTTTATTGATTGGTTTGTGCAAAAGTTATAGCATTTACAAAATAGGGGATAGTTTATGGCATTTTTATTAATATTTTTTTTTTTATTAGTAATGTCGCCGATTATCGATTTTTATTGAACTATAGTGTACAATCCGTAAACAATTAGTGCGCTTAATCAATCTTTAAATAATTCAATAAATAGTAAATCCTAAAACAAACAAAAATCCATATGTAAATATATAAATATATAAATATTTAGTGCAATAAAGTGTAATATGGTGCCTGGAACATGCCTAGTGATTTTTATTATTACTGCGACATTATGGCAGACAGATTGGACACTTTTGGTGCGATTTTGAGACCATTCACATTTATACAGCGATCAGTGCAATTAAAAATGCATTGATTACTGTGTAAATGTGACTGGCAGTGAAGGGGTTAACCACTAGGTGGCTCTGTAGGTGTTAAGTGTGTCCTAGGGAGTGATTCTAACTGTGGGGGGAGGGGCTGTGTGTGACACAACACTGATCACCGCTCCCGATTACAGGGAGCTGTGATCATTTACAGTGTCACTAGGCAGAATGGGGAAATGCTTGTTTATATTATCATTTCCCCATTCTTCCTCTCCATGAGATGATTGCGGGTATCCCCGCGGACATTGAGTCTGCAGGACCCGCGATCGGGCTCACGAATTTCCCGGCGCACATGCACCCGCATCCTGCCTCTTAAAGGGTAACGTACAGGTACGTGATTCTGCCTGTACGTGCCCTTCTGCCGCAGTATATCTGCGCGAGGCGGTCGGGAATCAGTTAAAGGTTCCACAGGAGTACACACCCTTGCAAATAGACAATAGACGGTTCACTTTGCAAGTGAAGTTACACTCTGGAAGGGAATTATCCCCAGATCTTAGTGAATGTGTTGATAGAATACCCAATCATGGACAAGAAAAAAAAAATAAAGATTTTTTGCCTGCACATGATTGGATGATGGAAACAAACAAAGCTTCCCCTCATGCACTATGCTTTTTAGAAAATTTCCTAGCAAATTGCAACTTCCCTTGCAAAGTGATCCCACTATTTTCCTGTACTAAATCAACCCCTTATGCCCCGTACACAGGATAGGATTTTCAGACGGAAAATGTTCAATGGGAGCTTGTTGTCAGAAATTCTGCATTCTTTTCCATCGTAATTTCCGACACACAACATTTGGATCTGGATCTCCAACTTTCTGACAACAAAATCCGTTCTCGTAAATTTCTGATCGTGTGTACACAATTCCGACGCACAAAGTTCCACGCATGCTCGGAATCAAGCAGAAGAGCCGCACTGGCTATTGAACTTTTTTTCTCGGCTCGTCGTACATGTTGTATGTCACCGCGTTCTTGACGTTCGGTATTTCCGACAAGATTTGTGTGACCATGTGTATGCAAGACAAGTTTGAGCCAACATCCGTCGGAAAAAAAACATGGATTTTGTTGTTGGAAAATCCTATCGTGCGTACGCGGCAATAGACTGTTCACTTTGCAAGTGCAGTTGCACTCTGCAAGGACATTTTTCCCAGAGCTCAGTGAATGAGGCGAAGCTCTGTTGACTTCCATCATCCAATCATGTGTAAGCAAAAATGCTCTTTTTTTTTAATTTCCCTTGCATGTGACTGGGTATGCTCTGTGAAGTAAAGCTTTGCCACATTCACTAAGCTCTGGGGAAAATTCCCTTGCAAAGTGCAACTTCACTTGCAAAGTGAACATTATATTTGCCTTTAGTAAATCAACCCTACTGATAAAAAAGGTTTGAAGTCACCAATATGAAAAACTTTTTAGACTATGCACAAAAAACTGCATACAAGACATATTAGATGCTACCACTAAAAAACATTTTTAATGAGCTTCTGATTTAAAAATGATGAAAATGTTGTGACTGGTTCACATGAACTCCGGAATAAAATAGTCCTCCTAGGCTCTGTGTACAGTCATCATGTTTTATGAAGTGGTTGGCAATTCATCTCTGAAGAAATACAGTTATTGTGCAGTGTGATGTACTCCTATAAAGTCAAGAATCCTACTTAACTGAAAGCCAAAGTATAGTGGCCTGTGTCTGCTCCAGTTTCTGGGTAGTGAGTAGCTATGGTAGGCTCACACCTTTACATTCTGTCTATCATAAAAATGCCTAGTACATAAATAAAATGAGTCAACTCCTTACCTGGTACACAGCTCACTATATGCGCTATGGTGGGACTCCATGTTAGTATGCTATACAAATACTGCCCTGGAATGGTGTCCTCTGATGCAACTCTTACATTTCATTACTATAGATTTTGTACAAAGCTCAGAATATTAAAATATTGCAAAATATGCAATGTGCTGAATGACCTAGCCACAGATTAAGGTAAGAAAACTGTCTATTAAATTAGCTCTACCAGTAGAAGGCTAGTAACTTATGGATATCCTTGGTCAAATGTGAAGACATTGCTACTGGAAATAGATAAAATGTCTATATATGTAATAAATATAGAATAAAAATATCATAAAAACTATAGTGTCGTCTGTACAACATTTTCCTGTGGCTCATTGCTTTTGGATAACTTTTCTAAGACATTTAAAGACAGCAAATGTACTGGTAATCAGTGGTATTGCACAATACTACGCATTTACTTAATAAGTCAAGTGTTTCTCTGTTCATTAAGCTACTACCTCTAGGAAATTATAGAGCTTTCACAACCTCAAGGGCTACCACTTCAAGTGCACCATACAATTGAAGAGTGGTACTCAGTTTTAGTGAGTATTATAAATGACCAGTACATTAAGGTTGAGGCCACTGAAGTTTCCCGTGTACACTATAATTTAATCCAGAATTCACTTATGAAAAATTGTGAGGGAAAAGAACACTTGTCGAAAATGTGAAACCTGTAACTGTTCCCAAAATGTATGTGTACTGTTGATTGATACTGACACATTCTCCCCTTATTCACATACTATTTGGCTTATGTTCAAACTGGAAAAAAGTTAGATGTAATAGCCATATATAGGTTTGTTAAATGGGCTGTGAAAATGACACCTTTGCTATGGTTTGAAGGTAGGGGTCAGGGACGCACATGGCTTCAGTAAAATCACACTTTCTAAGTCTTTCAAAGTGAATTAAAATTGAACAGTTGAATCTGGCTATAAGTGTTTGTCATGGATAAGGCAAAGAAGGAAGAAACAAAAGTTAACATTCCTATAAAATTACTTAACACCCATGAGCTGTCAGCATTCACAAATTGCAGCCATGTAAAAGACCTACACACCCCTGACAATTACAGTATATTTAGAAAACTCTGCTCTCCAGAAAACAAAAGGCTGGCGCACTGGTTTTTATGATACATAGGAGTTGATTTGCTGAAGGCTACAGTAGCACTCTGCAAGCGCAGTTGCTCCAGAGCTTAGTAAATTAGGCAACGCTTCACTTTGTAAGTAGCACCCAATAACATGCAAGGAAAAAAAAAAAAAAAAAAAACACAGCATTTTTGCTTGTACATTATTGGATGATGGAAGTTAGCAGAGCTTCTGTTCATTTACTAAGCTCTGGAGCAACTGCACTTGCCTTTAGTAAAATTTTGTTGCAGTTAAAGATATGCTAAACCAATGGCTTTCACCTACAGTGTTGCTACAAACACAAACAACAAACGGCTCACTCTGCCTCTTCAGATTTTGATCAATAAAAATAAAAAAATGTATTCATTTTTATATTATATATCCAAAAGAGCAGGATAGTGCATACATACAGAAGGGATTAAAACATATGGAAAACTTAAGTAAGTAGGGCTCCATAAAGCTCCAGGGTCCAGGAGAAGAAATTAAGACTATACCCCAGTCAGCAATTGAACCTCAAACATCTGAAAAATTATTGAATTTTAGGCTACAAGCTACTGTTTAGGTTCAAAGTAAAGCCCCCCCCCCCCCACACCTCTCCCCAGTTATTTGTAAGGCGCTGTCAACTACATACCAAAAAGCATTAAACCTACATAACTACAGAGTTATGTGATACAAAATTGTAATTCTGCTTAGTGATTAAACATAGATTTTGGAACAAATATGGTCCCAGAAATACCCACATTGTTAATAACTCTCTAAGGAGCTGCCGCTGCTCAGAAAAGCATTCCATGTTAGGATCAGAAGCGTATGATATGTGGTCAGGAGGCAATATGTAACCTCCTTGCCACCAGTTTAACACCCTTAATGCTGCACTACTGCAATACAACCACATGCATTGCACGCAATTGCAAGGCAGTTGCAGCACAGCCCAATTAACTTGAACGTGTCAAGTTTAGTGGGTGGTATTGTCTGCCTGGAATATAAGTCCTACTCTGGCCACAAAACAAAGCATTATGTCCATGGCATATGTATACCCCCAGCCACTGTCCTGCAACTTAAAGGGTTAGTTCGCCTTTCCAAAAAAAAAAATTACTTGGCAAGTAATGGGTGTTTGTAGATAAAAATAACTGCAGTGTTGACTAAAGTTAAATAATGCCCTTGCTATAGGTGTAGGCCATTTATGTGTCTTCTGAAGCCTGACTGGAATACTCCCAGAATGTTGCTAGGATGTTGCTAAGTGAAGCCTAATAATTGCTGCTCACCTCCATCATCACAGGAGTGAGCTTTTTCTCTGATTCAACCCCTTCACAAGCTCTTTCTCTCCCTTGCTGCAGCAGCTCTGAGCTCAGCATTTGGGAGTTGGTAAAAATGCATCTCAGCCATGTATTTTTATAGTCCCCCAGCCGCATGTGTAAGTTGGAATGACAACTTCCCACAGTGTATCAGAGAACAACCACAGCTTCTAATAGCTTTCATAACATCAAGCCTTTACTTAAGATCATATGAACCAAATAATGTGATCCTTTAAATTACATATGATAAGAGTCAGGTCATCTTTCTAGATGTGCTCAAATTAATTTCCTGTTAGTGTCCCAATTTGTAAGGAGTTGTAACAGAGTTTTTAAGAGATTTGACCAAATGTTCCCACAGTAGTATAGTAACAGAGGTTCTGTTCTCTAATTGGCAGAATGTTTTCCTAAATTGCAAGAAAGGACACTGGTTGTGGAAATGTAAAGGATGTTCTGCAGTAACAGTGAAGGAAGCAACATGTTTTCATAGCTAGGAGGTCCTGGTAACTGGACAGATTCCCTATACTTGGGTTAAAGCCCAACCCCAGGCACAATAGTTTTACTAGGCTTAGAGCCTTTATTAAGTGGTGAAAAAGAGAATGTTTAGTTGTCCCAGTACAGCTCCTCAGCTCCTATTGTCCCTCTGGACATAAGCACTGCAGGTTGTATAGACGCAAACGCCTTTTCACAAGGGGTGAGAGCCAGTCTGTTTCTGCAGAGTGATATGGTTGAGGTTCAAACGCTATACTAGCTTTAGAGCTGCTATTAGGAAAAATAGATCTTATATATCTTAGACCTCTCCTTTTCTCAATCTACAATCCTGGGTCAGTTGATTACCTCCATAGCTCACTCTATCTGTCTCCTCATGCATCACCAACTTACTAACAGACTTTCTATCTAGCTACAATATTTTTCTTTCTTTCATTATTAATTTTTTTTCGAACAAAAAGTGACCGCGTTCGTGTAAAAGTTTCAAACCAAGTGAAAAAAGCTGCTAGCACTATATGAGATATTTGTTATAGTGGGATAACATTAATATAAAAATGTGCTGCGCTATACTAAAGAAAAACACAATCATAAAAATTTTATAGCATGAATAAATAGAGTCCAATCAAGTCCCAAAATCATGACAATAGGTAATATTGAATCTTCCAAACACCAAAAGGAATGGTGCTGTGAATCCCCCGCCAGACTGGATCACCGCCACCAAAGAGACAAATCCGAAGCCTTACAAAAAACAGTTGACTCTCTAACTAACGAGAAGTCAAAAAATGCTTATATCCCCTTCTTGTTAGATTACACACCAAGTAGAATGAATTAGGGGAGACATCCCTTTAAGCTTCCTTCTTCAATATTGTCTTACATAAATCAACACATGTGGAAATACGTCATATCTAAAGCTACCTGCTGTGATGTCATCATGCCCGTAAGTGTCCTTGTGCGTGGATTCCAATCAATCTGGAGTGAATTTCTCCTATTATGTGATAGTATTTTTAGTGGTTTTAATAAAGTGATGCTGTTTTACACTATGTGGAGTGTAGTGTCCACTTTTTATTACCACATGTGTTAAATTATGTGAGGCAATACCAATGAAGCAGGGACAGAGAGGCGCTAGAATAAGTGCAGTATTAAAATAGTTGATTTAATAAATTAAAAGCAAAATGGCAACTCACAAGATGGACAAATAATATGGGCATATCGTCAGTCCCAGAATCTCTCCAAGCTGTCCTGATGGCCATGGCAGCCTTGGACACAGACTGTGTCATAATGGAACCAGGAAGCGACCGATCCCCTCCATAACCAGCGTGAACCGCAAGATGGCGCCGGGCAGATGTGACATCACAGGAAGGGACTTCTTGGTGTGCTGACGTGGAAAGAACAGTATTGCTTTTCGAAGCAACTGCTTATTCATCAGACCTAATTGGCTAACATACCTACCAGTCTTATAAAGATGAAGAAAACTAAAGAGATGTGATAGGCTGACAGACCCATTAATAACATAACAAGGAGCAAGCTACATGAATTGATTGTAAAGATAGACATGAAACACGGCATAGACATGCATATTGACTATTAATAGAGTGAAACAAACAGATGCGATCTAGCAATGAGAATATTATGTACAATTTTACTAATGGAATGAGAATGAAATCAAAAGAAAAAATTAAAAATTAAAATAAAAATAATTATAAAAATGATAAAGATAAAAATAAAAATAAATTATGTAACTAATAATTGGTGTGAACAATCCAGAATTCTAGGATAGTGGGCATATGAGTGATTGTGGACAAAAATCCATTGGAATATCATTTACTGTATATATGAAAAAATTCTTACAATGTCTTGGTTTCCTAAAATAGTTTCTAGAAATAGAGGTGGTACTTTTATAACAAGATAATACTTATTAATTACGTAGATATTAATAGGGAGTATACAAAAAGAAAGGATTTTTAGTAGAATCACTGAGGACTTAAAGTGATTTTGTAACATTACCCTAATAGAGTCTCAACAAAGTGATCTAACTGGAAAATTAGATAACAGTACTAACTTCGATTTCTTAATTCATACCCTCTGGTGTCAATGTATCAAGGGTAAAAATCCAGTATGTTTCTTGACGGCACAACCGTTAAAACTGTTCTGCTTGGGAATATGTATCTGGAATGGATTTAAAGACCCATACTTTTAATTCTTTGGAAGATTGCTTGTGATTATCCAAGAAGTGGTGTGGGACGCTATGATATGTGGTGCTCCCCAAACCTAGCGCGTAAAGTCCTAATGGTACAGCCTACATACGGCATACCACAAGGGCATGACAGGAAATATACCACAAGCATAGATGAACAATTGTGAAAGGTGTTGAAATGGAAAGTTTTTCCATTATGAATAAAGGATTTCTGACGATGTTGAATGTGAGCACATGTCAAGCATAAAGATTTTTTACATTGAAACATACCTACTAGGGGAATTAGTGACAAATGAATTTTATCCGTGGATGATTTAATGGATTTGATTTTACTGGGGAGCAACTTTCCCTTAAATGTTGGGTGCCTTCCTATAAGCAAATTGGGGAGCTGTTGAAATGGTGGTTTTGAGATGGGGGTCCTGCTGTGATATGTACCAGTGTCTTTTAAACACACTCTCCATTTTCCAGCATTTGGTATGATACTGTGTAATACATCTAAAGCCCCATACACACGCTCGGATTATCCGAGGACCAAGTCCGTCGGATCATGTCCGTCGTACTTTGTCCGATGTTGGTTTTGCGTACACACGGTCGGACAAAGTTGTCGGAAAATCCGATCATTCTGAACGTGGTGACGTTTGTTGCCTACGACGGGACTACGTAGAGGCTAGTAGCCAATAGCTTTGGTCTTGTAATGTGATCTGAGCATGCGTAGCACTTTGTCCGTCGGAATTCGCTACACACGATCGGATTTGGTGTGATCGGACCTTGTTGTCAAAAAATCTATCCAGCAGGAGATAGGACTTTGTCCGTCGGACAATCCGATGGAAACTGTCCGATGGTGCCTACACACGGTCGGAATTTCCGACAACATTGTCTGATAGGACAGAATCCATCGGAAAATCCGACCGTGTGTATGGGGCTTTACACCTATATTATGTTGGATTTGTGATTTTGGTTCAGAAACATCCTCAGTATTGTAGCATAAATGGGCCTGGTCAATAAGGTCTGCAGGATAATCTTTGTCAACAAATTTTTGTTTTAAGGAAACACTTTGTGTGGTATAGTCCTCTAACCTAGTGCAATTATGTCGTAGATGGCAAAATTTACATTTTTTACCCATCTCGGGTGGTGGCAGCTGGAATGATGCAAAAAGTTCCCAGCTGTAGGTTTAGTGTAGTTTTTGGCTGTAATGGTGGACTCTAGATAGCTGAGTTCTAGAAACCAATACTGATGAAGGAGGCTTAAAGGGATATCTCCCCTAAATAATTCTACTGAGTGGATGAAAGCGTGGATTCTAACGAGAAGTGGATATAGAAGCACTTTTGGACTTCTCCTTAGTTGGAGCAGCCTTTTCAATACAGTGGAACCCTAGAAATAACTTTCGGGTCTCAGTGAACCCCTGCTAAAATTACTATATCTACAACTTATGATACATTAGTGATGGTCAATGAAAATAATTCTCCTTACACCTGTAGTCATTGGGAAGAATTACCCCCTTACAGATGGCTAAAACGATCAGTGGTGTCAATGGGAAAATATCACTATATTACCAAAAGTATTGGGACCCCTCCCTTTACACGCGCATGAATGTTAATGGCATCCCAGTCTTAGTCTATAGGGTTAATATTGAGTCCCCCCCTTTGCAGCTATAATACCTTGAACTCTTCTGGAAAGGCTGTCCATAAGGTTTAGGAGTGTGTCTATGGGAATGTTTGACCATACTTCTAGCACATTTGTGAAGTTAGGCACTGATGTGGAGAAGAAGGCCTGGCTCGCAGTCTCCACTCTAATTCATCCCAAAGGTGTTCTATCTGGTTGAGGTCAGGACCATGTGCAGGCCAGTCAAGTTCCTCTCCCCCAAACTCGCTCTGGTGCACAGTCATGTTGGAACAGGAAGGGGCCAACCCTACACAATGTTAGGAGCATGACATTGTCTAAAATGTCTTAGTATGCTGACACCTTAAGCGTTCCCTTCACTGGAACTAAGATGCCAAGCCCAACCTCTGAAAAACAACCACACACCATATCCCCCCTTCCCACCCACCAAATTATTTGGACCAGTGCAATGAGTCCTGACCTCAACCTGATAGAACACCTTTGAGATGAATTAGAGCGGAGGCTGCGAGCCAGGTCTTCTTGTCCACATCAGTGCCTGACCTCACAAATGCGCTTCTGGAAGAATGGTCAAACATTCCCAAAGACAACCTCTTAAACAGCCTTCTCAGAAGAGTTGAAGCTGTTATGCAAAGGGTGGACCAACTCATTATTGAACCCTAAGGACTAAGACTGGGATGCCATTAAAGCTCATGTGCATGTAAAGGCCGGAATCCCAATACTTTTGGTAATATAAAGTATATTAGAGGCAGAAATTGCTCATTGCTCAAGGAACCCATAGCAACTTCTGGAGGAACCCTAAGAACCAAAGAACCCTGGTTAAGAAACCCAGAGTTAGAGTCAGCTGTCTCTGGTAAGCCTTCAAGTGTTCCTCTTTGGTGGCGGTGATCCACTCTAGTGGGGATTCAAAACACATCCCCTTCTTTTGGTGTTTGGAAGATTCAATATCACCTATTATCATGATTCTGGGATTTAATTGGCTCTTTATTTATTTATTTATGCTATACATTTTTATGATTGTTTTTCTTTGGTATAGCACAGCACATTTTTATATTAATGCTATCTCTCTATTTATGTTGGTTCCATGGAAAAATGCTTCTACGTAAACTTATACAGGTATCTCTACAACATGATCTTGTAAGAGATCAGAGCTTCTACATGTGAGTCACTTGGCAGCCCTGTAGATTTATTCCTTATGACCAAATACTGAACTTTAACTAAGCTTCAAAGTTGCCAAGCTTTTTAAACCTGAAATTAGATTTCATTTCCCTTTGATTATTTTCTTTCAGACTCACAGTTATATTTTAGTGTCCTTCACCTTCTCCTTCTTTATTATTTATAACCAACACACTTTGAGCAATGACCAGTATTAATTTGTGACCTTCTGTCCTTTTGCCTGATTCACTTCTTTTTCAAACCCAAGATTGAAGCAAATATTCTGTGACTTACTGAGTGAATAATGAAAATTACCTAACCACAGCTTTCTTGAGGAGAAAGGGATATTTTTCAATTGCAGTTATTGAGTAAAATAAAATAGATATGTGAGACTACGCTTTTAGAATACACTATGATTACTAGGGCTGTAACAGCTGCTCAAATGAAGTAATAAGTAAACTTAATTAAGGTATTAATTATGGGTTAACTTCAACCTAAGGACCAATTTGTTATTGCAAGAAAAAACAATCATATTTCAGATTTTAATAGATGCTGGAAACCGCTTGACTGTTCTTATATCTCTTGGTACAATCTCTGTGTTTGATCCCCTGGCTCTGCACACTCGATGCACCCAGTATGAGGCTGAAATATGCAAACATATGCAATATGCAATATAACAAGATTCCCACGTAGACAGAAAGAAAGTCTGGAACTATGACAGGGAGATCTCAATGTTTGAATATCAAAAGCATAAAATAAATCAGGGGCTGGCTAAGCCCACCAGACTGCTCCCATAACTAAAATATAATTTTGAGTAGATTGAGCTTTTAAAGTATTCATCATGTGTAATGATTAATGTTGCTATCAAACCTAGTTATTTATTGATAATATTCTCTGGAAAGTTTACAAAAAATAAGATAAAAACATTAAATTGTATTGTCCCCTAGGATCCAGTAATTGCCTGGTGTATGCCTAAGGATAATCATTTATTTGAGAAAGCATAAGAAACCACGGATCTGTTATATTATGCTGCTGAAGTAATTATTGCTAATAGATGGAATACACATTGTGTACAAATTAAAGTATATTTAAACTTTCCCAAAATAAAATTTAAAATTATTATATAGCAAAAACATATGCCTGCATTATTTTATTAAAATTAATAAAAAACACAAAAATGTGTCTTTATAAATCCAGCTCATTGTTCACTATGCTGCTCTTGTCTTCTTGTCTATACCCTGTTTATACACCTGCTGAAGAGATGCATGGCTACCTGTCCCATGCTCCCTTGAATTACCCCTTTCAAAGTGGGGTGTGTCTTGAAGACAGTGTAGTTTCAAATGGGTTATCCTCCAGGTATTGGAACAATGAAAGATGGCAGAAAAGTAATACACACTATGGAAGCCACTGTTTTTCACAAATGGTGTGGATACAGCAGATGGATCTAAGATTAGGTCTAAGGTCTATTTGACACAACTACTGTGCACTACCAAGCCCAACATGTTTACATGCTGTGTGTTGCTGTGCAAAAAATATGCAAACTGTCTTCTGCCTAAAGATTTTTAATTATGTTCAGTCAGCCATGTCATTCAGGCATCCCGGCCAAAAATCCTTAGCTAGGACCCTGACTCTTAGTGCAGTAAAGCAGTGCAGATTTGCTAAATATTTGGCACAAGCCTGCTGATTGGGAAATGAAGGAGTATCAACACCCTGGAGGTCAACCCTGTGCTTACCCCTCCTGTAAGCATATAGTATTTGTTAAGCCAACCATACAAGAATCAAAATTCGGCCAGTTCAGCTTGGACCAGCCGAATTTCGATCCATGTATGGGCAGCCTGGTTGTACACAAGTCGATCTACCAATTCACTTGTGTACAACCAGTCTGTTGGGTTTTTCCTGAACGATTACTGCCGTCTGCTATGGCTGGAAACACTAATTATTGTGTTTTTCCAGCAGGGAAGGCTCCTCATTGGTAGAATACAATAGTGCTGTGGGTGCTGTGGGTGGGATTCCCCCATCAACACTGACTGTGTTGGTGGAGGAATAGAGGAACGTGCATAATCTATGGCTTTCCATAGACAGTCAACTATGTATAAAATACTTGCCCAGGTGCAGGAGTCTGCTGCTCAGTGCATTACAGGAATTTAGAATAGAGAATCCAGGTACCCATGTAAGGTGTATTTATATTATCATTATCATTTTATTAAGGGAAGAATTTAAGTGGCAGTATACTGTAGGCAATGCAAGCAGGTATTCCTTTAGATGATTTAATTATAAGGTGTACTGCCAATTTCTATAAAATAGAAGACATAAATATGGTCTAAAAATAAAAATGTAATCAATAATGAACTCAAAAGCTCTGATACAACTTCAATGCTATATTACATACATTATTTTCTATTTAATAGATCACTTATTTATGTTTTTTCAGAAAAACGGAGGAGGAATAATAAAAATGGAGAAAATTATTGCAGTTGAACCTTAAACATTTTAGTGTATCATTTAGTGTACCTTTTAGTACAGTAATTTAATGTTTAATGATCAATAAGAGTTTTTGTGTAATTGGTTACTGTGTTTTCAACATGCAGGATCTCTCTGTATATTATTAAAAAATCTTTTCACTTTAGAGAAAATTGTATAAATATGCTGAAAGATTTAGAGGTTTTAGTATGCATGAACTTTGTTCTGTACTTTAAGGTGGATATAAAACTAATATACACAGTTACAATAAACACAGATTATGTGAAATATATTACGTGCAAAGGATTTGTATTTCTGTTGAGTCAGCCTTGTGATCCAAACATTTCTACCAGACCGCATAAGCAGCTCATGTACAGCTTAGTTAGTACACAGCCCCAGTCTGCTGCCTGAACATAAAGATGGAGCAGAAGACTGATGAGCTATCACTCTGCTTTCTCCTCCTATCAGTAAGCCCCGTGTAAAATGGCAACAATGGGCAGTGCAGTGATTTGCTGGTTCTTAGTGACACCCATACCTATCTCATCATTATGCAGAGAATTATGGGAGAGTGACATATTGGCAAATTCAGATACATAAATTAGCTCCATTGTAGTTTTACAGTCATTAGATGTGTTGACTGTATTCATTTTCATTTTTAAAGTTAATCATAATTTTAGCTAGTCTAAAAATCTTGTGAGCTACAAAGAAACTACAAACATCCTTATCTTTTTGGTGTACTAGTGCCATCAATCCATCATGTTATGGATCTGAAAAAGACAGATGTGTTTAAAGTACAGCCTGTGTGACAAACATGGCTGCTCCCATAAATACAATAGAAAAATTAATGTAGACACAAATGGAGCAGGATGTGTTTATTTTTTCATCCATCGTGACTAAAGCCTGATAAGTGATATATATACAATTTTTGTTTTTGGGTGTAGATATGATTTAATGAATACATAAATGCTTTGATTGGTGTTTTTCTTTGAACTGAGCTTTAGTTTTAAATTCCGATTTTGACAATATACAGAACCTACAATACTGATACATGTAGGCAAACCTAATTATTCACTTTCAGTGATAAATGTATTATGTGGGGGGACTTTACAAAAAAATAGAACTCGTGGTATAATAAAATGAATGGGTCTGTATCTGAAGACCCGACTCCTTCTCTCTCACCACCACACACTTTACCTGCTTCTATCTACAGCACAGCCCAACTTGAATTTAAATGGGCTTTGCTATACTCAAATCAACAGTGATAAGTAACATAAATGTCCACATGGGAATCCATGATTAAGTCTAGGTTCACACTGACAGCGGGAATTAAATTGTGCGAGTTCAGATGAACACGCACAATTTCATTCCCGCATGTCAGTTCCGACTTCGGGGGTGATGTCAGAGACATCTGTGTGGGTGTCTGCACAGATGTCTATTGGAATTGCACCCGAAGTTGCCAAAAGTAGTACAGAAACTACTTTTGGGAATCAGTGCGGTGCTGCAAATGTGGCTTTGCACCGATTCGGACAGTGCTATTGCCGGCATCAGCTGCCGAAGTGGCATGCAATTTGACATGTCAAATCGCATGCCATATGGCTGCAATGTGAACCAGGGCTCAGTCCCTACATGTATTAAGACTAGTGGAATGAAACTTCAAGCAAGTGAGAAAGATGTGTGAAAGCAGAAACATCCACCAGAATCCCCTATGGGCACACTCTCACCTCAACATATTGATCCTCATACTAAAAGTCAAAATTCACCTTTGTGTGATCAGTAAGATCTATATTTAACCAGCTGAATTCTCACCAAAGATCCTAATATCCTCCTCAGGGCTCCAGCAATCACCCACAGCTCAGGTGGTGGAAGGCTTATCAGTACAGATACAGTAAGTGCTCAAAAACATAAAAGACTGGCATAGTGCTCACTTTAATATTTTATCAAAAAACCAAGACAAAATAACACTCACATGGTAAAAGATAATAAATCACATGTGCCACTTTAAAAATCAGCCCGTGGTGCTGCTAGGGCGGAGGGTGGTAAATACTATGATACTGATCTCCCTCCAGCAGCTGTCAGATCTACCTCTCTCTCGCTCTCTCTCGCTCTCTCTTAAAAAAATGCTCCTTGTAGCCATGCCTAGGCCACATCCTGTGAATTTCATCATGCTGACATCATCAGGGGCTCTAGGCTGAGCTGTGCCAAAAGAGACATTTATGCAGATGTCCACCTACTGAAAAGGGAAACATTATGGATCTAAAAAACAGCACATTGATCCCCAATGGTCTTAATGTGGACTACACTCTTATCTGCTTTTTTAGTAACTCATGAGAATTATGGAGGGTAATAAGCAGTGAGGGGTTTTGTGGGCATATTTGTTGTTCATCTGTATGTAACAGTTTATATTAATTTGTACATCTCTCTTACCTTAGTGGGTGTTTTTACATTAGTATTTAATTTATTGTACATTCATTTTATGTAACTGTTTATCTCTCTGCTAATTTTTTATGACATACTGCATATGTGATTGATTTTAATTTCTATTAGTTGGTTTCAATATATATCTGTCCATTCTATCAGCCAGAATGTGTAGGTTCAGCTTTGTATCATATGTGATAGGAGTAATGGATACATGCAACATGACCTGGGTAGAGCTGGTCGGTCGAATAAGAGGAGTTCCGGTGCACCCTCTGCTAAACTTATGTCTGTGTATATATTCAGCTACAGCATTGTTTGATATCTGTGTCTTTGGTAAATGCTTTTCGATGTGGGAGGTGCTAGACAGGTGGCTGCATGAATGTCTATCTCTCTGCATAGCTCAGCATGGAGCCCCCAATGACATCAGCATAAAGAAATGCATAGGAGTGTCCTGGGCATGGCTACATGCAACTTGGGGAGAGAGAGAGAGAGAGAGATCTGACAGCTCCTGGAGGGAGATTGGCATCATAGTATTCACCAAAATCTGCCCTAGTAGCACCAGGGACAGATTTTTAAAGTGACACATGTGGTTTATTGTCTTTTACCATGTGAGTCTTATTTTCTTTTAATTTTGTAATAAAATATTAAAGTGAGCACTATGCCAGTCTTGTATGTTTTTGAGCACTGGCCTGCACTGATCTGCCTTCCACCACTTGAGCTGTGAATGATTGCTAGAGCCCTGAGGAGGATATTAGGATCTTTCAGGATAATTCAGCTTGTTAAATATCAACCTTAATGATCACAGAGAGGTGCAATTTGACATTTGTTATGAGGATTAGTATGTTGAGGTAAGAGCGTGCCCAAAAGGGACTCTGATGGAGGTTTCTACTTTACCACATTCACTAAACTTTGGGGTAAATTTACTTGCAAAGTGGTAGGGAGTGGAACTAATATTTTAGATATAGAGTGGTAGCATCGCTGGACCCAGGTTTTAAAAAGGAGATTGGGGGTCAGGTGACTCCTGTATTTGGGCTTACATTGCTCCTTAAAGCTAAATTGATAATGGTCAAATGTGCTTGCATGATTCAACCCCACTCAAGCAACAGTATCAGGCAGCAAGCAAACAAACATGACAATATGGCTCAGCTGAGCATTTATTTGTATATGTAGATGCACAGGTAGAGGAGCTGCGCTCCAGTAACTCCCTTTTTAATTCAGTGATTTCATTTTTGATTCAGTAATTCCATTTGCAAATTCAGTGTAATAGTAACACTTGCAGTAAAGAGATACACACTTAATGTAATACAAGCTGGAATATTGGATTAAACTGGTTGTAGCTATTGGTTCTGTTCCTGTTTTTGTGGACTAAAATTACTATTTGTTTTTTTGAATTTAGGATTTAAGTGAGAGGTTAATCAAGAATATTTTGGAAAAGTGTTAATTTTCCCTGACTGAAGTTAGCATGAATGTATTTTTAAATACATGGATACAATCATTGTTTGGGGTGGACAGTTTTCTTTAAGTGAGGTAAAGTTTAGCCTTCTTTTAACAAATTGTTGTACAGTTAGCAGGTGTGTTTTTGGTTAGAAATATTATTTAGTTAGTTTAAGCTTCAGTAAAAACAAAGGAAACTGCTAAAGGCAGTATAATTTTTTTTTTTATGATATTCAATTATATAGCCCTTTTTTTATTGTGACAAATGTAACTAACAATACAATGTTATCCCTGTATCTGCCCATTAACAGTCACATTGTGTATTGACCTTTTGTTGGGGGAACTCTTTTTTAAAATAAAGTTTCCCCCATACGAGATTGGTCTGATAAGTGTGTGTACTGGAAAAATTTCAGTAGATATTATTTAAAATGTATATTTTGTTTATGGTGAAGGTAATGACCTGATTCTGGGCCCAAGATGCTGTTTGTCTAATCAATAGACTATGTGGGTATGGATCACATAGCCCTTGATTTTTTTAAAAAAATATGGTTCTAAAGTTTAAACATGTTTTACCTTATTTCATCCTTTGTATTGCACTTGCTGTGCATCCCCACCTCCCTAAAAAATTACCTGAGTCCTCTGTCGATCCAGCACTAAGCTTCTGCTCTCATAGGAGGCTCTGAGAGCAGTGGGAGCCATTGGCTCCTGCTGCTGACAGTCAAATTCTGTGGGGACAAAGCAGGGGCAAGGCTGAGCCATGCTGTGTGTGGACACACAGAAGCCAGCTCAGGAGTATGCCCATGCCTGGGCCCCTTAGCACATAGATTGCTATGGGGGCATATGCAGTAGAGGAGGAGTGTAAAGCACCAGCGGGGAACTCCAGAAGAGGAAGTAAAGGACCACTCTGTGAAATATTATTGAATGAATGAATGAATGACTTGTATAGCGCAACCTATGCGAACTAAATCGCCTCAGGGCGCTTTTTGCCACTGGTGTCCATCTGTGGTATAGTGCGGTCCTTGCCCTGTGGGGTCCTAACACGCTTACAAACACATACACACATACAACATACACATATTTGGCCAATTTTATCGACAGGATCTAATTAACCTACCAGCATGTCTTTAGACAGGGCAGGCACGTATAATGTGTTTTTTTAATTTGACCACTATAATCGAATGATGACTACAGTGCGGCCGGCTAGTTCTGGAATGCCATCATATGATAGCATCCCGTGATCGCGCCCGCTGCAGAGAGGACACTGTTGAACACAGATTAAGTTAAAGAGCCAATCAGTGGCTCTTTACCTTGGTATTCAGCTGTGTCCAATAACAGCTGATCACGGATGTAAACAGAAGCCAGTCATCGGCGCTCCTTTCCTCATGCTGACAGCATGCTGACAGCCTGAGGAGAGGAGAAGAGAGCCGATAAATGGCTTCTCTAAAGGAGACATCTAAGCTGATAATCAGAGAACTGATTATCAGCACAGTCCCAACAGTGCCCACTAGTGCTGCCAATCTGTGCCCACCAATGCTGCCAATCAGTGCCCACCAGTGTTGCCAATAAGTGCCCATCAGTGCTGCCAGACATTGCCCATCAGTGCCTTCTTAGTGAAACCTAACAGTGCTGCCCATCAGTGCTGCCTATCAGTGCCCATCAGTGCCATCCATCAGTGCCACCTATCAGTGCCTATCAGTTATGCCTATCAGTGTCCCCTCATCAGTGCCCATTAGTGCAGCCTCATCAGTGCACATCAGTCAAGGAGAAAAATTACCTGTTTGCAAAATTTTATAACAAACTATGAAAATTGTTTTGTTTTTTTTTTAAAAATTTTCAGTCTTTATTCATTTATTCAGCTAAAAATAAAAAAAAACAGTAGTGATTAAATACCACCTAAAGAAAGCTCTATTTGTGTGAGAAAAATGCTAAAAATGTTGTTTGGGTACAGTGTTGCATGACCGTGCAATTGTCATTCAAAGTGCGACAGCAATGAATGATGAAAATTGGGCTGGGCAAGAAGGGGATAGTTACCACCGCTTTAAGAACATCAACAGGCAACTCATTTTGAGGACTCTTCCTCAGGGCTTGAGAAACCATTTGTAATGCAACCAGGTTAAAGTAACATAGAAAGCCATTTTATAGTTAACACATTTATATATATATATATATATATATATATATATATATATATATATATATTGTGGCAGAGCGAAGCTCTGTCCCTTTGAAATTGGAGGTAAAGGAGATCCAGAGTTTGCATATCTGCAGACTATAGAATTTAAATGGAGAAAACTGCTCTGTCAGTTTTCTCCAGGTTTTGCTAGTCCTGGATGGGATCTCAAACTGTGTCCAGGTCTTGACGATGGCAAGCAAGGTGTGTGCCCAGCTGCACACAGACCATATAATGAGGGGCTAATGAGTGGAGGATGGTGGAGTGTGAGCAGCTTGCTGCTGCTGTATGAAGACAGACCTGTGGAGGGGTCATCCCTGTGTAAGGGGGATTCTTTGCCCAGAGACTGGGAAAGGAGGGACAGCCTTGAGAGTCGGGAAGACTAAGGAAGCCAGTGAGTCCAGGGGACTGGAAGGAATCAACTCTGTTGAGAGCAAGCAGAGGAACTGCTGACAAGAGAGAGCCAGGTGGCTTGGTATGTTTTTCATTGATGAATGCTTAATGAAGTTAAACCCCTGCGTGGGACTTCTGGATGGACTTTTTGTGTTTTTCCTTTCTTCAATAAACGTGGGCTACCAGGCCCTTAACTCTATACGCCTGTCTGATGAGGACTCACTGCATTAAAAAAATGCATCTTTTCACTTGAGTTAAACACCCCCATGTTACAAGTGGTGGAGAATGCGGGCATACAGACGGTGAAATCCGGTCTCTGCGCCAGTGGTGAGTCATTTCAGGAACTGCTGCTAGCTGTGTGTGGCAGCCAGGCAAACTGCATTGCACAGGAGTTCAATTGACTGTGTTGGATTGTGTGCAGGTAGTGCACTTGTGAGAATTTTTTTTTTTTTCTATGCTGTGAACTGTGTAACAAGCTGCTGTGCATGTGACTGCAAGGATGAGGCAGTCAAAACACAAGAAGTTCATGTTAAATCAAGTTAAAGGTGAAGTGAGCTCAGCGTGGCCTGAGAAGATGTCTCCACCTTGGAGGGCCAGTCAAAAGGGGCCAGTGATGTGTGAGACAGTGAATGAATGGTTCAAGCAGAATCGCAAAGAGTGTGGCGCAGTGCAAGGGGCTCAGATCTTGGCCTCTGACTATATGCAACCCATGCTGCCTACAGAGGAGGTTGGGGACTTCCTTGTAAGATTTGAAAAAGTTGCTGTAAAGAGAAAATGGCCTAGGGACTGGTGGCCAAAACTGCTGCAAACCTTATTACGGATAGAGTTCCGGTCGGTTTACCATTTGATGGACGGAGACCAGGATGACTACCGCAAGTTTAAAGAGGAAATCCTTTTTAGAGGAGAGTTCCATCGCATCATGGACCGACAGCCTGACCGGAAGTTGGAGAGGTATGTGGTTGCCCATAGCAACGGCGGTGATGTCAAGTCTGCAGACCATATGAGAAAAGTATTGCCTGCAGAGAGTGGTGGCAAGTTGAAAGCCACAATGCATCAAAGAGTTTGGGAGAATCAGCAAAGCTCTGCTGGGAGAGTGCGGTTTCCCATGGCAACGGGAGAAAGATTGCCAAAGGAAAGGAGGAGCTACAGGGCATATGTAGCTAAGCATCCACCTAAAGATGCGTATGCATTTCAAAATTACCAGGAGCAAAGGTCTTTATCTCCAGGCCCAGATTCCTGTGCAAATATGTTTGCAGTCACCCCTGGCAACGAGGATTTTCCTGTTTTGTCGGCAGGGGGTGCTAAACAGTTGGAGATGCCTGCTGTAATTTCATCCGGTGGCCACCAGGGAGAGTGGGCCAGTAAAAGTGCAGCAGAGGACTGGTTTGTGAGACAACGTACTCAAATGAAGATGGTGACCCCTACTACTGCGGTGGGTAAGACTGTCTTTAATGAAATAATGGCTGGAACCGCTGGGTTGATGTTGAAAAAGACTGGTGCTGGTAAATGCATAGAAGAGACTGAATATGTGACTGTGCACACTGGAGTGGAAGTGACCCCAAATGGGAGATCCACTGTCTGTTTGGAAAAGGACTTGCCTCACTGCAGTGCCCTGTCCAGTGGGGAGGCAAGTGGTAAACTTGAATGTGACAATATGATGGGTAAAACTGCTAATATTGTGTTGGCTAAAGTGAATGGTCCAGTTGCTAATGGGCTAGTGCAGCTCACTAGAGATAACCCTGCTGTGAATGCGGTTAAAGATGTGCTATCTCCCCTAGCAACTGTGAAGAAGGCCATAGAGGTGCCCCTAGAAACCCCCAGGGAGCTCTGCGTTTTGGATCCGGAGGTTGCCTGGGACAACTTTGGTGCTGCTCTGAGGGATAAGAGGGTACCTGAACATAGTGATGACAGGATGTTAAATGTTAAAACTGAAATGTTTGAAAACACTCATGGTGGAAATGGGTTAATGCAGTCTAGCAACGACAGGTATCAAAGCTCTAATGCGTTTAATGAAGCGCCACCAGAGCAAGGTGGTGAAGGTGTGGTATTGCTGTCTGCTATGGTTAAAAATGTAGTGCCAAAATCTTATTTGAACCAAAGTGATATGTGCAATGTGTCTGTTGCTGAACCACTCTGTCCCTCTGGGTCTCCGTGTACAGTAGGAGCGGTACTGCGTGGTACCTCTGGGAGCACAGAGATAACAGACTGGGACAGGTGGACAAAAAGCCTGTTGGCTTTGTTGGAAAAGGCCTCTGTTGGTAAAAGTGAAGCAGACATGACTTCTGCAGTGCCAGATGAAGGACCTGCAGAGCAACTTGTATGCAAGGATGCACTTGCTACTGCAGATGATGGTGTTCATGAGATGGAAACGCCAAATAAGGGCAAACACACAGAAGAGGTCATGTCTGTGATCCACAAAGGGCCCAATGATGTGATAATGGATAATGCCGAGCCAAATGTGTTGGTGGAAGTGCCAGATGGCACAGCCATAAATGAAGTGATTGTAGTCACAGGTCCAAATGTTTTATGGGAGGATGGTCAGGAGTCAGGACAGTTGTTGGCAGAGGATCTCCTGCCAGTGGAGTTGGTGGATAGTGAAGCTGCCGTGGACAACCACTCCACTGGATGCAGTTCCTCTCCAGACACTGCCCTGCCGAACATGAGTGAAATGAAATATGACAAATGCATTGATATTTCTGACCGTGATGAAAAATGCAGCTCATTGTCAATTTGTAAGGGTTTGGTTACCATGGGTGACCACAAAAATAATGGTAGACCTGAAGATCTTGGTCAAGTTGATCTGGTTGTAGCAAACCCTGAAAATTGTAATGAGATAGGGAATGGTATGATTGACACAGAAGAGGTAAAAGATACAGCAGAATTAGGCCCCCTACAGGTTCAGGAGGGTATTTCTGGGGAAGATTTTCTGAGGTTTGAGAAATTTCTAAGGTCTGAGAAGGATCGTTATAAACAATGGTTGCAGGAAAATGGCCCAAAGCTCAGCAAGGTGTCGCATGACTTTAAAACCTTAAAGTCGCAAGACAGTCAGTATGTCCTTCAGAGGGAGACTAGGATGAGGCTGCAGTCATATGAGGATGTTAGTGATGAAACTGACAAAAATAAGCATGCAGTGTACATGAGGAAACAAGTGGCGCTAAGTTTGGACAGTAAGAGGGTGCCCGTACTTGGAGTACAGAGAGGGACCATTGTCACCCTAATAAAAGAGCCCCCACTTATCATTAAACCAGTGTTTAAAAATGTGGTTCCTTCTAAATTAAGCAAAGAGAAAAGGGGTGGTCTAGTGGAAATTGAGGGAGCACTTTATAACCTTAATGGTACTGGATCCGTAAAATTCAGAAATCAACCTCATGTGCAAAAAGGTACCAAGATTGGTAAAAGGACTAGTGTAGGCCCAAGAGAAGTGGGAAAACATCGCTTTTGGAAGTGCACTCGTAAAAAAGCATGGGAGTGTCTTTGTAAAGCCCAAGTAGATGCAGCAAGGGGACGTGGAGAAATTCACCTGATGGGACAAGATTTGGCCCATGTGGGTGGCAGCTTGCATGGTCATGCCAAAGTGAGGAGGTTGTACTGGTGTATATTGAAGGTTAAAGCTGATGTCAGCGAGTTTAAAGGTAGGATCAGGGAAAGCAGAGTTTCCCCCAAAAAAATGATTAAGCCCAGGGACCCAAGAAGAAGAAGGCTGAGGATGGGAAAATATAGGACCCTGTTAAGATCCAGGGTGGGACGTGCCTGGAAGCGCACCCGGAAAAAAGGTTGGGCCTACGTTGCTGACAGCCAGCACAGAGGTGTCCCAACCATGATGGGTGCTGGTGTTCCTCCCTCCGGATCGAAACAAAGGGGGGGGATATGTGGCAGAGCGAAGCTCTGTCCCTTTGAAATTGGAGGTAAAGGAGATCCAGAGTTTGCATATCTGCAGACTATAGAATTTAAATGGAGAAAACTGCTCTGTCAGTTTTCTCCAGGTTTTGCTAGTCCTGGATGGGATCTCAAACTGTGTCCAGGTCTTGACGATGGCAAGCAAGGTGTGTGCCCAGCTGCACACAGACCATATAATGAGGGGCTAATGAGTGGAGGATGGTGGAGTGTGAGCAGCTTGCTGCTGCTGTATGAAGACAGACCTGTGGAGGGGTCATCCCTGTGTAAGGGGGATTCTTTGCCCAGAGACTGGGAAAGGAGGGACAGCCTTGAGAGTCGGGAAGACTAAGGAAGCCAGTGAGTCCAGGGGACTGGAAGGAATCAACTCTGTTGAGAGCAAGCAGAGGAACTGCTGACAAGAGAGAGCCAGGTGGCTTGGTATGTTTTTCATTGATGAATGCTTAATGAAGTTAAACCCCTGCGTGGGACTTCTGGATGGACTTTTGTGTTTTTCCTTTCTTCAATAAACGTGGGCTACCAGGCCCTTAACTCTATACGCCTGTCTGATGAGGACTCACTGCATTAAAAAAATGCATCTTTTCACTTGAGTTAAACACCCCCATGTTACAATATATATATATATATATATACGTCAACTGCAAAAGATGCCTCTGTTACTTTATACATTTAATATATATTTTATTTGTGTTGAGTGCTTTCAATATTATGCTGTCTACAGTTTAAACATGCAGAAAATATTATATTGTTTAATGCTCTACTTTGCTATGTACCTTTGTTTCTTTCATTATTTAGTTTTGCTAAAAATGTTTTCCTGAATAAAAAAAAAATATTCTGTAAGAAGGGACATAGATAGATAGATGGATCATTTTTTAAATCTCTCTGTGCATTTATACAGGTTGGTCTAATAAATAAATACTGTTATAGATCCTTGCACAGGCCTAACTAATGGTCTGGTAAAACAACATCACCACTGGTGTCACATCTGTATCATTCCTATATATCATGCAGTGATAATGCTAAAATGATTTATGTTGATAGCATGACATGAAATTCAAATAATTGGAAGGGAATGTCAAGAGGCTACATTACAGCAAAACCATTATCAAATTAATGTGCTTGCATGTCTTACTTATGATCTCTACTTATGATCTGTACCAAAAATGTATTGACTCATTTGTGTATGCTGCATTGTAAAGAAGTGGGGCATAAAACAGCATTAGCGGTGAATTCCCCTGAGGTCTAAACAACCACACAGGGGTCTGGTCTTTTGAATGGTTCTCTGCCATTACCTTAAAGCTAATGACTGAAACAGTATCCAGTGCTACTGGGAGCTCTTAATTTCCTTCTTTATTCTGATTGTCCTGATGAAATGAAAACTGACAGCGTGCATTTCACTACAATACCCTATTAGCAGACCAGAGTGGAGACTGAAAAAACAAGCATGTGTGATGTGCTAATAATAGACAGACGTATCAGTACCACTGTGAAATGTCAAGTTCAGATTTTATTACCATACGGCATGTAAGAGGTAATGTTCATTTACTCTAAATATTAGTAACTGCATAAACAAAAAGTGGATTTGTAACAAATAAATAAGCAAACAGTAATGTTTATCCTGTGAATAGTAATGATGTTTACCCCATAAAACCAGGGAATGGATGGAGGTTTTGTTCATATATTCTAATTTTCTCATAGTCAGATCTAAAAATAAAACATTGCATATTAATATTATGCATACTTGTTTTTAGCTAAGAAGTAAAGTATAAGGTTTATTAAAGTGCATTAAAGTGGTTCAAAATCTATAAAAAAAAGGCTTTTTATCTTAATGCATTCTATGCATTAAGATAAAAAAAAACCTTCTGTCTGCAGCAGCCCCCCGAAGACTTGCCTGAGCTCGAGAGCCTCCGACTCTCCCTCCTCATTGGCTGAGACAGCAGCGGTGAGCCAATGAGAAGAGAGAGGGGGTGAGGCCGAGCAGTGGCTCTATGTCTGAATGAACACACAGAGCAGTGGCTCCGCTCGGACGCCCCCATAGCAAGTTGCTTGCTGTTGGGGCACTCAGCAGGAGGGAGGGGCGTAGGAGTGCCGACGAGGGACACGAGAAGAGGAGGATTTGGGCTGTTCTATGCAGAACCATTGCACAGAGTAGGTAAGTATAACATGTTTGTTATTTTTAAACAAACAAAACAAGAATTTAATATCACTTTAAGGCAGAATAATTATTTAAATCACAACTGATCTTAAATCAGAACTATTTACAATAAATGACACCTCAGCACACCAACGCTTGTAATAATGTGAATGGACCTTAAATCTGCTTTTTACATATCAAGTTCTATTTTGGATCTTAATAGCCTAAGCTGAAAATTTTCAGGCACAAGTGATATTGGATGTCTCTGTTTTATCAGATGGCTTAGTTTAAAGTTTCAATCAGGCCAATATAGCTTTTTAAGGTGGGCAGTTCCTGATTTATTCTTTAGCTAACTTGGCCCCTTTCACACGGGTGCTCCGATCGGGTCCGCTTGTCAGCTTTTCATGTGGACCTGATCGGGAAGCTCCATTCACCTCAAGGAGCGGTGGATGTCAGCGGTGACATGTCCGCTGACATCCACCGATACCTGATCCAATCTTGTACATGAAATCCAAACGGATGGTGACCCTATTTTCCATCCATCTGGGGAATTGGATTGGATAGGATCAGATGAAAACGGACAGGCGGTCCATTTTCATTCGATCTCCCATAGAGGAGATGACAGGTCCATCACTGCACAGTAAACAGAGACGGACCTGTCATCCGCCTGCAATTGTGACACTATTGATGCTAAAATAGCTTTTATATGCGATAGTGTTATTTTAAGAATATTGTAAATAAAGATTGTTATTTTTTATTAATTTGAAGTCTGTCTCATATGGGTGCCAATAAAATCCATCATCAGCAGGACTGGTTCCTGCACATTTTTTAGTGACTAGGATAACATTTGGATGCGGTACAGGTAGAGGTCCTTCTATTTTTTCTACATCTAAAATTAAAGTAACGTTGCTTCAATTATAGGGGAATCAAGAAGTAATGGGGGCAAAAGTGAGAGGAAATCCCTTCAATGGAGACATAAAAAAAAATTGACAATGATTCAAATCTTTTTCTACTGTTTCCAAAAAAAAGTTTTTACTATATTTTAGTAACAAAATGACCCATTGCCCCTTTTCTGCACTTACTCTCTGAGAGATATTTTTTTTCTTTTCATGAATTCCCCTACTGACTAAATAAAGTGTTTTACAGACACATGATGGTAAAATGCCTATAAGCAATGTAATGCATAGCTGAAATACATGATAAATATAATTTTGGCTTTTTTGGGGAAACTAACTCCTACACATAGAACCTGTTTGAATGTCAGCTGGCCAGATTTTTTTCCCCTAAACTAAGCACCTCCTGATATCTAACCTTAACCTACATGAACCCCTAAAATCAACAACCCCTCTAAAATTGTCCATTAGCTTTTAACCAATCTTAGCATTTAAGGTCTAATGTGATGCTTTAAGTAAGCCTAATGCATTAATTGGTGTTTCATATCTACCTGGAGCTGACCTGAAAGAATGATTTTAAGAACACAATATACAAAGAATAATTTGACTTTTAATATACCCATATCAATAGCACATACTGAATATTCATAGTGAGTATTCATTGTTTCTAGATTTCGAAAAACTCTAATATTGCCATTTCTAAGACAAAATAAATAGATAGGGATAAATGTATGTAGTAGCTTTTTTATTCTTTCAGGGATAGTTGATGGAGATGGAGAAGTCTTGTTTTATGAGCACACAATAGTAGACGTTTGCACTCTTGGATTCCTCTTAACTTGATAGTCAGACCAAACAAGCAGGTCCTGAGACTTGTTATTGAATTAACTAGAAGGCCCTGGTGGCTGAATACTTCACTGATGGAGTTATGTATTGATGCATTTGCTTCAGTGGGGATTAGCACTGAAAAAGCACAGCTAGCACTAAGTCAGTGTACATCTGAGATCTTTTGTATTGTTAACTCCCGGGCTGTAGAGCACCTAAATTATTCCCTGTGCATCTTTAGTACTATTTGTCTTTGACCATTGTTAAAAAAATGGCCATTCAGGACAGATGATCATCTTCCCAGGCTGTAATACATAGTTACATAGTAGGTGAGGTTTAAAAAAGACACAAGTACATCAAGTGCAACCTATGAATACCTTTCATTATTGGGTCATTTTTCAGCTTCCAGAGCTGTGATAATTTGACTGACAATTATTCTGTCATGCAACACTGTATTCAACTGCATTTTCCTTTTTGAGACAGATAGAGCTTTCTTTTGGTGATATTTAGCAGCCATTTTTTTTTATTTATTTTTTTACATTATACTATATTAAGAACAAAACTCTTTTTTTTTTAATAAAAATGGTTTACCTTACTTTCTTTTATAAGAAATTTTTTTGGAAAAAGGACCCAAGAGGTTTTCTTTTTTTGCTACAATGTTTTTGAAGAAAAAACATGACAATATTGAGGGAGTTAAAACATTGAGCCTGGTAATGGTGCATTACGTGCAGTGCATAAAGATCACATTCAAAGGGAGGAGATGATAGGGTTAATGTACAGGTCACATACAGTGGGAGAATGGCCACAAATGAGTTAATATACAGATGTATAACTGAAGTATTGTTATACAGGTCACATAGGGAGACAATGTGGAGATCAGATGTATAGGAGAGGAGGGGAGTGAAAGGGTTAAACTGTACTTTAATGTGCTGCCTCCATGATTTCCACAGGTGCTCAGAAAAGAATGAATGAGTAATTTGTTCATTAATTCCCATTTCCTCCCTTTCCTTTATTGTAGGAGGAAGGGGAGGGCTCCCAAGTGTAAATACCCTTTCTCTCTATGACCAATCACAGAGATCACAATGCACAGAGACACTCATTCCCCAGACGATGTCATTGTTTTGACGAAACGCGCGTCGGGAGGAGTTTGACACGCTGACGTCTCCGCATACTAGGTCTCTTGGACAGGCGTCCATGCACAGCCGGCCGGCTATTTGCTATTTTATAACTTTAACTCTGTAAGTGCAATATTTTTAAACTTTCCATTGAATTGTTTAGACGTTATTACGCCATGGTGGGTTTTTCTTTTTTGGTTTACCTATGACCGCCCCTGGAGCCTTTATTGCTCAGGAAAGCTTGTTGGAATACTTCCTCTAATCGGTGGAGTGTGGATTCTCAGTGATATCTGCCCGTTTTTGAAATTAGAGTCTGGGATTGGAGGCACCCGCTATACCTTTCAACAAAAGGCCCTGACCAGGTTTAGGTCACAAGCCCTATTTGCTTGCTAGTCGGTAAGCCTTTATTTCGTATGGTGGTGGATGTGTCACGGAATATTATTTTGTTCTCCCCCAACAACTTGTCACTTCATCTGTGGACACTGGATCTATTAATCTGGATGGTTGTCACAGAGGGACGAATTTATTTAGACTTTTAATTTTGGATTTTTTACATTTAAGGACTTCCATTTTTACTCATATGATTCTTATATCTTTTAATATTGTACATTGCATACACTTTGATTTCACTGATTTTCACTATTATCTTGATCAATTCATTTGTACTTATTATTAGTTTGATTTATGTATCATTGTTATTTGTGTTATTACACTGTTCAAATCATAAGGTTATTAATTGACACCTGTGGTATACACACATTTGTTAGCGCTGCTACAATTTTTCTTTATTTGTTTTTCGTGTGTATCTCACCTCTAGCAGCTGCTTTGTTTTTGTTTTCCTTATTGTTATAGTGTGGTATTGACCTTTCTTTATACAGAGACACTCATATAGGTATTAACAGGGAGACTGACAGCTTGATGGGCTTTATCCAGTGCAGTTTATAAACAGCAGTGTTTAAATAACTATCTACCACTTTGCCGTTTTTAAAGCGGAGTTCCACCAAAAAGTGGAAACTCCGCCTATCTGCCTCCTCTCCCTGATGCCACATTTGGCACCTTTCGGGGGGAGGAGGGAGCGGGTACCTATTTTTGACAGGTACCTGTCCCTACTTCCGAGAGATCTCGCCGCATGAGATCACTGGGAAATTCGGCCCCCTCCTCCTTCCCCCACCGCCGGGCCATTCAGAAAGCGATGGAAATGCTGGCTGGGGTGCTGACATCGCTAGAGCCCAGGAACGGTACAGTGTGTCCTAATAGTGTAGGTGTAAATAGTGAAGCTGCTGACTTTATTTCTTGCTGGGGGGACAGAACTCCGCTTTCAATGCAAGGCAATAGCAAAAGTAGTTAACTAGCAGGTTGACAAAGAGTCTGTTAAACCATTTTTTAATGTTATTTGCTTCTTTTGCAAACACAGAAATCATTTAATAAAAATAGAAAGTTGCTTTTACCACCTTCTGCTATTTCTAATTCTCAATGAAAAATAAATTGTCTTATCAGTTGAAGTTTTTTAATATAAAAAACTGATAATCCAATCAAGGATAAAAACTATATATTTGCTATGCATTTTTTTTTTCACCTAACTATATTTTCAGAATGCAAATTGTTTTAGTAAGGGTTGTCCAGTTTTTGACACCAGTTTGTTATTTGCTTAGACAACAAATGGTCATTGTAAAGCTGCTTCTATTAAAGAGGAACTTTACCTTTATGTAAAAAAAAAGGCACCTTTAGAAATGTTTAGTGATGGTAGTCTACAAATATATACCTATAAATAATTTCAGACTTTTCATTATTTTTCTACTTTATTTTTCTTTCCTCCCTGTCGTTCATATTGTGCCCATTTTTCCTAAAGAAAGATAAATCTGTCTGCATTAAATTCCTAAATCTGCCTCCAGGAGCATTTAGCAGTGCACATCATCTGAGTGGAAAAGCACTGGTGATGTAGCCGTTCCAGGATGCATCTGTGAAGCCCTGTTTATATCACCAGTGCCTCACTCAACTGGGAAATGGAAAAGCAATAATTGTAATTTAAAGCAAAATATGTTTGTTTAAATAATAAGTGTAAGATTATTCCACATTAGCTTACAGAGCTGCATGCTGATGTGATTTTTAGTGAAAGGGGAGAATGGTTCACTTTACATTAAAGTGTATGTAAACCTATGAACAACAATGTATTATATTTCACTATACCAGTCTTTGGATGTTCTGGCTGAATTCATTAGCTTTTTTCATTATTTTGAGCTAGTGATCCTGCCAGTAACACACTTCCTGTCTCAGGGTGACAATATTCACTCACGTCCTGTATCTGTGAAAGAGCAACATTGTCGCCCTAAGAGGGTAGCATAGGCAGAGAGCACAGATAGTTTTCAGCTCACAGGAGTTCTGTCAGGATCAACAGGTATTTATTAATTTATCAAATAGATATAACAAACCAC
The DNA here is from genome assembly GCA_028564925.1 of Lithobates sylvaticus. Lineage (NCBI taxonomy): Eukaryota > Metazoa > Chordata > Amphibia > Anura > Ranidae > Lithobates > Lithobates sylvaticus. The sequence continues at coordinate 364,555,525 of CM053030.1, forward strand.
TTTCAGAGGTTTATTTGACAGACCAAAATAGAGCAAATTAGAGAAGTTCATTGTTAGGGTTAACCTACACTTTAAAGTGCACATTTCCATTCCACACGCATAACATAAAGTAGAAGCTTCTTTTTCTTCTGCTTTTTTGACTATTTATAAATGCACTCCCTAAAAAGTTTGGCTATTTCTTAAAAGTCAACAACTAAGGCATTATTTCCATCTAACCAATACCCCTATCTGTTTATGCTTCCACTGAGTAGCAACATGTGACTGGCACAGGATGGGCTGAAATAAATGTGCTATGTATAACAAAAACCTTCACCAAGCAGCAACTTTTCTGTGCGATATTAACACAGTCACAATATAATAATACAGCTCTATAAAGTTGCGCTAATGTATAAAACAAAAAAAGAACATATTAAACAATCCATAAGTGAAATAATCCAGTAGTGAAATAATCAAGTGATCCTAATGAGTCTTCACCACCATCCAACACCTTGAAGAGTGATCCTGTGAGTTAACACTACCACTTGAAGCTGAAGGGCTCGCTTACCAGATTAAATGGACCTCTCATTATAAAAGGTTGTAAATGCTTGTGGCTCCATTTTTTTTTACTGCGATCTTGTAAGTGCAATCTTTTATTCTAGTGTATTAAAGTTTTGAGGATTTTACACTATGTAGAGTCTTTTCTATTTTGGTGCTCTCTTATGATCATCCTATGGGGAGGATTGATGTCCCAATTTAGAAGATTGACATTTACAATCTTTTGTAATGAGAGGTCCATTTAATCTGGTAAGTGAACCCTTCAGCTTCAGGTGGTGGTGTTAACTCACAGAATCACTCTTCAAGGTGTTGGATGATGGTGAAGACTCATTAGGATCACTGAATTATTTCACTACTGGATTAATTCACTTATAGACTTTTTTGCATGTTCTTTTTTCTGTTTTATATATCAGCACAACTTTATAGAGCTTTTTTATTATTATTATTTATCGTTATTATTTTGAAGGGGAGCACTCGATCTGTCCAAAGCATATTACACAATCAAATCCCAAGAGCTGTTAAAGATGATGGCAAATTAATACACTGCAAACATCATTATGTCCAGATGTTTGCACTGCATTTATTTTCATCATCTTTACTCACCCTTGGGATTCATTTGTGTAGACATCCTGGATTCATTTTTTCTAGGTTGTATGAAAAGATGGCAGTAGCCAATGGGAGAACAACGGAAAATCTTTGATGCACAATTTTTATTCTCTGATTAAGCATTGGGGATTTGATTACAAGCTGAATAATGTATTATTGTCAGCAGTTTTTATAAACATTGGCAAAGGAAGGGGTTGCATTAATGTACTGCTAAAGCTACCCATTCACAAATACAACAGTATATTTGGAGAAAAAAAAATGAAAGCCGGAACGGTGGTTTTGACATATTTTTAGGGTAAAAGAAAAATATTGCCAGTGGAAAAGACTTTATAGGAAACTAGTCAAAAAGATAATAAATGCATCAGAAAAATATGTTTACGATAATCAGAACGCTGCCTGGCTTTTCTTGAGGCCAAAACAATTATGTCTTGAAGAATCACAGAGATAAACCTGAACTTGCATTAGCTGGGCAAAGCCTTGGGTCAAAGTACGTGAATGAGAACTACAGGAAGAAGGATGTTGAGGGCATTCTGGGCTGTCATATTACTGATGAGGGACAGGGGCAAGGAAATAATTGGCAGATATTGGAATATTTAAATTCTCTTAGGCACACTATGTTTATTTCTGTATTCTGACCATGAAATGTTGACAGTATGAGTTTATTTTTTATTTTTAACGCATCTTATGACCATCGCAGATTCTCTTTTTCAGTGGAAAAATTGTAAAAAGTAAAATTCACATGCTGAATACCTTTCTTCCCAGTGGAGGTAGCTCAATGGGTATTGATTTTATCATGCCTGCTGTGATTGCCCTCACTCAGCTACAGATGCCATATATTATCTTCTATTGTGTGTCAGTTAAGGCATCTGATTATTGCAAAGTATTCCACTATTAGCCTGTTGTGATTCCACCATATGATAATAGAAAACATTTGAATGCAACATGAAACATGATAATCCATAGAGCAAATCACTGTCTTTATAAGATATCTGTATCTTTATATATATATATAGATATCTATATATATATATATATATATATATATATATATATATATATATATATATACATGTGTGTGTGTATATATATATATATATATATATATATATATATGTGTGATGTGTGTATATATATATATATATATATATATAGTATTTCACAAAAATTTGTACACTCTTCACATTTTTGTAAATATTTTTTTATATCTTTTCATGTGACAACAATGAAGAAATTACACTTTGCTACAATAACAGTGTCAATTTGCTGTCCCCTCAAAATAACTCAACACACAGCCATTAATGTCTAAACCACTGGTAACCAAAGTGAGTACACTCCTAAGTGAAAATGTCCAAATTGGGACCTGAGTGTCAATATTTTGTGTAGCCCTCATTATTTTCCAGCCCTGCCTTAACCGTCTTGGGCATGGAGTTCACTAGAGCTTCCCAGGTTGCCACTGACGTCCTCTTCCACTCCTCCATGACGACATTACGAAGCTAGTGGATGTTAGAGACCTTGCACTCCTCCACCTTCCATTTGAGGATGCCCCACAGATGCTCAATAGGGTTTAGGTCTGGAGACATGCTTTGTAAGTCCATCACCTTTGATCCTCAGCTTCTTTAGCAAGGCAGCGGTCGTCTTGGAGGTGTGTTTGGGGTTGTTATCATGTTGGAATACTGCTCTGCAGCCCAGTCTCCAAAGAGAGGGGATCATGCTCTGCTTCAGTATGTCACAGTACATGTTGGTATTCATAGTTCCCTCAATGAACTGTAGCTCCCCAGTGTCGGCAGCACTCATGCAGCCCCAGACCATGACACTCCCACCACAATGCTTGACTGTAGGCAAGACAGAATGACGCTGAGCACATGCACTCAATTTCTTTGGTCGAACATGGCGAGGCCTGTACTGAGTGGAACCTGTCCTGTTAAATTGCTGTATGGTCTTGGCCACTGTGCTGGAGCTCAGTTTCAGGGTCTTGGCAATCTTCATATAGCCTAGGCCATCTTCATGTAGAGCAACAATTCTTTTTGTTTAGATCCTTAGAGAGTTCTTTGCCATGAGGTGCCATGTTGAACTTCCAGTGACCAGTATGAGAGCATGAGCGATAACATCAAATTTAACACACCTTTTCCCCATTCACACCTAAGACCTTGTAACACTAACGAGTCACATAAGAAGGGGAGAGGGAAAATGGCTAATTGGGCCCAATTTGGATATTTTCACTTAGGGGTGTACTCACTTTTGTTGCCAGCGGTTTATACATTAATGGCTGTGTGTTGAGTTATTTTAAAGGGAAAGCACATTTACACTGTTATACAAGCTGTACACTCACTATTTTACACTGCCAGATATCCGGTCCTCCACCTACAGGAATGATTATGGCATAGTACCCTTTTTTAATTATACATTAAAAACACCCACACAGCAAATAAAGTCCTTTTTTATTAAAAAAAAAAAATGGCCCCCAATGTAAATCTAACATAAATCATATCCATCCAGTGATATAGATCCAAAATGAATTGTGATAAATGGCTCCCTGCCAACCAACCATCATCAGAACCATGTTCACGATAATCTACTCCCTCTGCTACTCCCATTACAAATGACAGCTCTTATTTATTAATTTTTAACAAAGAACTTTTTCCCAGGGTGATGTGGCCAGCTTTGGTTCAGGTGGTGGTGGTGGGGGTTCATGCTTCCTGTCCCTGCTTTCCTGCCAAGCCAGGCTACATGCCTGGATTAGGGTTTTTTGGGTTAGTAGTTTTAGTTGCCTTGACTCCCCTCATCGATATGCATGCCAGGCCCTTATCAAATGTCAACAAACTGGCCAGATATCCCAAGATCAAGGATAAGGGTCTAGTAAGGATTCTAAGGGGGACCCCAAATTTTTTTTCTTCAAATTTCTACAGTTAAGAGCTGCATGCTAATAGTGCCCCCCTTTCCTGGTTTCCTGTTAACCCAGGGTGCATGCCTGGATGAAGGTCTGGTATAGATTTTGAGGGGGACCCCTAGAATCACAACCAAGCCCCTATCCTGAAAAATTTTCTGATACAGATTTTGAGAGGGACCCCAGGCAAAAAAATGGTATTGGGTTTTTATTAACATTTATAACAGATCCTTACCCAGGAATGCAGCCTGGCTGTCTTCTCCTGAACCATTCCAGACCACAGGCCTTCAACATAGAGAGGGTATCTTACAAGGGGGGCAGCAACCCCCCCCCCAGCTAGAACCATAGCACATTGTTCCCATGTTGATATGGACAAGGGCCTCATCCCCACAACCCTGACACTGGGTGTCTCAGTGTGGGAACTTATTTGGAAGTCTCCTTTCTTCCCCCTCCCCCTAAATGCATGAGTATGGGGTAAAAAAAAAATGTAAATGATAAATAAAAACAAAAGTCCTTTATTAGAAAAATGCTGGTGTAGATCCATCATCAATCACTATCAATCCAGCTATGTAGATTCAATGTCTTTTATGATGAATGATCCCCTCACTACTCATCATCATGATGACATGCACTGCTATGATTCTCTCTTGCCACTACTCCCAGAGCAAATGACAATTCCCCAACTATGTTGGAATATCAACACAATGCTGGGGCACCTATGTAACATCATTGATCAAATATGATCATGACCATATTTGATCAATGACATCACCCAGGATCATCGCCAGATTGTTTTCATTGTGAAACATGCTGGCAGGAAGTTGTCATTTAGTGGCAGTGATTCATTCAGGTGGCCACACTGTCAATTTAGTTGAACCAAACCAAGCTCATCCCTACTAGAGAAGCTGCAAATAAACAATGGTACCAAACATTGGTAGGACAGAAAGGCTTGTGTTGCATTCATGTCAGGTTAAAAAGGTCCAACCTCATTCCATTCATGCCCATTTCTTGTTGGAAGGGTAGGAACTAATGGCTTAGTAAAAAAGGTAAAAGAACTTGGTTGCATCACATCTTGGATAATTCAGGACAAATCTTACAGCCTGAATAGTTTAAGTGATAACCACTATTCAGAAACTTGTATTTCCTATATATAAAAAAAAAACAAAACAAAAAAACAAGTGCAGCATAAGTCAGCCGCTAAGCATACATACATTTACAGTAAATATGCCTTAACAGTCATTTATTATTTTAAATATCTCAGTCATAAATAACCAAAATTGCACTTGAATCTCAAATCTTATGAAAAATTACTTTTACTATTATTAACAAACCAGGCAGCAATCTCTTGAACTAAGCAGATAATTAATTAAACAGCAAGACTGAGGATTTCATTACATTTCAAATGCACTCTGTCCCTGCCACCTGCCGCCCTAGAGAGCTTTAAGCAGCTCCAGTGTTGTTGAATGTTACAGATGCAGGTGAGCTGAGAGCACAGCCACTTTCACAGTCCAGAAAGCGTGACAATGCCCCTTACCAGTGGGAGGAAAGGCTAATTGAGAAGTGTGTATAAAAAAAGCTGTAATGATGAGTAGCATTTACATGTATTGATTGGATGCTGGGCTTCACTCTCTCATTTATCACCAGCGGCAGCTGTGAAATCTTTCCCCACGTCAATTGGCATAGCTCATATTACTGCTTTCTGATTTCTTTTTTTCCATTTTTTTCTCCCCATCTTCTTTCTGAACTAAAATACAGATCCACCAGCTGGAATGGGTTGGTAATTACTCCTGCAACTCCAGCAGCTGCCGCAATTGCCAGACTACTGGAGTGAAAAATTCCATCCTGCACTTCCGATTTTTTACATTACTACTGCATAATCATATTTGACGAATAATTAACCTGGGTTAATACTTTAGGGAACCATTTGCAAGTAAATTGATAAGCTAAGCACTGGAAAGGACTAAAAAGCTTGTGGCATCTCTGCACAATCAATATCATTAACAGGAATGTTTAACCCATAAAACATAGAAGATCTTGCATTTTGTTTACATGTTTTCATTTTTTTTTTACTATCTGACACTGCTTGTGGTTTTCTACCATCTAAGTACGGTTCATGTTTTGAGGACAAAAAATAATTAAAATTTCAATAAATAATTAATATTTTGATATTTAATTGCTGTACATAGAGGTGACATTACGTGCTGATTCATACTAGCTTGATGCAAGAACCCTGCGAATCCAGTCCGGGTTCACGCATCGCACCTGAATCACACAGTGGTTTACACTGAGATCTGCGAACCGCTGTGGGTGTCAATGTATAGTTAACGACACCCCCAGATTGGTCAGCAGATCACAGTGCGAACTGTAAAATGGTGCAGGAATCTGATCGCATAAGTGTGAACGCCCATGCGATCCAATGGCTCCTGCTGCTGTCAGAGCCTTCTGTGAATACAGAAAGAGTGGAGAAGAGCTGTGGCACACTAGCACAACACTGGATCTAGAAAGGACTTATTTATGGGGGGGCTAGGGGAACTACTATTGAAAGTTTTTTTACCTTAATGCATTCTCTAAAAAACCTTTTACCTTTAGAACCACTTTATAGTAAACTTTTTACAAGAGAGAAAATGAGAACTGCCATTATGGTCCCCTTTATGAAAATGCTGGGTGCCTGGTTTTTAATGCTGACTTGCTGGCTTCAATACAAAACAAGTATGCAGATACGGCCAATCTGAGTAAATCAGAGAACCTTATCCTGATACTTAATCCAGATTATTGACTTGTATTAAGGTACGAGGGACAGCATAATATATGGGTGACTTGCAGATTTGGAAGGACCTTTTAAAGTGGAACTCCAGTTAAAAATAACAAGGCAAAAATCCATGGCTTATTTAAAGAAAAAACAGCAAAACCAGCTTTGCCTGCAACATTTAGAATCAATCCTGAGAGTTCTCCCGCAGAACTTTTCTGAAGCTAGATGTCCTCAGTCCAATCGCCTGCGCCATCCCACCTACTTCATCTGAGCCCAGGTCACCTTGGACCCGGCCCATCCTGTGACTGGACAGTAGAAGGAGCAAATAACATAGTGATGAGCTCATCTCTCTTACACTTCTTTCTCCTCCAATCAGCATGCTTCTTGTCAACACATACAATGATTGGCTTGTAGTATTGCTTCTTCTTCTCACACTCAAGATCTGTTGTTTAGGGATTGCAAGAGGCTGATACTGGTCAAATTCACATACTTACACTACTTGCATTTAAATATTACAATGTTGGATGTATTAACCACTTTCAGACCGGACCAATTTGCAAAGGACCAGGCCCCTTTTTGCGATTCGGCACTGCGTCGCTTTAACTGACAATTGCAGGTCGTGCGACGTGGCTCCCAAACAAAATTGACGTCCTTGTTTCCCCACAAATAGAGCTTTCTTTTGGTGGTATTTGACACCCCTGCGGTTTTTATTTTTTGCGCTATAAACAAAAATAGACAATTTTGAAAAAAATTCATTATTTTTTATTTTTTGCTATAATAAATATCCCCAAAAAATATAGAAAAAAACATTTTTTTTTCCTCAGTTTAGGCCGAAGTATTCTTCTACATATTTTTGGTAAAAAAAATCTCAATAAGCGATTATTGATCGGTTTGCGCAGAAGTTATAGCGTTTTCAAGATAGGGGATAGTTTTATAGCATTTTTATTAATAATTTTTTTATTAGTAATGGCGGAGATCTGCATTTTTTTTGTGACTGCGACATTACGGACACATCGGACATTTTTTGACATTTTTGGGACCATTGTCATTTTTACAGCAATTAATGCAATTTAAATGCATTAATTCCTGTATAAATAACACTGGCAGTGAAGGGGTTAACCACAAGGGGCAGTGTAAGGGTTAAGTATGCCTAGTGTGTTTCTTACTGTGGGGGGGCGTGGCTGTCAGCCAGTGAATGCTGATCTCTGCTCCAATCACAGGGAGCAGAGATCGCTAGGCAGAACGGGGAGATGCTGTTTATCTCGGCATCTCCCCGTTCAGCCTTCCCGTGAGACGATCGCGGGGTCCCCGTGGCGATCGAGTCCGCAGGGACCACGATCGGACTCACGGGGGTCCCGACCGGCGCGGGAGCGCGCCGCTCCCGGCGCGCTCCCGATGGCACGGACAGGCTAAAGGAGGGACATATATACGCCCTCCTGCCTGTACGTGCCATTCTGTCGATGTATATCGTCGTGCGCCGGTCGGCAAGTGGTTAATGATTACAGAGCTGCATTAATTTGTGTCTTTTTTGTTTTGTGTCTTATCTGCCTGAAGTTCAGCTTTAACAAACTGCTGCTCCATTGTCTCCAGTGTGAAAGCCCGAGGGCTTTCACACTGGGAGCGGTGTGCTGGCAGGACGTCAGGAAAAGTCCTGCCAGCAGCTTCTTTGGAGCGGTGAAGGAGCGGTGTGTTTACCGCTCCTCCACTGCTGCTCCCCATTGAAATCAATGGGGCAGCGCTGCATACCGCTGGCAAAACACCGCTATTGTGGCATATTGCGGGCGGTTTTAACCCTTTCTCGGCCGCTAGCGGGGGGTAAAAGCGTCCCGCTAGTGGCCAAAATACGCTGCAAATCTGATGGTAAAGCACCGCTAAAAATAGCGGCGTTTTACCGCCAACGCTGTGGGCGGCTTGGTGTGAAAGCCCTCTTAGGGAAAGTTTCCGTTATCGTGGAAAGCATAAAATTATTAGACCTTTATACAGATAGTATAGCTAGCAAAATATTAAGTGTTCATGTGTTAAGAATTGGTTGCAAACACTGGGAAACTTTTTTAAAACGATGTGCAGGCTTTAAACAGCAGTTTAAATTTTGTTTTTCTGCATTAATTTAAAGTCTAATACCAGCAAAAGCATTTTTCCTGTTTTGTGTAGAGTTGGGGAAAGCTTAAAGGGTTTGTCAGTTTTTTCTTAATGCCTGTGCCCTGTAAGCCCAGGCCAAGGGGTATGTCCATGTCAGTCTTGGCTCACAGGAAGTCCGTGGCTGGTGGCTAGCAGATGAGGAGGATGTGGAGGGAAGTGCTGGAACATAGAGTACTGCTTTTTTTTAACCCGAAGGCAAAGAACTAAAGCTGCAGCTGGGCTTTAAACCCACCTGGAATTTATAAATGACCTCTTAGAAATTTGTTTTAGGATATTCAATTTCAACTTAATAAATCCATACTTTTTGATAACATACATTTTTTTTGCCAATAATTGTATGTTGTGGTTTCTAAACTCCAATTTTTAAGAAAATTGGAGAAGTGAAATATGCACAAGTTTTGCGATTGCTGACTTCTTACACCTTCCATCATCATACTTACTAGAACATGAATGAATGAATGATTTGTATAGCGCTGCAACTGCAAACTGAATCTCCATCTGACCATACACTAGTAGATTTGAGAATAAATGTTTGTACAAATATTCATTGGAATATTCATACATACAAATGGTTTGACCAATGTTGTTTAAATGTACTTCAAAATTTCATTTGATTTTAACATTTAATTTTTAAATTAATGTAATTACCCAAAAGAACACTGCATACACTTAGAGATTTGTTTGTTTGAGAAAAAAATTCCATCCTACTCAAATCTTCTTGTCACTATGGTCAAAAATAAATGTCAATCTGACCACACTAATGATTAGAAATTAAGCAAATGTCCTTAAAACAAAAAAAACTTAACTGAAATTCTACTAGTATATGGCCAGCATAAGCACAGCTCTGAGGAAGGGGGTGTGCCTCCAAAACACGTCAGCTTGCTATTAAATGGGAGGTTGTTGGAGCAATTAAACCTTGCACCATGTGGCATCTTCCAGCTTACATGTTGTTTTACATGTACTTTTGTGAGTATGCATTCTATTTATTGTCTCTGAATAACATTTTTTGTGTAATGCAATAGATGTTTGCGCCTTCCCTGTGTATTGTTTTTGTAGTTTCACATTGGATTCCCCTATCTGATGGGGCTGCATTTGCCAAGCATTGGGCCGTGTATGGACGTGACTCCTGTGTAGCCATTTATCTCTGTGGATTACCTCTGAGCACTGGAAGTGATTGCATTTCTTTACTTACGTATGGCCAGCTTAAGGCTGTCATTATTTACTAAGGACATATGCAAGGTGCAAGATTTTTTTGTCCATTGGGATAAAGATTCAAGTATTTTTTGAAATGTAAGGAGGGAATCACTTTTATATTGTTATAGAAAGGAAGTGACATTGTGTAGCTGCTGCGGGATTATGTGCTACAACAGGCTATTGTTCATATATAATTCTAAATCCAGGATTGGATGAATGACCACTTTGTGGGTGTGTAATAGTGGAGATGGGAGTTCACCTCATAGAGGGCAGGTTAGAAACCACCAGCCATAAAACGAATTTTCCACACTTCAGTTAACCTCTTCATGCCAGGTACAAACAGACACTATGGTCTTCTCTCTGTCTGTAATACTCTGTAGTTAGAATTCAGTTCACCTAGACACACACCACAGGAAGCTACCACACTTCTTATTAAAGCAAGGCCTTGCTCCCGTGACTCCCTGTGCCACAGCATGCTCCAAGATAGAGCCATGTGGTGAGAGACATGAAGCACACCTGTCCTCTCACCAAACAGGGCTGCTGTCACCCACAACAGTCACCCCTTCCTCCTTAAACTGGTTGCTATTTCATATAATTGTGTCCCAACCTGAAAAGTTAAATGTGTGTTCCTAAATGTACTCAACCACAAGGGTTAACCTGGTACAGATTTTGTGCAACAGCACAAGGTTGTTTAACCCAGAGGGTTGCATGGCTTTACTCCCAAATGTAGTGTTCTTTTGATACACTGAGATTACATTTATTCTTTACTTGAACATTTCTTCACTTAAATAAAGTCCTCTTTTACTGAAGAACTTGAGAGTTGCATGTACAGTTCACATCATTCTCCAAGATCTGTCATATGCATGTACAATTAGTTGCACAAAATTGACTGTGTGGATTTGGCTTAGGTAGAATGGCTATGCTGCTGACTCGATACGCTGTCCCTAGCAGTTTGAATAACAGAAGATGCATAGAGAACTTTGTGTGAACCATACCTGAATTGGATTATGGCCGTAACAACAAAAAGTCCATGAAACTTGGATTCCCTGACAAATGGGTCCATTGGAAAGGAAACAACGAAAAGAAAAAAAAATCACATCACTGCAATTGGTCCTCATAGATCCACTGCCATAGGACTCTCTCTCTCTCTGAGGTCAGTTCTCTGCAGATATATATTATCCCTTATAATAGTCGTATTGCCATGAGATCATTACCATGTTAATGCCTCTTTATTTTCCATTCAGCAAACTGGTGGTTGGATTGCCAGGCTATATTTTGTAACTAAAGTAGAAAAAAGTGAGGTCACTAACGTGACTATGCTATCTGGTGGGGTCTGATTCAGGGATAATTACAGGTTCACAGAAAGCCAAACCAAGAGTAGCAGGGTTTCTAATTGCTCACATCTGAAGAGCAGTAGAAACATTTGCATATGACTGCTGTTTTGGGTGTATTCAGGGTCCAGACACTCAAATGGTAGACCTGTCAGAGTATACCTACTGCTCTGTGGATCTGCTCTGTGCAAATCTTCACTGTTGTGTTCAATGTGTTTAACTCACAAATCACCATTCTCAACATTAGTTCTCTCTTCACTTTGCTTCACAGATGGAGGAACTCTAGCTACACTCAGCTTGTCATGTCCTATCACACAGCTTGTCATGTCCTATCCTTCTGACAGCAAGCAGTACATCACAATAGAACAGAGTCTGAATGGCTCATAGTATTGCCCCTTTTCATTGTCTGAATTCCACTTTGCTATTATAAATACACATTCAGGTACCTATACTGTCAATTTCATCTATTCTATGGGATGAAAATTCTAAAGATGAACACATAAACTGTGCTGTCTGAGTAATACCAGAATATATGATATAGGTCAGGTGGGATCAGAAACTAGTAAGAAGAAATATTGTATTAGGGGTTTGTTTTTAAGTTATTCACACTCCCTATTTGTTATTGTGCACAGCAACTCTGGGTAAAGCAGTTGTGGTTTAAAAGCTAAAACTCTGGCACTAAGCAAAATCAATGAACAAACAATCTAACACAATTGGTCACATATTGATAGAATTAAATACTGCTGTTAACGTGACTTGTCATTGATCTGACAAAAACATAGACCATGGTAAAAGTCGCCTGCAGCCTTTAGAGACTCGCTGAGCTCATGCAGTGAAGGTTATGGCATGATCTGCCTTGACTTCTCTAGGCATGCTTATTGTAATATTTTGTTTTTGCTGCTGTGCTATGAAATCTGCATTGTCAAGACAATACATTACTACACAACTACTTAAATGTGTATTTTAATCAAAATTAGGGTTCTAAGTATTTGAGATTATCATAAAATGCTCTACAGATTTCTGAAATTAAAATTAATTTTATGTAAAAAGAATGAAACTGAGCTGAATGTAACATATGTCGTATCTTAAATATCATGGTCATGTACAACAGTAGGAAAATGTCTAGAAAGCATACTAATTAATTATTACCTGTTGAGAGGTCAAATAAAAGCAGCATTATAAGGTATACTGTGAGTTGAAAGCACAGGCCTAATCAGCAACTTGTTTGGCAGCCAAACCCTTCTTTGGGTTTTCTATATGACATCTCTCACCAGATGGGCCATCTCAAGGTCTGAAGTCTGGGAGTGCATTGCATACAAATCAAACCCTGCCAACTAAAGCTCTGGTAAAGACATGTTTTTTCTATAGCCTGTTCCCTGTTTATAGTCTTTTCTGTGCCCTATTAGCTGAGAAATCAGTTGGCCTAATTCTTTTTAGGAAAGGACATCTTAATGTCTCATAGCTATCCAAATATTTTATATATAATTTGTGACAATATTATAGTAAAAAGTCTTGTGATTGTGTCAGGAACCATAAACCAGGCGGAGACAGAAAATGCGGTTAAAATTACACCTTTAATACAGTAGCAAAAAATAACAAAGTTCAGGAACGTAAGGTAATCTATTTGAGCATTGGCTTCACTTTTCGTTCATTCGCATCTTTCATTCTATTTTCTGTTTCCTTTGGAGAAAGGTAATTCTTTAAGCAACCTCCAATGCACCAGCTTCACTTTTAATTCACACCAGGTGACATGTTCTTACTCACAACATATTCTATGTTTTTTCCACAGTCCTAACAGGTACGGGCTATACTTTACTGCTCTGAGGCAGCAGCTTCAGATCTGTCATACTTACACACATTCATTTATTTTATAGAATTTCTTTGAGCCACCGTTTGGCTACATTACTTACTTAACACAAAATGGCGACCTTCATCCTTCTGGGGACAGCATTGCATGCGCCCGATTTTCCCATGGACCTCTATGACCTCAGCTTCTGGGATAAAAATCTTCAGCGGCCTCTTTGTTTTACAGTATCGCATAGGCTGATCTTGATACCGTATGTAAGTGACTTTAGGTTGGATAATTCCTCTTCCCCCGTTTTTACTTATTTTTCAACACTTCGGTTTATATCTAGATTACAATGGTGCCCATATATATTTTTTACAGATATGCCCAGTGTGATAGGAGTCACTTTGGCGGGGGGCTTGTGGAACCCAGGTTACCTTGGAGAGCACTGGAAGCTCCTTGTCCAGCTCCCCCAGCCCCTCCTATGTGTAAGCTACCCTGTGTCTATTAGGGGCACAGGGTGACCGAGAACCCCAGTATGACCTCAAGAATATATGAAGATAAAGTCCATCGTTCATCAGAGACCATTGCTAGATGGTTTGAGGTTGGGTGAGGGTTGCTATGTGTTTGTTAGGCGTGGCTGTATTCCATTGTTCTATTGTGTCTGTCTGCCTTGGGAGAAAAGTATTATGGGATGTGTATACGTGTTTGCTGTGAGGAGGGAAGAGGGAACTCCTCCAACAGCTCTCCCTGCTGATTGGACAGTCTACCCCACCCTAAATGCAAAGGGAGGGGGGATTGTCCTGAGCGTTACCTCTGTGTACCTGTGTTTCAATAAACAGTTTATGTTCCAGCTTTGCAACCAAACAAGTCCTGTCTTGTTCGTGGTTGTAATATGGTGGCAATAATATCTAATATCTATATTCAGACTGGAGGAAGCAGTTTATGATGGAAGCACTCAAGCGGAGTGTGTGAAGTGATTCCGTGACACCCATTATCTGCTCCTGATGAGTGGAATGTATCCATGAAATGTGTCAAGCTCCATAGGATGCAGTTTTGATCCCTATACAGGGCTTTAACAATATATGTACAAGCCTTGACTCTAACATACAATCTCATTATATCATGCAAAAGATTTATTACTATACTACAGTCCCTGTGACACGCTATACTATGTCTTACAATATGGTCAATTGCAATGGGAATTTTTTATATTCATGTATCTACCAATTCATGATGTGTCTTGCATATAACCGAGTTCTGGTGCAGAGCGCAGAGCGAGTGATCCTTTTATCAACCCAGATCAGTGAATGCTTTCTCTCAGCGGCTATTACATCTGTTGATCAAGCATGTTATTCCCTTATGAGGGAAATGCCTTTGTGACCTATCTGTTAAATCAGGGGTCCATACATTGAGGTGAGCTTCTAGCATCTTCATTGGTGGAGGTTAACATGGAATTACCTTATGTTTTATGCATAGAAGCACTTATATGACACTAATTGTTCTGGTGCTCATGTGTTCTGTCACATGTCAACTTTATGAACTATTTTGTTTTGTTGTATTGTCATATTTGTATTGCGCTGCATTGCCTTTTAATTTATACATAGTTATGTACCCATTGTTATGGTTTTTTAAATGTTTATGCTAATAAATATGCTAATACTCTTTTACCTAGTTAGTTATTACTTGCCTCACTTAAAGTCCATTGTATCACAGTTCAGGAACGTAGTCAAAAACTGAAGCCAGGGTATAGATTCCAGAGTGGGTAATCAGACGAGCCGGGTTCAGGAAGCCAGAAGTCAGCATAGTAAGGAGCAAAAACAGAAACAGGTATTGGAAGAGAGTCATACACAAGAAAACACTGGAGATCATAGACCACGCAAGGGCACAGGGGAAATGAGCAAAGCTGTTTAAATAGCCAAAAGGGGCTTGCTGTAGGCTGGACTAATGAGGCAGGTAATGGTAACCAGGTTAGTCACTGTGGAAACAACGAGTGGCTGGTAATTAACCGACAGCTGAGCAGCCTCTGTGCACTGAAAGAAAAGAGCTGCTCGTAAATAACAGGAGTCCACCCCTGACAGATTTATAGTCCAAAAACAAATAAAAATGAATGTAAAATTCATTGTACATACAGGGGGAGATTTACTAGAACTGGAATGTGAAATAACTGGTGCAGCTGTGCATGGTAGCTAATCAACTTCTAACTTCAGCTTTTTTAGTTAAGCTTTGCCAAAAAAAACAAACAAAACTGGAAGCTGATTGGTGTCTATGCAAAGCTACACCAGATTTTGCACTGTCCAGTTTAAGTAGATCAACCCCATAGTGACAATGAGTAAAAGGCAAAAATATAGCATTTTAGAAAAGATTGAATACAAATATTATATTTTTTATATTGCCTATTGATCAATGCTACCATAGGCAAGTGCCTACATTCTGTCATTTGTTGTTATGTTTTACTATTAGGGTTTCTTCACAAGCCCCAAATGCTATCAACCTCACCTCTAAAAGTACAGCATTGGTGATGTAATAACATATAGCAACAAAAAATGTCTTAACCAAACTATGCTTTTTCACTAATCAAAGCAGTTTCACATTATGCAATACAAAAGCAAGGGCTTTTGAATTCAAAGACTTCTCTTATAGTGTGAGATTTTTATATTGTTGACATGTATCATTAATAACAAGGGCATCCTATAGGTGTGGTAATGGCTTTTTTAGCCTCACCCTGCACAGAGTTTTGCCACCTCAAGGTAACAACCTAATACAGGCCATAAGGCCTGATTCACACCTATGCATTTTTTTTAGTGCTTTTTGCATTTTGCAGATTTGCACTACAGAACATGTTCCATAGGAAACTGTGTTAAATGAATTGTAGTGCAAATTTTCAAAATGCAAAAAGCACTAAAAATGCATAGGTGTGAATCAGGCCTAAAGGAGTAGAAAAACAAACATAAATTTAGGTCAATAGATTAATTGTTCGGTTTTCGCATAATTAGTGTGCCAACTGCGACAGACGATTTTATTTTCCCCATAAAAACTACACAAACGAACATGTTGGACATTTTTATCAGAACTAACGATTTTCTAATAGTAGTTTATAGGGTTATGGTTTGAAAAAAAAATTCAACTAAAATGCACATGAAAAAAAAAAAAATGAAAAATTGTAAAGTGCAAAAAAAAAAAAAGAAGTGACTGTTAATAGTCTACAGGAGATCTGCTATTAAATTATATATTTTTTTCTATTCTGTTCTAATCTTTTCTATTTGAATTATACATTTTGGAAGATGGTTATTTATTATACACTTCTGTCACATAAAAAAAAATTCAACTAAAATGCACATGAGCTTGTAAAGTGTGACCCAGAAGCACACTCTCTGTCATGAAAGTTCTGCCATATCTTATTTTGATGACAATAGTGTAGTGTGTGTGTGTTTTTCTACTATAGGAAATAAAAAATGTCCTACAGCCAGAGCTGGAAGCTTAAAGCATTGCAGGGGACAATCAAATTCAACATTTTGTATATTGTAGCCTTGTAATCACAGCAAGCTATCCAGACAGACAGGGCTGGAAGTGTTTGAAGAAAAGCTGTTTAACATAATAAACCCAGTGTTATTTCAAGACTGGATTAGCATAAAAAGGATTTGGGTTTTGTGAATAGGGTATGTTTATGTTAAATAATGTTGCTTCACACAGTGCCAGTTCTGTCTGTCTCTTTTCTATCTAAAAATCTATGAAAGCCAGTGTTCTTTCAAACCCATATTAGAATCCAAAAAGGGTCTGGTTGCTAAAATTGATTTGCAGACAGAAAATCATAGACACTGTTTAAAACAAATTCTTGAAAAAGTCAAGGCATACAAAAGAATGTCTTCCTGTTACCAAACTATGCATAATATTAATTATTTTTTGCTTTACCATGAACTTTGATTGTTTTTACACCCTATTTACAAATGTACACTTGTTGCCAGACTTTTACCACTTTAAGACTAGGCCTTTTCTAATACATTTTGGTTAAAAAAATATTTTGCTAGAAAATTACTAAGCAACCCCAAATACTATATGTGTGTGTGTGTATAATATATATATATATATATATATATATATATATATATATATATATATATATATATATGTAGCGCGGGGCTCCTAATGAGCATGCGCTATATTTTTTGTAGATCTAATGTTCCTAAAACCACAGTTGGGTTTTAGGGCTAATTATTTCAAACTATGGTCTCAGTACCAGTTTGACTGGATTGCACTGTATTCTGCTTGGCCATGGGTGTCAGTGTTAACTATGGCAAGCATAGGAACGCAGTCCGGTTGGACGCATTGGGTGCCAATCTCTCTCGGAACCAACCAGTGAGTGAGTTGTCTTGCTGTACATCTGGGAGAGGGTACTTAAGGTACTGAGGTCACGTGTTTCTGGGTTCCGGTCCAGAAGATCTTTCTGTCTGTTTGGTCCTGGTCCTCCTGACCAGCCCTCAGGGGCCCTCGTGACCTGGGGTGCGGATCCATCCATTTCTGAGTCTCGGGGCTGGCTAGCCCGAGGCACAGTAACTGGAAGGAGGATTCCAAGGTGGTCCGGTGCCGTCTCGGTTTTGGAGAGGCCTAGCAACTGAGAATGCAACCAGGGGAGGACTCTTCAGAAGAGGGCCACGCACAAGGCTGGCTGCTCGGTAAGAGCCTGGAAGCTAAGTTGGGAGGACACCAGGTGAATCCACATTCGTACGGTATCGCCGGACCGGCTGCAAGATACTGGTACCATATGAGGGTCCTCTAAGTTTATTTATCCTTCAGTTACAACCAAGTCTGTGGCAGAGACTTTTCAATTACAAGTCCTACAACCAAGACTGTGGCAGAGACTTTGCTTTATCTGAATCACCTGTCGGCTGCTAAATCTACTGAGAGGGGATTTATCCGATAGCTGTAATATCCTTTTGCGAATGGCTATTCCCTGAAGTTTATAGTGAGAGACATTCAGTTTCAAGCAGTTACAAGAGTACCGGAACTTCCTACCCATACCCTCTATTCCTTTATTGAGAGACTGTGTTCTGTTTGACGTTTTGCAAATAAAAATCCCTAAAGTGTATCCAGTGTCGGTCTCTGCAGTTCTTTTTGCCATCTACCTCGGGAAACCCCTAGATGCATACAAGGTCAAGAAGGTAATGGTAAGCCCCAAAAAAATAAGCCCCGGGGGTTAGTGCTACAACCCCAGTGTGTACTTAAAAGTGGGGTATGCCTGTATATATATAAAAATATATATAAATATATATTTTATCTATATATATATATATATATATATATATATATATATATTATATATATTTTAAATCAGAGGCCCTGCAGAATAAAATAGTGGGTGTTGACATTTTCTATGTCACACAGTACTTGCGCAGCCGTTTTTCAAACATAATTTTTGGGGAAAAAATCACTTTTTTGAATTTTGATGCACAAAAACACAATATAATACCCTATTGTTTGGTAAAATATAAAAGATGATGTTACGCCGAGTAAACAGATACCTAATATATCACGCTGCAGGCATAATCCTGCTATAACCACTCAAATCTAGTGATGTACTGGTACATTGGTGGTCATCAAGGGCAGTTTGTGCCTGATTTAAAGTTTGTCAAATGATATATATACGGGAAAAGCATGTGTATGTTAATTGTACAAAGTATAGCAGAAGGAGAAAATACAGTTGTCAAATTACTACTTTTTCTTCCGCAAATAATTTCTGAAATCCTCTGTATTATTCCCCTTCAGGTTGGACAATAGATTCACATTTTCTCATATTGAAGGGGCCAGTCTTTCACCCAAACTCTGCCCTCTGTTCTATTTTTACTCCGCTTCTCCTGCTCAATTGCTAAAATGCCCACCATCAGGGTTACTGTTTTCTTCTTATTGCTGGATCTCTTGTAACAAACCGTCGGACATGGTACGAAAGAATAATGTTGTTGTCCATGTGATATAAATACACAGGGGAGTGTACAGAAGAAGTGTACATCAGGGGAGTGTCTGAGGTCAAAATACATTGCATCACTTCTGCAGATGAAGAAAAATGCTCTTTTTGCAGGGCAAACTCTGAAACAATGATGGCACAATCGCATGAAAAATCAAATAATGATTTTGACTTTTGTGCAGTAGATTGTTCGTTTTCGTACTCGTCCATAACCTGCTTAAAGGAAAAGTACATCCAAAAATCATGTAGCTGTACTTCTCCTGTGGATCACAGTAGTGCAGTTGGTTCTGCATTCCTGTGACGCGTTTTCAGCTAACAGCAGGTTAAACCCCGCTGTCAGCTGATGTCATAGAGCTGGTCCAGGTTGGGGAAAGATCACAGCCATATGGTCAGGATCTACCCAGAAGCCTAGACCAGCACCTGACTCGAGCTGAGAGCTTGAGCCAGCCACTCCCACCCCCTCCACAGCCCACGATCTAGTGAGCACGGGGGGGGGGGGCAGAGCAGACAGCAGACTGACAGTCACCAGCTCTCTGCTCACGGAGCAGTGAGAACTGAGCTATCAGTGGTCTTTGCTTAGTTCTCAGTGTTAGAGCTGGCAGGGGACAGAGGCAACATCAAACCGATTCTGCATCCACCTAGGTAAGTATGATTCTTAAAAAAAATAAAAAACTTCTCTTTTAAGTGCCAGCATACTGAGAGTGATCATCACCCTACACACAAAACAATAGCTATGTGTATTATTGTAAACAAACACCTTTCAGAGTATCTGCTTTAACAATTCTGACTTTAAGAAACATCTGTGATGCTTGCTGCCACACCAGACAGAAATAGTACAGAGATTAAAATATAATAGCGCTCCATTAAGCTCTGGTTTAGAGCATTTTGATATAAAGCTTAATATAGCATGTTTAATAAAGCAAGGAACATATTTACA
The DNA here is from genome assembly GCA_028564925.1 of Lithobates sylvaticus. Taxonomy (NCBI): domain Eukaryota; kingdom Metazoa; phylum Chordata; class Amphibia; order Anura; family Ranidae; genus Lithobates; species Lithobates sylvaticus. The sequence continues at coordinate 364,575,644 of CM053030.1, forward strand.
TAAAAAGATAGAAAAAAAATAGACAGTCAATAGCAACAGTAAAAAATATGGGATTAAAGATGAAAAATATATAACAACCTTTTGCCTGGTCTGTGGCTCCGACCAAGTCCAATTCAACATAGCAAATGTCTGGTTCTGACAGAGTCACTGGCCCTGAGAGTGTTTTTCAACATGGATGCATTGTTTTGATAGAAAATTGAGAGATATTGAGCAGCAGATAGAACATTTTGGTTCCTGAGGCGAAAACAGAAATGACACAGCCAATCAAAATATCTAAGAGGTGGGAAGTAGTTTTAAGACATTTATAATATATTTAGCACACGCTTCCAATTTTATCAATATTTTCATATGAGTATACTGTATGTTACAATCTGGTAACCCATTTATTATCACATAGCATAAAATCATGGGTTTGGAGAGATGTGTGTTCTCTTTAGGAGAGGTAGTGTGACTAATTAATCTTCTGTACATGATTGCATAGTCATGGTTAGTATTAAAGTGCTGGCTTTTTGTTTCTGAAGTTGTGTAGACTCCTATTATTAATGCAATTTTATATACCAGGATTCACAGTATAATATGTGTTTGGAGATTGATCCCGTCAATGAGAAATACTCTCAATGCTTTTGCTCAAGAGCTATTGGTGTTGATTTACTGAAGGCAAATAGGCTGTTCACTTTGCAAGAACATCTTCCCCAGTGAATGTGGTGAAACTTAACAAATACCCAATTCTGTGCACGGAAAATTAAAATAAAAAAACAGCATTTTAGCTTGCATATGATTAATCTGAGAGATGCTGTAAACTTAAATGTTTTAAGGACTATGTTCACTTGAATGAGTAAACATTGTCTAAATATAAGAATACTTGAATCTTGGTGTGCTTTGTGTATATCCTGTTTCAGCCCCACCCTGTAATTTTCTGCAGACATCCTATGGTGGGTGGAGCCTGCTAGGTCCCTCCCACAGCACCATGATGATGTCACTGCTACTTTTACAAGGTAATATCGCAGTTTGCAAGAACATTTGGTGCACATAAAGTGGATTTATATCTGTTGTGGCTCTTAAGAAACATAAATGAATAAAAGTCTGTGTATTCCAAGTTCAGCTTCATGATATTTACAACAGTTAATTAACCATTATGAGATTTTGTAGGCCATCATGTCCAAATACTGACCACTTTATTCTAGATTTGAGTTCAAACTTCTTTGAAGTTTGCCAAACCCAGTTTAAAATAAACCCAGAGCAGTATAGCTCATCACTATTTATGATGCGTATCATAGACGGTTCAAATCTCTGCCAGTTCAGCAGGGACCAGCCGATATTTGAACCATGTATGGACAATCCATCAACTTGTGTACAACCAGCATGTCAGATTTGTCATGCAATTCCCCACACCCCCCTGCCAGGAGAACACAATAGCTCAGTGGAATGGATTCTCACATCAACACTGACTGTGTGGCAACCCGTTGTTACAGGAAAGAAAATCGCTCCATTTATGGCCAACTTTAGAGGTGTTTTAAGGTTAATCTGTGCTGGTGAGGGTGTATATGGAACGTGCCTCGTCTCTGTTTACCCTGTAGGCCATAAGACTTTAAATTTAACTTTAAATCTAATTTGTGTTGTAGACTTGCAGATTTTTGGTATGACACCCCATTCTCTGCTCAGTTTGGGGTCATCAGATCTCATTGCAACCACAATGGGTTTGTTATGCACAAAGGAGTTGAGTTATGTACTTGTACATCACTTATTATAACTACACAGCAAGTGTTTGCTTCATTCCTTATACTAACATAAAGGGAATATATTGTACGTCCAGTGTTATTTTGGATAAAACTTCACCCCCTCTCAGTGGCAAACACCCTTGGCAAATACACCCAAAGTCCCTGCCTCCCTAGCTGTGGTATGCTCCAGAGTAGAGATGGGCTGTTTGGGATCCAACCTGCCCGATTTCGCCAGGAAGCCGACACTGCACACGGCCAATCACAGGCAGTGAGACATTTCTCGATCTGTGCAGCTGTGGGTTAAGAAATGCCTCACTGCCTGTGATTAGCAGTGTGCAGTGTCGGCTTCTTGGCGGGATAAGGCAGGTGGGATCCCAAACACGCCCAAGCCCATTCCTACTCCAAACTGAACCAGGACTCTGTGCAGGCTGGTCAAGTTCCTCCACCCCAAACTCGCTCATCCATGTCTTTATGGACCTTGGACCTTATGGCTCCTGACCTCAACCCGGTAGATAATCTTTGGGATGAGTTAGAGCAGGGACTACGAGCCAGGCCTTCTCGTCCACGTCAGTGCCTGACCTCACAAATATGCTTCTGGAAGAATGGTGGAATGCCTTCCCAGAAGAGTTGAAGCTGTTATAGCTGCAAAGGGTGGGCCAACTCAATATTGAACCCTACGGACTAAGACTGGGATGACATTAATGTTCATGTGCGTGTAAAGGCAGGCATATCAATACTTTTGACAATATAGTGTATATACAGTATATATTTATACATTCATGTTACATGAAAAAGATATCTTTTCATTTTATTATAACAAAAAAAAATGTGCAAACATGTAAAAATGGTAAAGTGGTTCTAAAGCCTACACATGTTTTACCTTAATGCATTCCCTGCATTAAGGTAAAAAAAATTAAAGTTTTAGTAAAAGTATCGGCCCCTCAACCGTCACTTTTACTTACAAATGTCCTCACTTGATCCAGCACTGTGCTCATCTGCAGTGGCTCTCTGGTCTCACAGGCTTTGTTGAGGCAACAGGAGCCACTGCTTTCAGTCAAATCCAGTGATGAGGGAGCAGTAGGTGGGACTGAGCTACTCTGTCTGTGTCTATGGACACAGGCAGCGTGGTTCAGGATAGAACATGAAGGCATGCCACGATAGGAAGCAGTTCCCTATGGTGGCACACCGAGAAGAGGAAAAGCCAGGAGCGCCAGTGGGGGACCCCAGAAGAAGAGGTTCAGGGCCATTCTGTGCAATTCCATTCTGTTGCACAGAGCAGGTAAGTATGAACTTGTTTGTTATTTAAAAAATGAGTTTGCAATCACTTTAAATTCAAATTTACATATGATAAAGACTGTGAAGCCTGTTTATGGAAAATACATTAAATTACCATTTAAATCATATACATTTTTGTCATTGTGCTGCACTTACCTTGATCTATATTATTTGAGTAGAGTCTAACACAAACATAAAGAGATAGTAATCGGTATACCAAATTTCAATGAACCTGATTGTTGCAGCGTTCCTGTGCAGCACATCTATAAAAGGTCACTTGTCTAGACACGCTGGTATAAATGTTTTGTTAGTCATCATAAACTTCAAAAATGCTTAAGGCTCTCAACTAGGAAAATGGACAAAAGAAGGATCAATCAACTTTTTATTTTTTAGCTGCATAGAGGGAAAATAGGAACTGGGCTTAGCTTATCTAATGTATACACAAGTATTGCTTGTCACAATAACAATTTTATTTGTGTCTTCAATTTTAGCTTTTGTTATAATCTGTGGATATTGCATTTTACATCCTGTAAATTAAATATTGGACTTAATGCAGTGGAAGAACACAGAGTGTTAAAATGCTTAATCCAAGTAGGTAAAAGCCTGAGGGCATTTAAAGCTCACCTCGTATCATGTTAATATTGCATTAAGCATTCTCTTATTGTACAGGATGCTTATTCGGAATGTCTGTGGGGAGGATTTCTTCCAAAGATTTCAATTTCAATAAACAGATTATGCAGCAGTGCAGTATACAATAAGGAAGGTAGTAATGAATTGCTTATAAGGTCCCTTGCCATTCGTGTTGTATTTTTTAATTTTGTAAATAACATCACCAGTGTTCTGAGGGTAAGTGTTTGCATACTTATTTATTATTGATTTTTTTAAAAATGCATTTAACATGAGAATTTATTGCACACATAAAAAAACAGCATCTGGTGGAGGAAGCTGGTTGATAGAAACCTTAGTGTTACAAAATTGCGGGAAGCTGTGGGAATTACATAACTTCAAAAATTATTGATGGAAACTTATTTAAAATGATTATTATTTGTTTTTAAGGGAATCTTATGGGCACATGTTAAGTTTCTATAGTTCTTCAAAATTCTCTAGTTCCATTTTCTTTGAGTATGTGTATATGTGGAAATGCAAACTTGTAAGAAAGTATAAGAAACGTTTAAAGCAGTACAGTAGATTATTCTTATTAGGCTTTACACTGCATGATATATAACTTATCCATTACATGGACTTACAAAGCAGTATGTGAGTTGATTTACTGAAGGCAATCAAGCTGTTAGCTTTGCAAGGGAATTATGTGTGGTGAAATTTAACTTTGCAAAACAAAAAGAAAAAACATCAGCTTCACCTCATTCAATAAGCTCTGAGGAAAATTTACTAGCAAAGTACAACTTTCCTTGCAAAATGAACAGCCTATTTGCCTTTAGTAAATAAACCCCTTTTTTCTCACTTTTTACTCAATTTTTAAAGCTAAGATGTCACTAACTGTAGAATACAAGCAGCCATTCCTTTAAATGATACAGCTATCCTATCCTAACTGAGTCTCCAAGCAAGTTTTAAATCTGCTAAAAAAAATCCAATTACAAGTAAAAAAAAATATGCATTTACTACTGTAAATTGCACATAAGCACAAAGAAAAACTATGCAGGTAAAAATGTAAGAAAAACAATATTACACATTGGATATGAGCAATCACTAGAAAAAAAAAATATGTTTTTTTTTTGTTTTTTTGGGGTTTTTTTGTTTATATTTTCGTTAACTTCTTTGTATAGATCTATGTTTGCCCCAAGCATGTTTGAAGCCATTTACTGTTGACTGTCTCACAACCTCTGCTGGAAGTTAATTCCAAGCATCAACTACCCTTTCAGTAAAAAAAAAAGTAGAAAAAAAATTGTTTTGTAAACATCATTTATAAAAGTGGTTGTAAACCCTGTTACACCACTTTTACCTACAGGTAAGCCTATAATAAGGCTTACCTGTAGGTACCGTGAATATCTCCTAAACTTGCACAGTTTAGGAGATATTCACTGTATCCGCATTTACCGACGTCATCGGCACATGCGCACTGAAGAAACCGCCCACCGTGCTGTTTCTTCAGGAGCCGTGCCACGACTGGCAGCTCCTGCGCGCAAGCTTGAGAGTGACGTCATCGCAGCTCCAGCCAATCACTAGCTCATTATGCCTTTGTCTTGCAGGGTTTTTTTTTTTTTTTTGGAGTTTACAACCACTTTAACAAAATATAATAACTACTAATATGGTGGCATATATAAAGAAATACATTTAAATTTACTTATGCCTGCAGCCTGCAGATAATTTATCAGCTTATTCATCCAGTTATCAATAATGTACTGCCATAGAGGAGCCCAAGACTAATATTTTAAATGCACAATTAAAATAGGTAAGTGTTGCACCTGCCAGAATATGTGTCTACAGCTAAGTGCTTTGCGTGGCTCGCCGAATTGTGGATGTGGCTAAATTGCATAGTGTGGGGGGAATTAAAGGTAGTCTCAGGTAAAACCTGAGACTACTCCCCCTATACTCATCACACATATGCCACAGTTCTTTTAGCCATAAAATATGCTTTAGTGACTGTGCTATGACCAAGGTTGTTGCCGAAACACGCCCCGTCAGATGTTTTGCTGGTCACTTCATTTAACCAACCATTACGCTATATGGACTACAGAGTTGCCCGCTCAATCCTTTTACTTGTCATAGTAAAATAAAACCTGAGCCTACTCCCCCTATACTCAAACCAAAGTCCTTTTAGCCATAAAATATGCTTTAGTGACTGTGCCACAAGTGAGAGACTAACTGTCATGTACAAACCATAGCACACTCTTTTTAATAAAATTAAACATTACATAATACACGTTCCATTACATAGTCTTATCTACATACAGCCTACCTTACAAAAGAACTTCAGGAGTAATGTACATAGAGTGCAGATGTCAGGAGCATGATATGTAAAACACAGTGAGGGAAATTTATTAAAACTGGAGCAGACAGAATCTGGATCAGCTGTGCATGGCAACACCTCCAACACAGACCCCTCAGTAAAGACTCCATTCCCCAGCAAAGACTGAACCTTGAGCACAGATCCCTCAGCACAGACTGACCCCAAGCACAGACAGCTCAGTACAGACTACCCCCTGGACTGACCTCCTCAATACAGATAGACCCCCAACACAGACCCCTCAGTACAGACCCCCCCCCCCCCGCAAAGATTCCTTAGTACAGATACTCCCATCATAAACCACTCAGTACAGATGTCCCTAGCATAAACCCCTTAGTACATATTGACCTACCCAAATATTCCTAAATCCCCCTCCCCAGTCCCTCTCCCAAGTACAAACCCCTCAGTACAGTTGGAACCCATCCCTGCACAGATCTACCCCCCAACCCCCCCTCCATCTTAAACAAAATCCTCAGTTCGGACACCCTTTATCATCCCCCCACCCAGTACATGTTCTTTGGTTCAGGCACCCCCCCCCCATTATCCCCCTCCATCCCATGCAGAATCCTCAGTACAGGTATTTTCTTCCCATCCCATACAGAATCCTCATCACAGACACTCCCCATAATACCCCCCCCACTTTCCCAAGTACTCATGGAAGTCCTGTTCTCACCTATGTCAGAGAGGGGAACAGACTTCCTTTTACTCTGAGCTGCAGATCTCCCTGAAACACCACCTGCAGACTTGGCTGGGGGTGCTGCAGATGGCTGACATTTCTTCATTTGATCTATACATTCAATCAGCGCTTAATAAAGAATCCCAAATTCAATTCCGATTCTCATGTGAACTTGTCTTTTTCTATTCATTATGTTAGACTCAGTCTCACCGGATTGTATGACCCATAGTGAACGTGAGTAAAAATAAAGCTTGATTTTAAAACTATTATTATGTCTTCTCTTCATTAAATCTCCTCTCCAAAGCATGAAACCCAAAAGAAAAAATAAGACCAATAAAGAGTAGTATGTTCAACTCCACAAACTTCTATAAGTAACAACTTATTGTGCGCACATAGATAAGTGAAAGCACAACATGCATCACCCAGTGCAGTGTTTTTCTTCTTCATTTGGGACTTTATCTCTTTGAGACATGAGCCTCTAAATAACACCAAGTAACTAAATGACTCTCCTTACCTGAGCCATAGCTGGATCTAACGCCCTACCCTTTTTTAATATATTTTTGGAATATTTATAGGTTCTGCTTCCTATTTTTCTCTTCAAAAAAGGCAAATGGCATTGGAAAACAGTTGTAATACAGGCATATAAGTACATACAATAAAATGATATTGATTAAATTGACTGATCAGTTAGCTCCTGACAACACAGCTGAGGACCCAAGTACAATGATCATTTCATCGATAGAGCTATTCACAATATTATTAATCTGTAAAACAATGTATAGAAAAACCTTCTCACTGCTTTACCTGTGTTATAAAGTTCATAAATAGGTGGTTTCTGTTCATTTCAAATAGAGATTAAAACAATGCAGATTTATTTTAAACCAAACTGTATAGATGAAATTAAAACATGCTAGATTTTTAAATGCTTCTTTTTTAAACCTTCCACAAAATGTGATCTTAAATTGTCATGTCCGCAGCAATGATGATTTTCAATTACTAGAAATGTATTGATAGCTTACACAACCAGTGTACAGGTTTTGTTATGTTTATATGTGTAAATCCGATGAGTAGTATTTGACTTTTGGTGTTTCTATGGGTCAGCTCTCTCTGGAGTCCATGTCTGATACACTTGAGAGCATTTTCTATAGATTTGTCTTGGCAATTTTTTTTATTTTATGTACTGTAGGCTGTTAGGTCTTTCCTCAACCCTCAGAAATTACTCCAGCTTAGGACCAGCATGCAGAATTTGCTAGCACATGTGCATAGACAGTGCACACACATACTGGGTACAATTTAGACAGGAGGCAATTAACCTATCAATGTGTCTTTGGATTGTGGGGTGCTGGAGTAGAGCATGGAGTTTGAATGTTTTCTTAGTGTTTTTGTGGGGGGAACCCACAAAAACACAAAGAAAACATGCAAACGCCACACAGATAGAGCCCTTCCTGGGTACAATAATGTATTGTATACATGTAAAAATGTATCCACTGAGTTTAATTATAAGAAACAAGAGTGAAAAAAAAATTACCTTGCATTCTTAGAACCCTTAGCTAATCCAGAAGACTATATTGTCCAAGCTTGGTTTTGTAGGAACTCAGAACTGAACAGAAGAACCATTTCCAGTTTAATTTTTGTAAATAGCTATCCCAGCCTATTCTTTGGAACTGTTACCTGGACTCACTGTTGCATGGCCCAGCCTCTTTCAATTTGAATGTTGACCTGTATCACTCAAAACACTTTCTGTGAAACCAGGACATCATGGACCCATCCAAATGAAAAAAAAGGATGGCTGCACTCCCATAGACAATGCAATTAGGTTTATTCAGCAAATGATTAAAAGAAAAAAACACACACAATGGTGTACAGGTAGGGGACAGCAAGGTAACGGGTTTCACATGACAGGCATTCTTTGTCAGAACCATCAATGGACACATCCCCTGGGGTGTGTAATCACACTAACCTGTGCTCACAGCAGAATGCTGCAAATTCTACACTCAAGTTGACACAAAGCATGGGTTAAACAGTTATATGGCACATGGCATGCTCCTTTGCGCTCTCATAATGCAGTGTTCAGTGCCTGAGTGGCCAATCACCAGACTTAAGATCTGTCACAAGGTGGATGAGAATGGCTATGATCATATTATAATTTTTAACCACTTCCCGACCAACCGCCACAGTTATACTGTGGCAGGTTGGCTCCCCTGTACGAGCCATCGTAACTATATGTCGGCTCGCGGGGTGGGGATAGCAGGCGCGGGGCCCCCGCTGCACAGCGGGGGTGCCGATGCTTGTGGCCGATGGTCAGGATGACCGCTGGCCACAAGCGATCATGACCAGGAGACACAGAACAGGGACGAGTGTGTGTAAACACACACTTCCCTGTCCTGTTCTGACAGGAGTGACAGATCATGTGTTCCTATTAGCTAGGAACCCCAATCCGTCACTTCCTCTAGTCAGTCCCCTCCCCCTTCAGTTAGAATCACCTCCCAGGGAGCACAGTTAACCACTAGATCACGCCCTAATGTTAACCTCTTCACTGGCAGTGACATTTTTACATTAATCAATGCATTTTTATAGCTTTGATCACTGTATTATTGCCAATGGTCCCAAAAATGTGTCAAAATTGTCCGATGTATCCCACAATGTCGCAGACACGATAAAAATCACAGATCGCTGCCATTACTAGTAAAAAAAAAAAAAATAATAATAAAAATGCTATAAATCTATCCCCTACTTTGTAGACGCTGTAACTTTTGCGCAAACCAATCACTGTACGCTTATTGCGGTTTTTTTTTACCAAAAATATGTAGAAGAATACATATCGGCCTAAACTGAGAAAAAAATTACTTTTTAAAAAAAAATGGGGATATTTATTATAGCAAAAATTACAAAATATTGTGTTTTTTTTTTTCAAAATTGTCGATTTTTTTGTTTATAGCGCAAAAAATAAAAACCGAACAGGCGATCAAATACCACCAAAAGAAAGCTCTATTTGTGGTAAAAAATGGACGTCAATTTTGTTTGGGTGCAACATCGCATGACCGCGCAATTGTCAGTTAAATCAACGCAGTGCCGAATCGCAAAAAGTGCTCTGGTTAGGGAGGGGTTAAATTCTTCTGGGGCTGAAGTGGTTAAGTGATTTTATGACAAGGAAATATTTGTAAATTCTAGTGGAGAGTCTAGCTGTGTGACTTAATGCTAATGGAATAAAATGTTTATTTTAGTCGAATGTTGGTGTACTCCTGGACAGGCTTTCATTTGTAGTTTCATGAATGTTTCAGACTTATGCCCTGTACACACGGTCGGAAAATCCGACCACGGATTTTTTCCGACGGATTTTGTCCGACACTGGTGTTGCATACACACGGTCGGACAAAGTTGTCAGAAAATCCGATCATTCTGAATGTGGTGACGTTTGTTGCCTACGACGGGACTACGTAGAGGCTAGTAGCCCATAGCTTTGGTCTTGTAATGTGATCTGAGCATGTGTGGCACTTTGTCTGTCGGAATTCGCTACACACGATCGGAAAAAGTCCGTTAGGACTTTGTTGTCGGAAAATTTGAGAGCAGGAGATAAAACTTTGTCCTGTCGGAAAATCCGACGGAAAAAGTCCGATGGAGCCTACACACGGTCGGAATTTCCGACAACATTGTCCGATAGGACATTTTCCGTCGGAAAATCTAACCGTGTGTACGGGGCATAAGTCTTATTAAGGAATAGATATTTGCACAAATAAAAAAAAGATTTAAGAGAAAGAAACTGCTATGCATTTGTGTATGTTAGGATATTTAACGCTATCACAGATTCAACTTTACATGTAAATGTCAATGCTGGCAGTATCATTGGGTTTTTCTTCTATCTTCAGGCCTTTTTTTTCTTGTTGCATACTCACCTATCTTGGTGCAAAACTAGAAAATACAGAATAAAAATGGAATGAAAATATGTATGCATTTTTCATCTGCTTCCCACTGACTACAATGTTGAAAATATGGAATCCAGCATAAACAGAACTGCAACATGATGTATTTTTAAAGTAGAGAAGGGAATGGAAAGAAAATGTGATACAAATGTTCATGTGTACAAAAAGGCAAATAAACAGGCCTAAACAGTCCTTCTTGCCTTTAGAAAAAAAAGAAGAATTAACATATTTTTTTAAAAGAAATAAGTGTTTGTGCTGCTGCAGTGAGCTGCCAAACTCTTGCATACAACACTTTGGATGCAGGGTGTAGTGATATTTGTTTTTTGATGGTTTGGATTGAGTGCAAAATGGTTAGAACTCCTGTCAGGATTTTACTGCTGTCTATGTCCCTTCTTTGTCGATTAACCCTCCCTATTTGTCCTGGTGACCAATATCAGTGGGACAGAAAGTTTTGGGAAATCCAAACTTTTGCAGCTGACACTAGAACAAAAGGTGAGCTAAAATATTCTTACAGGGATGCCTCTTGCTATCATTAAGTAGGGAATTTCCCTCACTTTAGAGGGATATTCTTACTTCCTGTTGCATCTTCAGGGCAGAAGTTGAAGGTAAATCTCCCCAATAGGATTAAAGTGTTACTAAACCCAGGACCCTGCATTCACTATATCTGGTCTCCCGCAGTACACAGAACATGGATATGCAATTATGTTTAGTAAATACAATCTGCTTCATACTTCTGATGAGAAAAGGTATTTAGCAGTCTTGTGACTTCTATCAGTGCCTGGCCAAGCACTGGTTAAAGCTTGTAGGAGGAGTTTTTATTCTCTTCTGACTGTCCTATGAGGCTGCAGGACCCTTGACCCTCTGTCTGGACAGTGCTGAATGGCCTTGTGCTGATCACATGCACCCTTCCAAAAAAAAATGTAGCAATACACACCAAACTGAGCATGTGCAGAGTACCTCCAAAGCCCTGTTCTATCAGTAGATGGATTGGGGACAGTAAAAGAAAGGGAGGATCAGAGAAGACAGGATCAAAAAGCATTTTTACACAATGTGGAGGATTAATCCCTTAGGTTCTACAGTAAGTATGCTTTACTGCATATACAGACTGATTTTACTGTTGTGGGTTTAGTAAAATTAAAATTGGCAGGAATTTCAACCTTGCTCTACTCTATACAAAACGTAAAAAAAAAAATATGTTTTGGTTATATATACACTTTAAATGTTTGAGTACTGTTAGTTGAGAAAATTAGAAAAAAAAAAGACATAAAGCATGCTTCCTGATAAGGGATAATTAACAACGGTGTCCTTTTCACATTGTTCTTAAGGGGGCATACGCTGTAAAACTTTCTTTTTTTTTTGCTGGCTGCTTCACATTATTGTTTTTATTGCTGAAAGTAATCCAGCCAGGAACAATACAGCATGAGGTTCATACTGATATCAAAGGTGACTGTACATATCCTTTTAGTAAGTCAGATCACTATGTGACTTTACATGCCCTCCCCGTGTGCATTCACTTGCATTCGATTGCGGTCACTAAGTAGAAGTCAGAGCAGCAGGAGAAAAGGAGTACTACTAATATGAACATTTTACAGTATGTACATGTAGGAACATCTGCAGATCAAATTAACAACACTATGGATTGCTCTATTCTGCTCCATTATCTCCTGTCATATGTATCCAATGTACACGTTGGGGGTCATTATAAAAATTATACTTGGTAGATTGGTAGCTATTCCTCTAGCTCTAGAAGACATTAATAAGTGCAATTTAATTGAAAGCATATAAAGAGACTTGTTTGTACATTTTTGGTATGGTCGCTATCTAAAAAACAATATATATATATATATATATATGAATACAATAGATGTATTGTAAAACGTAATATAATTAGTAAATCCCCATTGGCTAAATTACTTTTTTTTTTCCAACAATACATTTTTATTGCATTTCAAGAGGATAATCATATACAAACAGTACATAAGAGAAGACAATGAGTAGCTGTTATGAAGAAATAGAAAATAAACTATAAGGATAATAAAGGCACAATTGATTTCAGCAGGTCATGAGCATCAGATTATCCTGTACAAATAACAAAGTTAACGAAAAGAATACCAAGGAGGTTTATACTATATTGCTGGGTTGTATAAGACAAAGCTAGGTAACAATTACAGAACAATAACTAATGGTGTTCCCTAGCTATGGTTTGTTGGTATAGTCTCAATATTTCTAATGCCGTGTCAAATTTAGTTAAGGCATTGGTCCTAACAGCAAGTGATCTTTCAACTAAATGACTTTTCATATAATTCAGTAGTTACATTAGTTCATGTAAAATGTAACTTCTTTTGTCCCTCATATATTTCTAATCTGTACACTAATGAGGCCCCAGACTGATTTACAGCTCCTAAAATTGTATATGTTGTACCAAGTTTTGTTATATTATTATTATTATTATTATTATATAACTATTTTGTACTTTTTTTTAAATTAGGAAGATGTTGTATTATGTATATCTAATGCAGTACCTGTCACTGCGGCCCTCTGTTTTGTATGAGTTTGACATGCCTGCTCTGTGTTCCTTTAGGGTAGATAGATAGACAGCTAGACAATTATGGATGGTTATTGTTTAATCACTAACTAGTAAAGTCATAATCATTTCAAACAAAAAACAATATTTCCAGCGGAAAACAAAGCTATGACAATGTCTACATGTGAACATTGTCTACAAATTATGTTTAGTCGGCACATCATGACAGCCTGCATTCTGGCATAATCCGTAGGAATAAATAATATGACAAATGAAGGTTGATGCCTATTTTATGTTGTATAATGGAGTTAAAAGTAATGACAGGACAATAACATAATAGAATCCAGTGAAGCTTTCACTCTGCTTTACTTTAAGTGGAACAAAAATCTCACAAATGGGAGCACAATAAAATAATGATTTGTAAAAAGGATAAAGGCATAATAAGTCTTTTAGTGACATAACACTCTATAAATGCACTTAAATTAATAGCATCTTCTTTTTACCAGTAGATAGTTTTCAATTACTTATAATGCTTCAGATGAAAAGGAAAAAAAAACGGTAAGCATGATGTGATGTGATAGAAGGACTAAAAGCTAAGCTGTAACAATTTGCTCTGGTATTTATGTGAAGTGAAAGGTTTAGACTATTATGTATTTTCATTATCATTTAATCCTGTTATATTCAGAGGGTCTCACTGCCACTTTTATGTGCTGTGTAGTGTTTATACCTTTCAATACCACACTTATGAAGGATAAGGTTGGTGACCTAAACCTTGCCAAACAATACATTTCAATATAAGGACCTTTTTCTATTGTACCTGATACAATCAATACAAAAAGCTTGCACTTAATAAAAATGAAAACTTTGGCAAAATCAACTCAGAATGTTTTTTGGGGTAGTTATCAGGGACAAAGAACAAAAATGGAATTACAATAAGGGCTAATTCACATATAAAAATGCCTGTACCGCAAGAACACACAAAAAACTATTGTTTCCTGTGTGTCCCATTCAACCTGCAATGTAGTTCAGAGCTGAGCTGCAGCATGATTTGATAATATGCAGACATACTGCATTTTATGGTGGCATGCTGTACAGAATCGCATGACACTGTATAGCAGTGCAGCTCATCGTGCTGCTATACAGTGACATGAAGGTAATGTGCTTTTGTACACTTGAAATAAAGTTTGTACAGATACAAAAAAAGAAAGTGTGTGATGTGCTGAATCGCACACCACACTGTCCCCCTACCACAGTCGGGAACAGAAAGCTACCAGAGAGCTGTCTGGTCCTGTGTGAATACAGCCTAATAAAAGCCTAACAAAAGATGAATAACAAACTGATAACACTTTTTTTTAGAGTGGTCCCACTATTAAAAAAAATTTAATAAAAAAAGTATATTATATGTAGCACTACCCTTAGGGAGCTGCTGGAACTGAAGCTCACAACACACCAGTAATGTTAAAGGGGCTTTATAGGAGAGAATGAAAGCCCTGCTAAAAAAAATGGATTAGGACCTGTGTGGCAATACGGTAACAAACCCAGTAACAATTTGAGAAACAAATACAATTATAACTGAATTTAGGGATCAGCAATATGGCCCATGGCCCATGGAGCACTCTCTTTCACTATCAAGTGTACATTTGATCCAAAGGAAGAATAAGAAGGTCCTGGGTTGTCACTCTACGTGGTGGTGAATTCCCCAAACAGCCAGTAACAAGATCAGTATCAAACAGATGGCCAAAAGGCCTGTCACCACTAATGTTGTTAAAGGGTTCATAGGTTAGTGGTCCTTTTCAAAAAGATTAAGCAAGACGTCATTATGAATACAGGGTTCCTCTCTCAGACATGAATCTGCCACCCATACAGGTCTTCTGGGGGTCTCTCCTCTCTACAGCACAGCTTCACAGCTCAACACAACTCTTCATCCTCCAGTGTGAGCTCTCATCTTCCTCCCGGGTCTGGTGGATGGTGTTAAATTCCAGCCACCAAATGTGGCAAAATCCCCTGCTCCCCCCTTTCATACTGTCCAGTCACAGCAGTGGAGAGAATCAAACTGTCAGGTTTCTGCAGCAAGGAGACCAGACATGTAGCTACACATAGAAATTGTGACCAAACAAACAAGTATATATCCTTAAAAGTGAGATTTATTAACAGTGAACACAGCAACAAGCAAACACAGCAAACAGTGAACATAAACAACCCCAGCAAACAGAACCAAACCCCACTGAACTAAATCACTAAAGAATTAACCTACTGACTAAGTACAACTATATACAAGGTACTGACAAGGGTACAGAGGATGCAGGGATACAAGGTAGTGGAGGACAAACTGGGTAATACGCAGGGAGCTGGAGCAAGGCAGATGTGGACAGGAGCAAGACAGAGGGGTGCAGGCTGGATCAGGCTATGAATCAGGAACTCTGGCAACAAGGAAGTGAACAGAATAGTGACGCGCCAGGGAAGGGCAGGAGTAGCCTTAAGTAGCCACTTAATGGCAGAATGCAAGTGTTTCTGATTATTACAGCCTGCTGGCTTCTGGTAAACACCTGCTGGGGGACACTGGAACTGCAGCAAACAACCCAGAGCAGCACAGTGCCACCAGCAGGTGAATTCAATCCTAACACAAACTGTTCTGCAGCCTCTAGAGTGCCTAGGCATGCAACTCTCACCCCTTAAAGGGCCACTGCCCATGGATACACACATACACTAGTAGAGCATATCAAGCATTTGCAAATCACCTTATTTTTTTTATTTAAGAAATTGCTTCTTCCTGGTCATAAAAGACCTTCATCGGGCTTCAGCCAAAGCAAAGGTGACAAGGGGCATTGTGAGTCCCAGAAGATTGCCTGACCATTCACAACACGCAGTGTAGCTCACGCACTTTATGTAGCTAATGAGTGGAACTCCACTTTAAGGCAGTCTATTAATTTTCGATAGGACGGCATTGCACCTAAACACAAAGCACCACAATGTGCCACACTAATAGTATCATTCAAAAACAACCTACCACATCACACCACAGTTTGCATGTAATTGTCAAATGCGGGAATATGCATTAAAATTAGCCTTTATATTGGGTAACTTTAATGGATGAATGAACTTTTATAAGACATTTTTTACATTGAGCTGATTTTTAAAAAGGCTACAGATCTTCTTTAACCACACACCAGTTTCTGATCTTGTTAGTTACACTTTTTTTATTGACAATTGCGTAAATGGCTATACTTTGCTTATCAATAATTGCCTTCCTTAAAATCAATCACATTCTTCTATTAAGCTATTAAGTTCTATATGATTAACAAACACATTTCATTAGCATATCGGAGGTCTGTGGTCTGCATGTGTGGCACACAATGTAACAAGGGATCCACACTAATTGGATTATTTTGTAAAATAGTGTAAAGCTGGGTACACATGGGCCGATTGTCGGGAGACAATGGGCAGTTAAAAAAAAAAAAAATCGTCCGCAATTCAGCCCGTGTGCATGTCGGTCTGTCATACAGAAGCCAGCAGAAGTTGGCTTCTGTCAGACGAGCATGCTGGAATCCAGCATCTGACCGACTCCCAATCAGCGTGCTCAGCCAATGTCAGAGAGCGCTGATCAGAGTTTTCTGGCGGGGGGCCATCCCTTTGTCAGAATACAACAGCTCAGCGGGGGGAGATAGCAGAACTAACCTCAGATGGTTAGTACAGCGGCTCCGACGGGAGCTGACAGTTTTTTTTTTTGTTCGACCCAGCGGTGTACCTGGCTTTAAGCTAATCAATCGACCACTTGTTCAACCACTCTGTTGGATTTTAACCAATTGATCACTGCCATAAGCTACAGATTGCAGCTCAGATCTGTGTATTCTGTGTGGGGAAATGTCTAGCGGGTTGAATTAAAAAAGAACTGACTAATGTATGGGCCGCTTAAAACACGAAGAGGTAAACAAAGTGTACTTATCTATAGCAGCAAATCAGATTTTAGATTATTGCACTCAGCACTCCTACAGTATGGCTGCTGATTGAATACTGTTGATTATTAGACTTTTACAGTTCTGTTTAAATGAGCCTTAATGTATGATCTTTGGTTATTATAGTTTAATTTAATTAGATATTATTAGTGGTATGGCATCACTGCTTTGGAATGGACAAAAGGCTGATTATAGGTAAAATCACATGAGTGAATTGCATAGAAAATCAAAACAGCAAATAGGCTAATCACTAAATATTGATTATTTTCTCAAATATATGCATGCAGAATTGTTTGATCTGCAGCATATCATACAATTCCTGATTCATAATGGCTTGGATTCCCACATTTTTAAATACTCTGCAGATCAAATAGATAAACATGGAAATATTCAGGAGAACAAAAAAGTGATTTATCAAATTTTTCTCCTTGTTCAATCCTCCCAAATAATACACTTTACATTTAGAAGAAATGAAACAAATTCAAACAAAGTATGCAAGAATTCCAAAGAGTATGTGTAATGAAGTATGGCTAACCCCAAGCTTGTGGTCTGTTACAGAGGTTGTCCCATATGTTTTGTGACAAGAGTTTTAAATTTTCTTCCAGATGTGTGTATGTTAAATTCCTTGGAAAAAAGGCTAAATTCCAAGCATATAATGAAGATATCATTGGGTAGGGAAATAATTGATTGCAATTTTGTTTTAAATCAATCTTGTGGACCCATTAAATTTGATCAACAGTATATAGTTAATATCAAGAATCTTGAGAGGTTGGAAAAATGGCTGGCTCTGTTCTGCTCAGGAAATTCCTGGTATCTTTAGCAGCATTGATATTTTATTGGGATAAATTCAATGTGTTTATTAGTGGTTACTGACTGGTGAAAGGACAGAACTGGGTGTTATTTAGGGAAACATTTCGACTGAGACACACTGGGGTTGATTTACTAAAACCAAAGAGTGAAAAATCTAGTGCAGCTCTGTATAGAAACCAATCAGCTTCAGCTATTTGTCAAAGCTTAATTGAACAAGTTGAAGTAAGAAGCTGATTGGTTACCATGCATAGTTTCACCAGGATTTTGCACTCTCCAGTTTTAGTAAATAAACCCCACAGAGTTAACCATTACTGCTTCACATTCTGTAAACCTCAGTGCCTGACTGAACAAAGTAATGGGGGCACTTTAATCCCCCTTCTTTAGCAGTATATACTCAGTTTTTATTCAGCACATACGATAAGAGAAGTTACCCTTAGGCCCCTTTCACACTGGGGCGGTTTGCAGGCACTATTGCGCTAAAAATAGCGCCTGCAAAACGACCCGAAACAGCTGTTGCTGTGTCTTCAGTGTGAAAACCCGAGCTTGCAGGACGCTGAAAAATGTCCTGCAAGCCACATCTTTGGTGAGCTGTAGGAGCGGTATATTTACCGCTCCTATAGCGCCCCTTCCCATTGAAAACAATAGGGCAGCAATCCGAACCCGCCCGCAAAACGCCGCTGCATCGGCGGTTTGCGGGCGGTATTAACCCTTTTTCGGCCGCTCGCGGGGGGTAAAACCGCACCGCTAGCGGCCGAAATGCGCCGCTAAAACGACGGTAAAGCGGCGCTTTACCGACAGCGCCCCCAACGCCCCATGCTATTGGGTAGAAAAAAAAAATGCTCACCAAGGCAATGCATTAAAAAAATTCATATCAATGCATTTCAACTGAAATGCATTTATTGTATGTCAATGCGTGCTAAATGCAAAGAAAGTGTTGTGAATGGGCCCGTACTGAACCTGCAATTTCTTTCCCATCACATTATAGTATAATCATACTAAAAATTACCAATTCATTTCTTAAATTCACTTTTATGATTTTCTTAAAGTTTCTTTATAATATAATATATAATATAACTGTATGCAAACTGATCTTAGTAGTATTAAATCCAAAAGCAAACATTTATTATATTACCAATTACCAGTTTTCCAATTCTCAGATGTTACAGCTGTATTTGTTTCATTTTTTAGGCTCTCTTTCTTCTATTTTCATTTTGTGATTCAGCCAACAAGTCAGTTGTTTTTCAAAAGCGCAAGATCTCTTGCAGAATATATTATTATTACATGAATGAGACAAACCACCTAACACTGGAAGGGGTGGTTAAAATTATCAACTTGTATTTATTCATATAAAACCTTTATCTCAAAAGGAAAAAAAAACGAGTTATAAAATTTGAGCTGGAGCTTGGCTTCAATTTGTTAGTGTATCTAAATCTGCTAACAGAGTTGGCATCCCCCCACCCCCCTGCCCAGACTGACGGTGCTGCTATATGCTGTGCCTACTGTGCTCATGCATCCAGAGTTGCGTTTCGCTAATACTGGAGGTGTGTGCCAGATCACCAAGGGGTAAAAAAATCCAAAGAAATGCAGCCACCACATCTAATGATTGGTATGTTGCAATATAATATGTTTTTGGTTTTGGGTTTAATACCACTTTAAGTAAGAAATTGTTGTCACACAAAACCACTATGTGTTGTAATTGCTCATAGAAATCTACCATTTATTAATAAGTAACCTTCATAGTCAACCCTAGCTTGTGAATGTTAGCAGCAAACAGTGAATATGAAATGTCATCTGAATATGCCGGAGAGCTGGGAAGATCTTAGTGACCCTAACATGATTATGTTTGAGTTAATGCATTTGGTGCAGACTTCGGCAACATCACTCTCTACAGCTCAGTTCATAAGAAATGCATAGAGCGCTACAGAGATGAAACTGGTGGTCACACAAACAATGTGGTTTTCTGCTGGATCACACCTGGAATACTTTATTTATTTAGTGCACTGTTTGAATTGTATTAGATTGTGTTAACACAATGTATAATAACTTCTTGGAAGCAATTTGAAAAATGCATACTATGAGAAAGCAAAGTGAAACTACCAGGCACAATGCTTGGTATTTCAATATAGCGGATTGTTATTAAAGATCAAAGTATGTAAAATTCATGTTACGCACACTATAAAATAGTATATTGTAGTGGAACATAGGCCAGCAGCACAGGCTATGTATTTGACCATGACATATCATGTTTAAGTGGTTGTTTACTGTTACTTAGAATAACACATTTAAAAGCCTTAGCAAAATAATATAACTAGGTACATGATAAGAACCTAGATGAATTTCATATCTATAATGCACTTTAACTCATTTATATGCGTAAAAAACAAATGTTAGCATTGCAATGTTAAATTTAAAAAAATACCAGTAATAGTACACTAGCAGGTGGTAAGTGATCAAAAGCAACTGCTATATTTTACAATAGGTGCTGTCATATAATGATGGTCATACATGATTGATCCTATCGTTCTATATATCCATTATTTTTCACCACTATTATGTTTCTTTTTCCAACAGCTTATTTTAATCAGATTTTAGAACCACGGTTGTTTGAAAGTGATCAGATTGATACCGGCAAATATACTGTTGGTTATGTATCAACAGATGATTAATATATTAGGTCAAATAATTGGATGCACGTATGATCATCAAATAAGAAGGGCAGGTTATGCATTATTATGTATGTTGGGTCCTCAGATCTGTGAACATGGGCTCAAATATGCGTTTCCGGCAGTAGCCTCCATTCATCAAAGAAAGCAAAGAAAGTCAATGCACAGTTGCTGATGACTTCCAAAGTCTTTGCAGGAGAAGTGTGAAGATCTGTGTGAGACCTGGCTCACACTGTAGCCCGTGGCGCTGCAACATTTTCAAAAAAGGGTCAGGGAATTTTTCTGGGCAGCTGAGCTACTCTGGGCAGCTTTGCCCAACACAGTGCCAAAATATAGACAAAGCAATTTGCCTTAAATCCTATGAGTTCAGTCTACACCACTGCAGTGTAGTGGTGTGCACTACTTTTTCGTCTCAGCATGTCGTGATGCAGTAAATCGCATTGCAACCTGCTGCAGTGTGCAAGGATGAATGAAATTTTACTTTGTTGAAATAAAAGAGTAAATACCTCCTAATTTTAAAGATTCAGGGCCCCCGACCACCTCCCACCAAGCCAATATGGAGGTCTTTAAAGTGGTTCAAAAGACTTAAGTTTGTTTTTACTTACTTTTACTATGCATTCGATATATACAAAAAACAATCAGTATCAGCTCTCCCCCAGCCCCCCCCCCCCCCACCCTCCACCCCCCCCCCCCCCCCCCCCCAAATACTTACCTGACTCCTCTTTTGATCCCGTTCTGTGCCTGAGAGCAGTATTGTCTCTCTCTCTCTCTCTTTTCAATCTCTCAGGCTTCTTCTGCTGTCAATCCAATCCTTTCAGGAGCGAGCGGGGTTCAGCAGAGCTTTGCTGTGTGTGTCTATGGACATACAGAGCCCAACTTGGAAGTGAGCCCCCAGGTGTTCCACTATAGTAAACAGCTTCTGATGGTGACACACAGAGAAGTGGAGCAGCCAAGAGCGCTGGTGGGGGACCCCAGATGAGGAGGTTTCTGAACAAAAAAAAAGCATGAGGTTTCTGAAAAAATCCATGCTAGACCCTCATCTAAGCATGTGTCCCCTCTAAAACCATACCAGGCCACATGATGCCCTCAACATGGGGTGTACCTTGCCAGTTGGAATCTGCATTACTGGACTACATGACTGATGAGGGATTTACATTATGGGACTTTTTTTTAATTAAATGGCTTGTCAAAAATGGAAATGTGTTTATATACTGTTTATTTTTTTTGTAAACGAGTATGGGTAATGGGTCATTTACATGGGGGGGGGGGGGGGTATTAAGGGGGTCTTTATTGTTAAGGCTTTTAGATTCCAATGAGTCCCCTGCCCACACCTCAGACCCCCACAACCAACAAGCAGGGTTGTAGGGAAGAGGAACATCAATATGGTAACTTTTCCAAGGGGATCTCCCTGCAAGATGGCATGGGGTGGCCTGGCATGGTTCAGGAGAACACACCTGTCCCTCCCTTTCCTGGCTACCTAGGCAGCACGCTCGGATCAGGGTCTTGTATAATTTGTGGGGGGGGACCCTAATGCTTTTTTCCATGTTTTTTTGCACGGAATTCCCTTTTAAAATCCAATCAATTTTTTTTTGTTTACAAAAGTATTTATTGAGGTATAACAAAAAAAAAACAGGGTGTACAGGTACCGAGAGGACAATAAGTACATTTATGAGGCAGGGTAAAACAGCTTACAAGTACATCTCTCAAGTTGCCTTTAAACAGAGTAATGAAATAGGTAGTGAACCAAATAATTGGAGAGGAAAGAAAAAAAGAAAGGAATGGAAATCTAGAAACTGTTATATACAAGCAACACAAATTTAAGGGTTGTAATACCAGTAAAGGTGAGTGGCATACGTATCAACTGTGCATTTTATTTCAGAAGACCTCAGTCCATCTGGGCAACAGGAGCAGGGACAGAGGGATCCTGGAGTCCTGTGCTAAGCAGGTGGGATGTCCAGATACCCCACTTGTGATCAAAGATGTGCATGGAGTCCAGGAGAGACCCTTTCCATAAATCTAATGGACTCAATGCGTAGGAGCACCTGCGACCATGACACAGAGGGGCGCTTCCAATTTAGAGCGATACCCCATTGAATAGCATTAAAGAGTGTATGTGCTAACTTTTGTTGTGGGGGGGAACCCTGGGAGTTCTGTGAACAGTATACACATTTGATAAGTCAGGGTAGCAGTCGCTCCAGTTAACAGGGCTATCAGTGAGGCATTTTTTTTGCCATATGGGTCCTAAGGCTTTGCAACTCCAGAATGTGTGTAAAAGCATACCCCTGTCCTGACATCATCTAACATCATCTAAAACATGTGTCAGGAACCAGTGGGTAAATCCTGTGTAAGCCGTCTGGGGTATAGTACCAGCGGGTATGTAGTTTGAGGACCATTTCTTTAATGGATATGGAGTGTGTGCATTTGTGCATGCTGTTAATCATGTCTTGCCAGTCTTCCTCTGAGAATTCCTGAGCCATCTCAGACTCCCATCCCACCATTGATACAGATTTTATAGTGGTAGTGTAGTCACTGAGGTAGCGGTATAGGGTTGAGATAGTCCCCCTATCCCTGGAGGCCGCTCCACATAGGATCTCAAATGGTGATTTTGTCAGTTCCACATCGCCAACCGGGGCAGTGGAGAAAAAGTATCATATCTGTAAATATTGGTAAAAATCCGGTCTACTAAGGGCAAAAGTCTGCTGTAAATGTGCAAATGAGCAAAAGGATATGCCCTGTAACAGAGAATCCAAGGTTACCAGCCCATGTACAGTCCATCTATAGAACGATGTGCCTGTGTTAAAGGCTGGAGGGAATGAGGGTTCTCCCATAAACAAAGACAGGCAAGGTGGGTTGGATTTGAATTTAAATGTATTCCAGTAGAGAGACCAGAGATAGAGAGACTGATCCACACTATTATTAAGTGGAGTGATGTCTTTGAGGGATACTGAGCGCGACAAGAGGAGACCTGGGAGGTAGTACGGAGCCCAGAGATCCGCTCAAACTGTAGCCATGGTATGGATGTAGGAGAAGTGTGCCATTGCATCAGTTGGATAAGGCGGGATGCCTGAAGTATTTTCATAGATCCGGGCATCCCAAGCCGCCGCTTACTCGGGCCCTATACATCATTGGGCGGCTTAGTCGGGGCTTCTTATTTTGCAATATAAATTTAAGCAGATCCGATTGGATTGTCAGTAATTTGGAGCGAAAGACATACAGAGGCAGTGATCTAAAGAGGAATAATAGCTTAGGAGAATAGCCATTTTGACTGCTTGGATGCAGCCCAGAAATGAGATATGGTATGAGGACTATTGGTTAAGAGCGTTTGACAGTGGAAAAGGCTTGTGGGTAGTTTAACGAGTACATCTGTTTAAGTGAGGGCTAGTTTTATTCCTAGGTATTGCAGTGAGCTATGGCTCCAGGAGAAATTTATACTTGTCTTTAAGAGTAGTCAATAAAGGTTGAGGGAGCTGGATAGGCAATGCTGTACATTTGGATGGGTTTACTCTCAGGCCTGTAAGATGATAAAAGGAGTCTAAGGAGGCCAGAAGGTTGGGGAAATTAGAGGGTCAGAGATAAATAAGAGGACATCATCTGCATATAGACTGATTTTGAATTCCTGATCAACTTTCCTGTATCCCTTGATAATAGGGTTATTGGAGATGGATCGGGCTAGGTGTTCTATTGTGAGGGCAAATAAAAGGGGGGAAAGGGGGCAGCCCTGTCTGATTCCACGGTTCAGAGCAAATTATTCAGAGTTGCACCCTGGGAGTTTGATACGTGTTTGGGGGTGGTGGTACAGGGCCTTAAATCTATTAATAAATTCACAGTTGTATCCGAATTTGGATAAAACAGTGTCCAAAGGACGCTGTCAAAGGCCTTGTTAATGTCCAGACTCAGGAGTAGTACCTTCTTGGAATGATTGTCAGCGTCTTGGATAATGTTTGTTGCTAAGTGAATATTGTCAGTGATCTGTCTGGATGGTATATATTTGGTCAGGTGATATCAGTGTTTTAATAACCGAGGCCAGGCGGTCTGCTAGGATCTGATCAAGGATCTTTAAGTCGTTGTCAATGACTGAGATAGGGCAAAAATCCACTGCAAAGTATGGCGGGAGTGCTCTATTTGCTGTAACATTGAATAAAATAAAGATCAAACGGGGAAAAAAGAAAAGTTAGTCTTAATGTTGATTCTGGCGATCTCGTCTGGGAGGTGGGGTGGCTCAAATGGGAGATGGGCGAGGAGTGGATGGCATCCTGGGCTGGGCTGCCGCATCTAGGAGGCCTAGCTTCACCAGTAGTTCTTTGCCCTCTGTGATCGTAGTAACAGAGTAGGTCATGCCATTATTAGGGACCTGAAGCTGGAACGGGAACCCCCAACGGTAGCGGATATTGGCTGACTGGAGGACCGAGGTGACTTCCTTCATCTTCCTGTGCTTTTCCAGGGTGGTGGGAGAGATATCTGCATATATTTGAATGGGGATACCCTCCAAACGAATATTTGGGGTATTCCGTAAGGCCCGAAGGATGTCCTCTTTATCTAGGAAGTCCTTGAAGCATAGCACAATATCACTAGGGGCCTTTTCAGGAGGGGTGGGTGGGTGCAGGGCCCTGTGGATCCTGTTGCAGGAAAAGGCTGAAAGAGAGGAGTCAGGCAGGAGAGACTGAAATAGCTTCTGGATTGCAGGCAATTGGTCAGTCACAAACTCTGGGATCCCCACACCCTGAGATTATTTTGTCTGTTCCTGTTTTCCAGGTCCTCGATGTGGGCTTGCAGCTGCAGGACTCTTGCTTCTTTCTGAGATCTAAACAGACCAGGGCAAGTTCATCGTGTTTAGTCTCTAATAGGTCTGTTCTGTTACCCAGAGCTGCAATCTTTAAGGATAAAGTGTTGGTAGATTTGTGCAGTTCAGATTGAAATTTCTGGGCGATTTTGTCATACATCAGAGTGAGACTTTCATCTAAATCTGCTTTGGTGAGTTGCAGAGAATACTCACAGTCTCCCAGGGAGTGTGCTGGTGAGGAGTCTGCAGCCTGTGGATGTGCCTGTGTCTGCCTCATCTGGGCACCATCTTGGGACATCATGCTCTGCTCCCTCACTCTCAGCAGAGTTAGGGACTTTTGAGTGGTTTACTGATGCAATTTTTCGGTCCCGGCATGCGCTGAGTGTTCCGCCAGGGGTGCAGGGAGGAATCAGGATAAAAAAGTGTGTTTATAGCCCTGGGGAAGTGCTGTTCGTCTCCGTGGCTCACGGAGCTCTCAGCCCTTGCTTCCTTACCTTTCCGCGCCGTGCATGCACCCTCCATTTTTTTTTGGATGGGGTCCCTCTTAAAACTTATGCCAAATCAGAAGTGTCTGGATCAAAAAAGGTTGGGGGCATGCCAGTTTATTTTAAACAATATCTATACCTTTGTTTACATTTTACTGTCAGCTGAGATTCCATGGCTTACAGCTGAATCAGCCAGGTGGAGATGAGACATGGTAGTTGGGACTGCTGGCTTCCTAACAATCAGCCTTAGGCGAAGCTGTCACATTTAGCAGCAGTAGTAATACTGCTGCAAAACGTTTCAGTTTCTGCTGCCACTGGACGCTCGACTCAACTGAACACCAGTTTAGTTCAACTGTTCCCAAACCCCCTGAACAAGCAAACCAACTGGAAGCTCATTGCGAGTTGTCACTGTGTGGTTGATTTACTAAGAACGGAGAGTACAAAATCTGGTGCAGCTCTGCATAGAAACCAATCGGCTTCCAATTTCTTTTTTTTTGTCAAAGCTTAAAAGATAAGGCCACCTTTCATAACATGTTACACCCATATTCAGGGTGTAACATGTAACATGTTATGAACAGACTTGCCCCCGCTCCCCCAGTTTGACAGCTAGAGAGGAACCCCCCGCTAGCTGTCACAATTAAAAAAAAAAAGCCTGTGCGGCTTTTGGCCTGTAGTTTTTTTTTTTTTTTTTTTCATTTCAATATTTTTTTTTATTGAAGTTTCAAGTCAAATACAAATACAGGTAATAAAGTAAAAAGGAAAGAAATAAGAGCATAACAATTATACACAGATAAACGGTGTGCGTGGTACATATGTCATAACATTTTCCCATTCAAAATGCTTCAGATAAATAAAAAAAAAAAAAAAAAAACTATTTAGTGTCACATCAGGTATTTTTATGAATATTCGTCCAGAGTTTCCATTGGTTGTCAAAAGCTTTACATGTTGCAGCGTTAATAGCTAGAAGACGTTCAAAGGCATGGTTTCTGTTAACTGTTATAATCACTTCAGAGGTGTTAATGGCTTGTGTACTTTTCCAGTTGCGTAGTATAAGATTACGTGTTGCCAGTAGTATATGAATGATTATTGCCCTGCAGTCAGGTGGGAATTTTTCCACCCCAATATTGAGGATTGCTAGGGCTGGGTTTGGTTTTGTAATAACTCCCGTGATTGAGGAGATTAGTCTGAAGATGTCATTCCACAGGCCAGTTAAGCTAGGGCATTCCCATAATGTATGCATTAAATTGCCGATTTGTCCACATAGCCTCCAGCATAGAGCAGAGGTATTGGGAAAGAATTTGGCTAGTCTATATGGAGTGTAGTGCCACCTATTGGTAATTTTAAGTGTCATCTCCCAGTGATTAATGCAGTGTGAATATTTTTGTATTGCTACAAAAGCCTGCTGCCATTGATCGTCTGTAAATACAGTATTCATCTCCATTTCCCATTTCTTAATGGCCGTAGTTTTTTCAAAAGTATGCTTATTGTGAAGCAGGTTATAAAAAATGGATATACCTCTCTTGGAGTTAGGCATTTTCATGTAGAAATTCCAAGCAACAGATGGTACGATATGTCTAGGTGGAGGGCGCCTCTTTAAGAAATGGGAGATGCGTAAGCATGAGAATAACATATTATCGTGTAGCCGGTAGGAAGACATAAGTTGTGCTGCGGATTTAGGGGTTTGTCCTATGAATAGATCGCCTAAATGTGTTATACCCCTTTCTATAAAACTGGTAATGGATAGCATAGGGATTTTAGTCTGTAATATTTCTATAGGTAGTTTATACTCAATGTCTTGTGTATCTGCATCACTTTTATGTATGAGAAGTCTCCAGGCTTGTAGAGAGGTTTGGATTGTTGGAGGCATTGTATTGATTTCCCATGTCTCCCATTCATCGCTTAAGAGAAATGTGATGGGATCATTTATAGGCATCATAGAGCGTTCAATTTCTACCCATAGAGGACTGTCATGGCCATAGAACCAATGTTTGAGCTGATCTAGTCTAATGGCCCATAGGTAATCATGTAGATCTGCCAGGCCAGCCCCTCCTACTTTCTTATGTAGTATGAGATTTTTGTGTGGACATCTAGCTCTTTTACCGCCCCATGTGAACTTCCAGAAAATATTGGTCAAGGTTCGAATAAAGGGAGACGGTATGTTAATGGGAATGGAGCGAAACACATACAGGATTTGTGGAAGGATAGACATCTTAAATGCCGCTATCCTACCTAACCAGGATATTTCAGTCTTGGAGATTTGTCTGAGCTGTTGTTCTACTTTGGCTATAAGTGGTTTAATGTTGGATTCCGTTAGGGATGAAATTTTATTAGTTAGGGTTATTCCTAAATACGGGATACCGTTGGTAGGCCAAGAGTAGGGTAGAGATGCCTGTAGTGTATTTTGTAGAGTCTGGGAGATTCCAAGATTTAATATCATGGATTTGGTAAAGTTGACCTTATAGTACGAAATATCACCAAAGTTTTGTAGAATTTTATGTGCCTGAGGTAGGGAGGTGCGAGGGTTAGACAGTAGCAGTATGACATCATCCGCAAATAGATTAATGACATGTTTGGTAGAATTAAATATGAAGCCTGTGATAAGAGGGTCAGATCTTATTGATTCAGCTAATGGTTCAATCATAAGATTGAAGATTGTAGGGGAGAGAGGACACCCTTGCTGGGTGCCATTGGAGATATCGAACGTTTTTGATAGGAACCCGGATGTGTGAACCTGAGCTGAGGGTTTTGAGTACAATGCCAGTATAGCATTTAGAATATGTCCTGTGAAACCAAATTTGGATAGTACCATTTGCATGTAAGTCCAATGTACCCTATCAAACGCCTTCTCTGCGTCTATGGAAAGCAGCAGAGAAGGCGTTTTGTTTGTAGCAGCGTGATGTATGACATTTATAATACGCCTAGTAGCATCTGAGGTCTGTCTCCCCCTCACAAAACCCATCTGGTCGCGTTTGATGAGGAATGGAATGATATCTGATAGGCGTTTTGCTAATAGTTTGGCGTATATTTTGATGTCCGAATTGAGAAGTGAAATCGGCCTAAAGTTAGCTGGGGTATTAGGTTCTTTCCCTGGCTTGGGTAGTGTAATAATGTGTGCTCTCAGCATCTCCTGAGGAAAGGTGGAGGTGTCAGTAGCTCGGGTGAAGATTGACTGCAGGTAGGGGGCTAATGTTTGTTTGAAAGTTTTGTAATATTCATTGACAAAGCCGTCGGGACCAGGTGATTTGCCATTTGGTAGTGTGTTAGTTACTTGTTCTATTTCTAGTGTTGAGAAGGGAGCATTCAAGTCTCTAAGATGATCTTCTGTCAGTGAAGGTAAGTTAATACCCCTTAAGAATTGTTGTATCTTGGGAATTTCTGGTTGTGTAGTAGACATGTCCTTGTTCAAATTGTACAGCGCACTGTAGTAGTCCGCAAATTGATTAGCTATGTCTTGTGGGTTAGTGATTTTATGGAGTAGGGTGGGATGTTGTAGAAAGGCTATTCTATTTCTAATGCGTGCTGTTTTAATTCTGTTGGCTAAATATTTTCCTGCTCTGTTTGCGTTGGCGTAGGAGTTTAATTGTAGTTTCCTGAGATGTCTGTCATATTGTTGTGCTAAATGTTCTCTCAGGGATTCCCTGAGTTTAGTCAGGGTATTCGATAAGGTCGTGGATGGAAAGCTTTTGTTCAGTGTTTCTGTTGTATGTATTTCTGACAGTAAGATTTTTAATTTTGTGGCGTAACGTCTTTTTTCACGAGCACCTAGTTGTATTAGTATGCCTCTCATGTAGGCTTTGTGTGAATTCCATAGTGTAAATGGATCTGTTGTCGGTGTGGCATTGTCGTGGAAAAAGTTACGGAGATGCTGAGAGATCACAGAATGAGTGTGGGGTTCGTGTAGTAGTCTGGTGTTGCAGCGCCAGATGGGGGGTGAGGAGGAGACACCCTGTTCCTTAAAAGACATTGAGATAGCGGCGTGGTCAGACCACGTAATGTCGTGTATTTTTGTATCATTAACACGTTGTAGGAGCATTTGGTCCACAAGGAACATGTCAATACGTGAGTATGATTTGTGCCTAGAGGAATAGAAGGTGTAGTCCCTTTCGTTGCCGTGAAGACACCTCCAAGCATCATACAGTTCCTGGGTATGCAGCAGGTGTTGTAGATTTTGGTGCTTTTTAGGTTTAACTGTGGTTGTGTCCAGCAGAGGATCCACTATGAGGTTAAGGTCACCTCCAATTATAAGGTTACCGTATAGCATAGACTGCACTTTTCTCAGTACTTTACGTAAAAAACGTATTTGGTGGCAATTTGGGGTATACACCACAGCAATTGTGTATGGTTTGGCGTTAATATCTCCCGTAACAATGAGGAATCTGCCTCCTTCATCCGTGTATGAGTCTTTAATTTGGAAAGAGAGTGAGTCTTTCAAGGCAAGCATTACTCCCCCTTTTTTGCTGTTCGGAGTACAGGCTAGAAAGATGTGAGGAAATGACCTGTGTGCACAGCTTGGCGCTTTGTTTAATTGAAAGTGGGTCTCCTGTACATAGAGGATGTCAGCTTTTTGCTCGATCGCTTCTTTCCAAAGTGAAAATCTTTTTGCTGGGTGGTTTAGGCCCCGGGCATTGATAGATAAACAATTAATAGCCATTTGTGTTATGGAAGGATGTGTAGGCTGGCTGTGCATAGCTAGTACTCACTGCGGTCCTGTTTGTGTTGTTGGAGTCTACCGGCACGTGGCAAGGAGAGCTTGGAAGCTTGGTATTCCTGACATATGACGAATTCAGATGGTCATAGTACCTGTGTATTAAAAGGAGAGAACAAAAAAAACGAAAAAGACAAAGCGAACATATTGAGAACTGTTGTTCTATAAGAAAAGACCTTAAAACTGGTCTGCGTGCAGACATATCTGCGTAACTGAGTAAGGCGATCGGAGACTAAATGATAGGCTCCTATTCCGGAGAAATCTTGGATGTTGAAAACATGAATTATTTAAGAGCTTGCACCTGTGTGTTTTTTGGTAGATCTCTTGTGGGACACTACTTGCCATTCCGTGGTCACCATTTGAGGCTGAGGCAATGAAATGGGTTGTAGTGTTTGGTCGGGCAGAATCCCCCAGTGTCGCAGGGTGGCTATTCCCTCCTCCAAAGTTGTGATGGTCTTTGTGGTACCGTTGTGCGTTATGGACAGTGTGGCTGGGTACTTCCATTTGTGTAGGATCTTGTGATTCCTTAGGGCTTTGGTGATCGTTGCTAAGTTGCGGCGTCTTTGCAGGGTGTGTCTGGAAAGGTCTGGGAGTAAGAGGATATCAGCGTATTGTGCCGGGTTAGAATTAGGTTTACGGGTCGCCTGAAGGATCTGTTCCTTAACGTGGTAAAAGTGGACTCTTAGGAGAATGTCCCTCGGGGTACCTTCTGGTAGGAAGGCGGGTTTCGGAATTCTGTGAATTCTGTCTATCAGTAGGTCTTGTGCAGTTAACTCAGGGACCAGGGTGGAGAACAATGCGTGGGCATATTGCAGGAGATGTGTAGATGGGACCGATTCAGGGACTCCCCTCAGCTTTATATTGTTCCTCCTACTTCTGTCCTCGAGGTCAGCGACCTTATCTTTTAACCAGGCAATGTCTTCCCCCTGAGCAGTATGGGCATCTACCATGGTATTATATGTGGAGGCATAGGTGTCCATTTGGGTTTCTATTTGATCCACTCTCACCCCCAAGGCCTGCACTTCTTTGTGGCATTGGTTTATCCCTGTCACCATGTCAGCTTGCAAGGAAGATCTCAGTGACAGCAGCATTTCTTTGAGCATGGTGTCAGAAATAGGCCTGTCTGCAGTGGGGAAGTCAGCTATGGGATCAGTCAGTGGAGTAGCTTGTGCTGTGCTGTGGGCTTGCGGCCTGCTTACCTCCATTGCTGCTGATTCGTGTGGCCTGTGAGGAGAGGACATCCTCGGTTTTGACTTGGCTGGGCTTCTTGTGGAGGGGCTCGAGGTGCCAGATGAGGGTCCGCTGTGCGTTTGTGATTGCTGACTCGCAGCTCCGTTGTGCCCGTTAGAGCGGATCCCTGTATCTCCTCCCGGCCGCTGTGAGGAAAGGCTGCCGCCGCCATTTTGTGGAGGCCCGCGGGATTTCTGAGAGAAGAAATCCGGCATCCTAGCGGGTTGTGGCGGGGCCTTTCGGCGTTTAGTCATTCCCCTGCTTCTCGGTGGTTAATGGGGAGTGTTGGTGCCCTTGTGTGTGAGCGGTGCGCTCCGATTTGGCTCTGTTTCTCCGGCGGCTGAGCGGAGCTTCCAAGTCAGGTGTCCATCTTGGAGCTCGGTCGCCGGCCTGTAGTTTTAAATGAACTACCATTGTGTAGTTCATTGAGTCTTCTTGCCAGATTGTATCTGCTTGCCTGTACAATGTATGGGCACACAGATACACTAACAGGTCTGAAGGAGACCTGCAAGGCACCAGTGATCTGCTGATTGCTGTTGCAATGCTTTTGAGGCTACAGAAACAAAAAATAATAAATACACATTTTTTTTACCTGCAAAATAGTATGTTTATTATTTTTTTGTTAAAAGGTGAACTTTTTCTTTAAGTAAACAAGCTGAAGTTGATTGGCTACCATGAACAGCTTCATCAGATTTTGCACTCTCCAGTGTTAGCAAATCAACCCCTGTGTCACTTAAAGACCAACTTATTCAGCTAAGATACACATATCACATTGTTATCTGCATTTTACCACATATTTTTAAATGGACCCCTAAAGTACAGACAGCAATACCACAACTTCAAAATGCCCAGCCTTTCTTTACTCCCAATCTCCAGAATAGGGAAATAAACAGCAATGAAAAACTGACAGAGGGTCCAACCCCTACTTGCTCTTTCCAAACTAAAGTACATTTTTTTTCTTCTTTTTTTATATAGAGTGAGAAAGTATGGTAACCTTCATAGGTTGTAATTGTTTTATGTGGTCCTATTAGGAACAGTTTCCTTATTTGTTGCATGGTTACTGGAGCAGGTAGTAAAATGAAATCTTTTTATTTATGTGTGAATTTTGTAATTTTGTCATTTGTCAGTCAGGCATTCCGCTCCCTTCCTATGGTGTCACTGGAACAGAAAGTAAAGTGTGTTCCGCCTAACAAAGATTCATATGTATTCAAATTTAGCAGAGTAAAACATTTTGGCTAGAGTTCTAATCTTGACTTGTTTATGTAAGAAAGCTAATGTGAATCTCTAGGTAAAACCTTTTTTTAGTTTTGGGTAGAGCGGAGAAGGTTTAGACCCTGCATTGTCTGCAGTAAGGGGTTCACCCATAAAGAAGGTGAGGAAATAGGACAACAAGAGGTGAAGTGAAATCTGTTCTAGAGACAATTCTCTAAGAGGGGTCATCCCCTCATTTTTTTGGAGACTTCCTCTAACTTTCTGTTGCATCACTGGGACAAGGAAATAAAGAGAAATATCCTCTATTGTACAAAGACAACAGAAAGTAACCTGGCAGTGGTTTAACACTTCTCTACGCTATCCAAAACAATACATATACTTTAATGGTAGGGTGCCGTTCCTTACCAAACACTTTTTACTGAAGCTTTAATTACCATAAGGTTAAAGTGATATTAAAGCTTTGTTTTTTTTAGAAAGCAACAGACATGTTATACTTACCTGCTCTGTGCAGTGGTTTTGCACAAAGCAGCTCTTCTTTTTGGATCCCCTGCCAGCGCTCCTGGCTCCTCCCCCTCGAGCAGTGCTCCCAGAGAAAGACACTTGTCCTGGGGGACCTTTGCATGCTCACTCATGAGCCACAGCTATATGTGTCCATAAGACATGGTCATGGCTCGCCCCTGCCCCTGATCTCTCCTCATTGGCTCACTGGCTGTAATTGACATCAGTGGGAGCTCATGGGCTCCTGCCTCAGCCAATGAGGAGAGAGAATCTCCATACAGTCAAGGCTATTGTGAACATCACTGGATTGGAGGGGGCTCATGTAAGGATTTGGGGGGCTAAGGGGAACCGCTGCACACAGAAGGTTTTTTACCTTTATGCATAGAATTCATAAAGGTAAAAAACTTCAGCCTTTAGAACCACTTTAAGGAAGTACAACTATTTGGCAGAAGAAATATGCTTAACATATATTGGTTAAGGGTACAACACTGGTCAATTGAAAAATACAGATAAGGTATGTATGTGTAGATAAGCAATTAATGTTCAGCTAAGGGCAACAAAAAAAACATGAGTTACAGGCAAAAGGCCCCTATAGTTTTTTTTTTATGGGTTTGGGGGTATAGATAGAGATCATCAAGGAACAAGAGCATAAAATGAGAGAATACAGCTCATCATGGGTGGGTTTAGGGTTGATTATTAGGAGTAAATATGGACTTGGTAGAGAAGGATAGATAGAAAAGTGGGTCTGGAGCAGTTAGGGGAAAGAAAGGAAAAGTAAGAAGAGAAAAAAAGGAAGGTGAGCAGGGAAGAAAGGATGCAAGCTCGGGAGGGGGGTGTAATGCGCAAAGGTTTAGGTCCTGAGCGGCTGAGGTTAAAGTGTTCAATAAAGAGAGGCCTATCACTTTGAATGGCAGTCATTTTTTCATTTAGCATGCACTGGTGCATGATTGGTTTGAATTCATCTACTGAGATGTTGGCTGTTTTCCAGGCAATGGTCTGTTATACAGCTGTAAAAGTATAAGTTAGCAAACGTGTTTCAGTTTTAGTGTAAGTTGGTGGATTTTTTTACAGGGGCTTTCCAGGAGTTCATTTTGAAGTGACAATCTAATAGAGTGGAATTAACAAGGCACATGGCATGTTTACTTACAGGGCAGGTCCACCAGATGTGATAGTGGGTACTGTTTTCTGGGCAGATTCTGAAACAGGTGAGGGGAATATCCCAATAGTATCCAGGCAACATGAGTTTATAAAAGCTGCCAAAGCATCAGAAGTTTATAGTTTGTTAGAAGATTTAGAAGTGGCCAACCAACCAGAAGTCTTCCTAGTCCTATGGCATTCGCATTATTTCTCCCACTTTTGGAGAAATGTAGAAGTTGAAAACGCAGTAGAAAAAGGTTTATGGAATTAATTATACCAAAATAATAGGGTGTCTCAAACAGGGTCAGTTTGAGAGGTAAGGGAGTGTGCCGTAGTAGAGTCATAGTATAATATTTTAATTCCACGTATTGTATTTTATAAAAAAAAATATTAACTTTGAAAGATCTGACTCCTTAAAGGGGTAGTAAACCGCCATGCTTTTTTTAAATATTTTTTTTTTAACCTGCAAGGTAAAGTTATATACCTTGCATGCTAGCACATTATATGAAACGTACCACTGACAAGGCATCCATCTTCACCCGGTCTTCCTTCCGTGTTTGTGTCATCTGACCATCTGATCGGCAACACCAAAATGGCGTCAATCCTGCACATGCGTACGGGAGCTGCCATTTACGGCACAGGGCTCTGAAAGCATACTGTTCCTTCAGAGCGCATGCGCCAGTGACGTCATCAGCCCATTTACAAGTAAATATTTCCTAAACGGTGAATGCTTAGGACATAGTTACTGTAGCTATAGGTAAGTCTTATTATAGGCTTACCTATAGGTAGATATCAACCATGGAAGTTTACTCCCACTTTAAGAGTTAGTAGGTCATATACTCTGTGAAAGTTAGTGGAATACCACTGTCAAAAGATTGTGGGGTGTCAAAGCTTGGTAGGATTATTGTTCCATATTGTGAAAATGAGCAGGTGAGGTCATATAAGTTTGCCGGAGTATTTGTTTTAATTCTATGCCTTCAGAGAATGTTTCATATGGGTTTTAGTAAATGTTGTCTATATTTAGGTGGGAGCCCCAAAACCTTAGCAATAATAATTGGTGCAGCGAAATAAGCTTCCAGGCTCCCTCATAAAAAAGACATTGTGACATGAAGGAGAGAGAGTTGTACTATTTGGGTGTTTGGGTGGAGTTATAATAACTACCCAGGTGCAGGTTTCCCAAGACATCTTTCCGTTTAGTTTTGTAGAGGATCTGGCAAGCTATCTGGGGTATTTCTGAGCCTCATAATTTTTTTAAGCATATGTATGGTGTATAGATGAAATGGGATCAGAAAGACCATGAAGTATAATGCCCCGTACACACGATCAGACAATTATCGGACATTCCAACAACAAAATCCATGATTTTTTTCCGACGGATGTTGGCTCAAACATGTCTTGCATACACACGGTCACACAAAGTTGCCCAGAAATTGCGAACGTCAATTGCGGTGACGTACAACACAAACGACGACCCGAGAAAAATGAAGTTCAATAGCCAGTGCGGCTCTTCTGCTTGATTCCGAGCATGCGCGGAACGTGTACACACAATTGGAATTTCCGTTGTCGGAAAATTTGAGAACCAGATCTCAAATTTTGTGCGACGGAAATTAATGGAAAATGTCCGATGGAGCCTACACACGGTCGGAATTTCTGACAAAAAGCTCCCATCGTACATTTTCCGTCTGAATATCCGACCCTGTGTAAGGGCATAAGAGCTTGAGAAGTAAGCTCTTCTTGATAGCAGCCACACAGTCAAGCCAGGAGATGGGATAGTTTAGCCAGTCTGATAGTCTGTGCAAAAACAAAATGAAACAAAATGAAACTATGTTTACTAAATCCTGTTTTTCTTTACAGGAAAAAAAAAAAAAACTCCAATGAACATAAAACATACATATATCCAGAATAAACTAACTTGGCATGCCTAAAATCTTGTCTGTGATGATGTTAAAATCAACACTTCTCCTATTCTGTGTGATATTTTAAGGAAACATTTTTTTTATTTTTGTTTTGTTTTTCACAGTTATAATAGGCCTCTTCTCTCGATCTGGAAATGACAGTGGTCATTTAAATGCCAGACGTATTTTGACAGAAATCACTTTATAAAAATGTCAGCAAGTCTCTGTGTTTTTATTAGTTTGTTCCAAAATCAATTTAGATATTTCAGTTGAGTGCTTGTAAGTATTCCCAGAGCAATGTCCATTTCTGACTTTCTGCACAAAGGATATTACAGATTAATCAGATTTTCAAATTTACGCATAATTGCTTTGCACATTTATTACTTAATCCTATTATGTGCCTATGTCCTGACTGACATAAAGCCACAGAGATAAAAGTTCCATTGAATCATATGTAGTAGTCAATTTTATTGCTGTTTTAATACTTTTGCATTTTAAATTATTTATACGAAAATATATTGGTTAAATAACATTTTAAAGGCCATGCTTGAAGAAAAAAGTAAATGGATAATGCATGACTTCTTTTCTGCTTTTTATTCACTAAAGTAATATGATTATAGCATGCAATAGTTGTATTATTTATAATTTAAATAGCAATTTCAGGCAACAAGTGAAACCAATCAGAGAACTAATAAGCACACTGCAGATGTGCAAAACTCAGAAGGTTCACCTTTTACTTTAATCTGAGTTTTCCATAACCCACAGTATCCATAGCGCACACAGATTATCTCACAGGGTCAGTAGGAGGGCAGTAGGAGTGATGTCACCAATCACAGTCAAACTTCCATTGCAGGTTTGACTGATTGGTGACTGTGGAAAATATCTATTCCTGAAAATAGGAAATGAGATGGACATGGGCACAAAAGCAGTGCTTGGATGAAAAATGACTGTCTGTGCTCAAATTTTTGTATGTAAAGGCTTATATTTAAATTTTGGCTGGAGTGTATTTTTAAAACACTTTTAAAACTGACCACCGGTAAACCTACCAATCATATATAAAAACTTTTATCACAAAATATTTTATTATAATAAACCTTGCTTTGTGCACTGGTCCAAATAATTTGGTGGAGGGGGAATTATGGTGTGGGGTTGTTTTTTGGGGGTTGGGCTTGGCCCCTTATTTTCAGTGAAGAGAACTCTTAAGGCGTCAGCATACCAAGACATGTTTGACAATTTCATACTCCCAACTTTGTTGGAGAAGTTTGGGGATGGCCCCTTCCTGTTCCAACATAACTGCACACCAGTGCACAATGCAAGGTCCATTAAAACATGGATGGGCGAGTTTGGGGTGAAGGAACTTGACTGGCCTGCACAGAGTCCTGACCTCAACCTGATAGAACACCGTTGGGATGAATTAGAATGCAGACCACGAGCCAGGCCTTGTCATCCATCAGTGCCTGACTTCACTAATGCGCTTCTGGAAAAATGGTCAAATATTCCCATAGACATGCTCCTAAACCTTGTGGACAGCCTTCCCAGAAGAGTTGAAACTGTTAAAGCTGCAAAGGGCAAACTCAATATTGCACCCTACGGACTAATGCCCCGTACACACGGTCAGAAAATCCGACCCCAAAATCCATCAGATTTTTTTCGACGTATTTTGTCCGACATTGGTGTTGCATACACACGGTCGGACAAAGTTGTCGGAAGGGGAATTGGATAAAGCTGCGCCAACCAGTAAATTAATTGTGTACAAGAGGTTAAAATGCCACACAAAAAGAACATTTTACACATTAAACTGTGGCCATGGAGGAGCACACAAAATTGACTGATTGATAAAGTCCAGTGGTAGCTACAATAGTCCAGGTTAGAGATCTTCTTTAGAACATGAAATCTGGTTTTCTGTGGCAGACAAACTTGCGATACTTAGAAAAAAACACCACCGTGACTAGCCTGTATCATCACACTGTGACATGCAAAAGTTTGTTCGATCCCAACCACCTGATAGATTGAACGCTTACCAGATGGCTGGATAAATAAGGCACTGGAAGTATAAGCCAGCAGCTTTCAAGGCAGGCGATGGCTGGTAGGACTGATCCACCCAGGAACGATCATTCAAAAGGAAAAAGAACCTCTGCACCGTCCGCTCAACCCAGAAAAATCCAGCTAGTTTGCTCAAATATATAAAAGAAGGGGGCCGCCCATAGCATAATACTGATAAAAGTTTTTTTATTCAGCATAAAAAGATTAAGAAAACTTACGTAGGTAAGAAGTTTGCGAGCACAATATAAAACACTGCTGGCCGGTCAGTGGTAACCCGTCCCCTGTTCAGAGTCTGCGTGGTGGCGTTACTGCGTGCCTTCCCATACGACGTTTCGTCATAAATGACGTTCCATTGAAAACTCCACCACGCAGACTCTGAACAGGGGACGGGTTACCACTGACCGGCCGGCAGTGTTTTATATTGTGCTCGCAAACTTCTTACCTACGTAAGTTTTCTTAATCTTTTTATGCTGAATAAAAAAACTTTTATCAGTATTATGCTATGGGCGGCCCCCTTCTTTTATATATTTGGGCAAACTAGCTGGATTTTTCTGGGTTGAGCGGACGGTGCAGAGGTTCTTTTTCCTTTTGAATGATCGTTCCTGGGTGGATCAGTCCTACCAGCCATCGCCTGCCTTGAAAGCTGCTGGCTTATACTTCCAGTGCCTTATTTATCCAGCCATCTGGTAAGCGTTCAATCTATCAGGTGGTTGGGATCGAACAAACTTTTGCATGTCACAGTGTGATGATACAGGCTAGTCACGGTGGTGTTTTTTTCTAAGTATCGCAAGTTTGTCTGCCACAGAAAACCAGATTTCATGTTCTAAAGAAGATCTCTAACCTGGACTATTGTAGCTACCACTGGACTTTATCAATCAGTCAGATTTGTGTGCTCCTCCATGGCCACAGTTTAATTTGTAAAACTTTCTTTTTGTGTGGCATTTTAACCTTTTGTACACAATTAATTTACTGGTTGGCGCAGCTTTATCCAATTCCCTAAACTTTATGTGTGAGTATCCCACTTCTAGCAGCAGCCTCCTTTGGTTAGGTCCCCCTACCCCTTATTTTCTTTTTTTAGCGCGGTTTATTTATTTTCAAAGTTGTCGGAAAATCCGATCATTCTGAACGTGGTGACGTTTGTTGCCTACGACGGGACTACGTAGAGGCTAGTAGCCAATAGCTTTGGTCTTGTAATGTGATCTGAGCATGCGTGGCACTTTGTCCATCGGAATTCGCTACACACGATCGGAAAAAGTCCGATAAGACTTTGTTGTTGGAAAATTTGAGAGCAGGAGATAAAACTTTGTCCTGTCGGAAAATCCGACGGAAAAAGTCTGATGGAGCCTACACACGGTCGGAATTTCCGACAACATTGTCCGATAGGACATTTTCCGTCGGAAAATCCGACCGTGTGTACGGGGCATTAGACTGGGATGCCATTAAAGTTCAAAGGCAGGCGTCGCAATACTTTTGGCAATATTGTGTGTGTGTGTGTATATATATATATATATATATATATATATATATATATATGTATATATATATATATATATATATATATATATATATATATAAATTAAACATTTACTGCTCTGAGGTGCAGGGTTTAGTTGTGCATGACACAGCCTCAAACAAAGCCAACATTAATGTCTTCTTAACCATATCACCCCTCAAAGCATCATAAAGCCTACTGCAGTGTGGGTCTTTGCCAAAGGTGTTTGGAGATAGGGAAGTGGGCATTTAGGCTAAGTTGGACATTAAGCAGCCATGGCTAAGCCATGAACCTTTCCATGGGTGTGGGTCATGTAGAAATGTTAGAAATTATTGTGATCTGTCATTTTTTATGATGTCATGTATTGTCACAATACATGACATCATAAAAAATGACAGATCACAATAATGACCATTATAAACCAACTTCAAATTTAGGCCTACAATTGAGGCTAGTACAATCTTAAACAATAAATAATATAGAGCAAATAATTTGCATTTACAAAAAAAATTCAACTGGCTCATAAGTTTCATAAACTTGACTTTATTCAAATTAATTTGCCAAATGGTACTGCTCCCTGTATAAATTATTCTGCAGCCAGGCTATACTAGATGACTATGCTGCTGGAACCTATATCAGGTCTGCTATGGCTGTAATTACATGTAGCTAGTATGGTCCATTCACTTTGGTATGACTAAACCTTGTTAGAAAAATAAATTATAAAACCACTAAGATGACCTTACATGAGGGTATCTGCTTGTTGCTGAACATACACAACTGGCTATGATGAGGCTTTCCTGGATTATTCTGAATACTAAATGTGAATGTGCATGTCAATCATCTGAGAACAAAGGAATATCTGGAAACCTTTTCCTATTCTGTTGATCTCCTTTGACTATGGCTCCAGTCTCCTGAGGTCATCTGTCATGATAGCACCCCATCTGTGCACTCTATTATAAAATACCTTTTATAGGAGACCTTAGTCGTTTTTATTGGAATTTGTGATGTTGTTTTCTTTTGAGTTAAGATAGCTATTGGCATGGCAGCTTTGAGTATAAAAACGTATGAACTAGTTTTCAAAGTACAATTTCAAGATCTTAATAAATTGGACAATGTATTTACCCTACCTTCACAATGTAAGGGTTTGCTTGGAATGATTGAGTATGTATTCTGTAAGACTGACTAAAAGTGAAATGTTAAGATTACATTTTACAAATTAATTTAGTTTGACAGCGTTAATTATTTAATTTATTATAGTTGGTTTTCTGTCAGAAAGTGAATTCTATCAAATTAAACACATAGCACTGACACTCAGTATGATTTTACTATCCAGTGCTGTTTTATCAGGGGAATTGTGAAACAAAAGATGCTATCGTATCAGTGGTAATAAAATCATCGTGCTGGTGCTTCCTTATTTGCTCTGTGTTCAGAATTACACTTGCTGTTGCCATCGGAGCATGAAAAGAAATTACTCTACACAGTCACGCTGGGAAGTCATGTATGTAAATTGATGTATAATGCGACCCACATTAGCCTTACTGATGAAAGGTTCAGTTTCTCTGCTGTCAGATCCTTGTATCTCCTTGAATGAGCCGACTGCTCTGAATGAACATTAGCATAATTTATGCAGCTGATAAGTGATTTGAGCTCTTGGGTTATTGATAAACCGTTTAAGCATATCATTTTCAGCCTGATGCTCCGTGACATCACCAGTGAAATGTAATGTGCTGATCTCTGCTTCAGATAATAAGACAGAGATTCTCTTTGCATTGCAGGATCCAGAGGCAACTCCGTGCCGACTGAGGCAGGTACAAATGATCTTCATCACCCCAGCCAGTCTCATCCAGGATTCTCAGTTGGGCCTCAGGTTTGTTATATGCATGCACCTATTTAATGCAACTGTCCTATAGGTCTGCTTACATGTAGGCACTTTGACCTTGAGTCAATGAAATGAATATATGTTATAGGGATGTATTTAGGAAGGAGAATAAAGTGTCTTTAATGATGATATAGGTGTTTTATAGGTACTTTATATTTAAAATACAATTAACTTGAATGATGGAGTCAAGTTTAACATATGGCCATATAGATACAAGTATATGTACACTTGTATGTATAGTTGTAGAAGATACACCTGTTAACAAAATAATACACATGTACATGTTCAATTCCTAAGTAAAACAAATTATATTGAAGTTC
Organism: Lithobates sylvaticus; assembly: GCA_028564925.1. NCBI lineage: Eukaryota > Metazoa > Chordata > Amphibia > Anura > Ranidae > Lithobates > Lithobates sylvaticus. The sequence continues at coordinate 364,617,824 of CM053030.1, forward strand.
TGTATTACATTCTCAATGCTTATGTTGTAATTTACACATGTTGTATTACTTTATACGGTATATTGCTGTTAATTCTCATGTGTTCACAATTTCTTGCTTACAATTACTTTAGACTTCCTTAATATATTTTAAGTGATATTATAGCATTATTTGTACTTTTTATGTACTCTAAAACAGCCTCTAGAGCAGTGGTCATCGACCCTGTACTCAGGGCCCACTAACAGGCCACGTTTTATGTATTACCTTGGGATGCAGACTAGAATACTGCAATCACTGAGCAGCAAATGGTATCATCTGTGATGTATTTCAGTTATCTTGCAAACCTAGCCTGCTAGTGGGCCCTGAGCACAAGGTTGATGACCACTGCTCTAGAGCACAGTGGTGTTAGGATAGTGTGTTTACCTTAGGTTCTTATTAGCTATGAGCACATGACCTTATAAAGTTTTTCTCATGTTGGTTCTTTATAATTTCACAGTATTTTCTTAGTCAAGCAAAAACTTTCAGAGAGAAGTGTTTTTATAGCACAAGTTAATGCACAGTGCATACATGTGGGTGGTCAAGACTTGTGTACGAAACTCTTATTTTCTGCATTTAATATGAAAAAGTTGCTTGTTAGGCAAAATAGCTCTCCAAGGGACATGTGTGACACTAAGGATCTAGAGCAATTACAGAGCGAAATATCCACAATCCAGCATGGGCCACAAAAATCTCTCCAAATTTGATGCCAAAATGAGTAGAAAACTCAATAAACTAGAAAAAGATGTTATCGCCGGAAAAAGTAATAAGCTAGACAGAGATCGTGTCAATTATGAAAACAACTTGGTTTATACATAGAAAAAACCCACCTTTGGTCGTTCAACGTAAACACCGATCTAAAAAACTAGTCAGCTTCTCAGATCAGGAAAGCGAGTCTCTCAATGACACTATGACAATCACTGCATCTGATTCCTCACCCGAGACAACAAGTCACCAAGGTTAATAATTGCACATCTAGCTCACAGCATTTAAACCGAGGAACCCAAGGCTTTGGCAGGAAAAAGAAACAAAGCGGAGGAAGACAAGGATAGGGGGAAGGAAATACCAAACTCACCGACGGGAACAAGTATCGTCTGCGGAACCAACAAATATAAAGCCTGCTAACGTCCTTAATCTATCCAAGTGGGATATGAAAGATGCAGACGTCACCCTGCTATCAAAAGGACTACATTTTTGTCCAATTAATCATTTCGAACTTTTTAGTACCATCCTGGACGTTAATAAGTTTGTCCGTTCCCTGACACTAAGAAAACATTTCTTTGGAGCATCTGAACCCCTACATGGTGTAATGACAGATGGTGAGTCATCTCCCTCTCCCTCCCCCTTCTCCACGTTCGTTCATTGATACGTGTGTATTAAATGATTTGATAGAATTGGCCTCTGAATCCTATCCCTGCCACACTGAACCTAGATCTTCATCATGTATACCGTTCAAATTGAAATCAGATTTTTACCCAATAGGTTCACGTGTCAAAGATATGGATCTTTTTCAGAGACTAATTGAGAGAGATTTGACTCACCTTACCCGTAAGTCTGCAATGTATGATACACAGGATAATTTAACTACAGATGAGAAAATAGCATTAAAAACCCTAAAAAATTATGACAGTATAGTCATTAAAAATACAGATAAAGGGGGGTCAGTAGTCATTATGGATAGCGAAGCTTATAAAATTGAGTCCATCCGTCAGTTATCTGACCCTACAACATACACACGTCTTAACGGTGACACAACACAGTGTTTTATGAAAGAATTATCGTCACTATTAGACAGGGGAGTTACAGCTGGCATCTTTTCAAAAAAGAAAAGAGAGATGTTCATCGTGGAACACCCTATCAGACTCATCTTCCATTTTTTACCCAAAGTTCACAAGGGATGTAATCCCTTAATAGGCAGGCCAATTGTAGCCGGCATAGGCTCATTAAAGGAACGTTTGGGTCAATGGATTGACCACCAGCTACAAACTTTAGTAGTTGCACTCCTGTGGTATATTAGGGACACCAAACATCTCCTAATTAAACTTAAAGATTTTAAATGGAACGATGAGTTGAGATGGGTGACATGTGATTTCGCAAGTCTCTATTCATGTATCCCTCACTCCCTGGGATTGAGAGCAGCGGCATGTTTCCTGTCTAAACACAGCAGTTATTATAGTCATTTTACAGTTTTTGGAATATCTCTTCACACACAATTATTTCATGTTTGATGGTGACTATTACCTGCAAAGATGTGGGGCCTCGATGGTAGATAAGTTCTCCCCCTCCCTTGCCAACCTTTACATGGGATGGTGAGAGAGGTCCCACATCTTTGCATAAGATAGTCCCCGTCGCAGGGATACCCTTTTCTACTGTCGCTATATAGACAACCTGCTATTTGTTGCTTCAGATAAAGCTGATAGCTTAGACGAATGACTGTTATATCTGAATGACAATGATTTAAACCTAAAATTCACCGGCGACAGTAGTTTCACATCTATTAATTATCTAGATGTCCACTTAGAGGAGAAAAATGGTAAAGTGACAACTAACATTTTCAAAAAACCCACGACAGGTAACACGCTTCTGTGAGCCGACTCAAGCCACCCAAAACACACTTTAAACGGAATCCCTGTGGGTAAATTCTTGAGATTAAAGAGGATTTGTAGTGAGGACTGGGACTATAAACATGAAGTGGAAATTATGTTCAAACGGTTTAAAGATAGAGGTTACCCTAATGCGATACTACATAGAGCAATGAACATCTCTAATAACACCCCACGAGAGCATTTATTGAAAGATAAAATTATTAACAAAACCAGAAATCTATCTCATACCAGTGTTACTCTTCAAACCCCCGTCTTCTCCACTCCCTTCAGCAGTGTATACAATAAAATTAAATACATAGTTTTAAAATATTTACCGGTCTATCTCATGGAGTGAAAATCGTATAACATAGAACCCCCTTGGGTAAATACCAGTCACCTAATTTATATATGAGTAAACAACCACAGCAACATTGGCTGCAATTTAACTGCTTCAGATGCACGCTATAGCCAAATGACGGCTACAGCACGGACTTACTTTGCCGGGAGGCGGCACGCTATGTGATCAGCGAGTCTATGAGACTCGGCTGATCACAGATCGCAGTAAGGTGTCGATCCTGACCCTTACCATGTGATCAACTGTCAGCCAATGACAGCTGATCATGTGATGTAAACAGAGCCGGTAACCGGCTATTTTTTCTAACCGAGCTGATAGCGTGGCGAGAAAAAAAAGGCTGATCAAAAGCGGCTCTCAGAGGGACATCAGTCCCGATCAAGGAGAGCTCCTGCCAGCTCATCTGTGCCCACCTGTGCCACCTGACAGTGTCACCTACCAGTGCACAACAGTGCTGCCTACCAGTGCCTACCAGCTCCACCTACCAGTGCCCACAGTGCCACCCATCAGTGCCCACAGTGCCACCCATCAGTGTCACCAATCAGTGCCTCATAAACAGGGCTGCCCATCAGTGTCACCTACCAGTGCCCATCAGTGCCACCTATCAGTGCCCATCAGTGCCATCTATCAGTGGTACATATCAGTAACACCTATCAGTGCCCTTCGGTGCCCATCAGTGCCATCTTATCAGTGACCATCAGTGCTGCCTTATCTGTGCCCATAAGTACCACCTTATCTGTCCCCATCAGTGCTGCCTTATCTGTGCCTATCAGTGCCGCCTTATCTGTGTCTATCAGTGCCCATCAGTGCAGCTATCAGTGCCCATCAGTGCCGCCTCATCAGCGCAAATCAATGAAGGAGAAAAATTACCTGTTTGCAAAATTTTATAACAAACTATGAAACATGATTTATTTTTTTCAAAATGTTCTATTTTTTTTTTGTTTGTTTATCAAAAAAAAAAAAAAAAACCCAGCTGTTATTAAATACCCCCAAAAGAAAGCTCTATTTGTGTGGAAAAAAATGATAAAAATTTAATTTAGGTAAAGTGTTGTATGACCACGCAATTGTCATTCAAAATGTGTCAGCGATGAAAGCTGAAAAATGGTTTGGGGTGGAGGAGGGTTTAAGAGCCCAGTAAGCAAGTGGTTAAAGGATATTGGGGAACTGGAGAAAGTGCAGAGAAGGGCAACCAAACTGATAAGAGGCATGGAGGAGCTCAGCTATGAGGAAAGATTAGAGGAACTGAATTTATTCACCCTTGATAAGAGGAGATTAAGGGGGGATATGATCAACATGTATAAATATATAAGGGGTCCATATAGTGAACTTGGTGTTGAGTTATTCACTTTACGGTCAACAAAGAGGACAAGGGGGCACTCTTTACGTCTAGAGGAGAAGAGATTTCATCTCCAAATAAGGAAAGGTTTCTTCACAGTAAGAGCTGTGAAAATGTGGAATAGACTCCCTGCAGAGGTGGTTCTAGCCAGCTCAGTAGATTGCTTTAAGAAAGGCCTGGATACTTTCCTAAATGTACATAATATAACTGGGTACTGACATTTATAGGTAAAGTTGATCCAGGGAAAATCCGATTGCCTCTCGGGGGATCAGGAAGGAATTTTTTTCCCCTGCTTTAGCAAATTGGAGAATGCTCTGCTGGGGTTTTTTTTGCCTTCCTCTGGATCAACTGTGGGTATAGAATGGGGTATATGGGATTGTATGATATATATATGTATATATATATATTTTTTTATTTTATTTGTGGTTGAACTGGATGGACTTGTGTCTTTTTTCAACCTAACTAACTATGTAACTATGTAACTATGTAATTTTGCTTTGGGTCCAATGGATGTTCGTGTTGCAAACATGTTTTAAAGGGAGACACCATACAGGCAACAGCTTCAGATGATGTGACAAAACCATATAGGTCTTTTTAAAAAATTGCTTATCACGTTAAAGTACTTCACTCTATCTCACTACAAACTTTAGAACATGTAGGTTCTTACATATCTTTAGAACATGTAATATTTGGAGGATTCATTTTTTTAATGAAAAATGTAACTTCTATTCTGGCTGTCTTACTGATTAATAGATATTTAGGGTAAGTCCATTACAAACCCGTTTAGCTAAATATATACACAGTTCGCAATGCGTGCCCACTACTCTCTTGCTTGAGGATCCAGATGGAGAGAGCAATATAAGCCAATGGGCCTGCAGCATCAGAATTCTGCATAAAACTTGATTTTGATAGTAAAATAAGAGCTAAGTTAAACAAAGCTGTGCTTTGCCATTGCAAGGTAGAGAGCACCTACCTACCATCTACTTTTCTCCTTCGTCCTTGTTTGCAGAGATAGAAAAAAACAGTACTTTTGGCTATGGAGGAATATATGATTTACTCTCCTGCTTCCCTACAAAGCAGCACTAAGGACCATTTACCAGGCCTGAATCATATGAGAGAGATGGGGGGTGGCAAAAGTCCTTTGTAAACTCCAACCCACTGTTGGGTTGGAACTTATGCAGAACTTTTGTGAGAGACCCCAACAGATAAAAAGTGTGGGAAGTGAATGGAGTATAATTATATCCTCCTTGCCATTTCTATCCTAAAGCAAACCCAATGCCTTGCCCATTTAGGGCAAAGTACGGGTTCACTTTACACTCAGAAATGCTAAGCCATGCAACTCAGTAAGCACATTGCCTGGCCTATGTTTAGAATACATCTATGAGTGTACACAGTGCATGAAGAGGGTTACTTCTTTGGCCCTTGCAGACTCATGCTGCAGCCCTTGCAGAATAATAGCATGATGCAAGAAATATTCTGAACAGCTCACAGATATAAAATCGCTTTAAAAAAAAAAAAAGAAACGATGGCCAGAGATACCTTTTCAGATTGCAGCTTCAGGTGAAAAGCAGGTTCCTGCAGTGCAACTGTCATAGTACATGAATACTATATTAGTAAAATAAAGTGTAAAAATAAAAAAGGGATTGTTCCTTGAATTTAATCATTTATTAATCCTAGCTGGTTTAAAGGAACACTGTCATGAAAGATTAATAAAGGCCGCTATTATAGAACTCTCCTTTGAGAATGCTAGTTCCCTGGCTTTCATTCAGATGCATTGACTTTCATGCTATCTTAGTCAATATCAGGGTACAAGTATAGAGAATAAATTAATTTTGACACTTTTGTTACACATATTTACAGCATGCTCAGCCAGGCCAGAACCTGCATCTAGCATGTAGCATTTTCAGAAGTAGGCCTGCTGCTTAAACTTTTCTCATGAAAGATCACTTTATTAGATATGGATGGTATGAATTGAATGGTACTTGGTTTGCTAATGCACTGTGAATCAGATGGGGGGGGGGGGGGGGGGGGGGGGGGGGCCAAGGATAGCATTTTGTCAACATATAACAGGAAGTGTCTGAACTAGGACCTTCATGGCTAGACTACAAGGTCTTTTTTTGAAAGTTGTAGATTAAAAAAGATTATATTAACATTTTAATGATTGTATGCCCTAATGTTTGGATTTACATCTACATTACTTATGACTAGGCCCTGCTGGGCTAAAAAAAAAAAAAAAAAAAGAAAAGCACCCCCCCCCCCCCCCACTTACTAACACTTTCAGTCTCCAGCTAAGACATGAGTAGTGTCATTGATGGATAACATTTTTAGAGGTGCAGGGAACTCTGTGGAGATGAGACATCACCATATAATGTTTAGGTATACCTATATACGTTAGGAAAAGGAAAAGAAAATAATACAGAGCCTGAACAAAGTTAAAAGCATGGGTAAATATAACTAACTATTTTCCCTTTTTTTTAGATTAAAATTCTTTTGTTATACTAATTTTGTGAATTGCTTAGTTACAATATACACTATATTATCAAAAGTATTAGGACACCTGCCTTTACACGCACATAAACTTTAATGGCATCCCAGTCTTAGTCCGTAGGGTTCAATATTGAGTTGGCAGCTCCATAACAGCACTATACAGCTCCAACTCTTCTGGGTAGGCTGTCTACAAGGTTTAGGAGTGTGTCTATGGGAATGTTTGACCATTCTTCCAGAAGCGCATTTGTGAGGTCAGGCACTGATTTTGGACGAGAAGGCCTGGCTCACAGTCTACACTTTAATTCATCCCAAAGATGTTCTATTGGGTTGAGGTCAGGACTCTGTGAAGGCCAGTCAAGTTCCTCCACCCCAAACTCCCTCATCCATGTCTTTATGGGCCTTGCTTTATCCACTGGTGCGCAGTCATGTTTGAACAGGAAGGGGCCATCCCCAAACTGTTCCCACAAAGTTGGGAGCATGAAATTGTCCAAAATGTTTGGTATGCTGACTAGGGATGGGCCCGGTGTTCGATTCGATTCAAAACCCAGTGCATTGCTGCTGATGATTGGCCAAGCATGTGACCCCGCATGCTTGGCCAATCATAGAGCCAGCAGCGAGGAGAGCCATAATTGGCCACAGGCAGGATGCCTGTGGCCAATTATAGCTCAGGGGGTTTAGTACATGCCCCACAGTATAAAAGGCCGCCGCTTGGCGGCCTCGTATATTGTGTTCCAGTGTGTCAGTGATATGTGGCTGTGATCCATTCTGCAGTGCTGCTGACTGCTGACATTATCTGTGCAGCATTATACAGCATTGCAGTATCACAATAAAACACCTTCCTTCCTTTCTTCATCCTGTTGTTTCATCTAAGGCAGCCATCTGTGGCTAATGAATTGCCGGTTCCCGTAACACAGAGAACAGTCATTCATTGAAAGTCATTGATAAAAAAAAAAGTCATTGATAAAAAACAAAAAAAAACTAAAAAAATTCTATTACCAGGCCCTTCAGGTCTGCTATGGATATTAAGGGGAACCCCAGCCAAAAAAAAAAAAATGGTGTGGGGTCCCCCTCAAAAACCATACCAGACCCTTATCCGAGCACGCAACCTGGCAGGCCGCAGGAAAAGAGGGGGGGACGAGAGCGGCCCCCCTCCCTTCTGAACCGTACCAGGCCACATGCCCTCAACATTGGGAGGGTGCAAAGCACCTTGTCCCCATGTTGATGAGGACAAGGGCCTCTTCCCCACAACCCTGGCCATTGGTTGTGGGGGTCTGCGGGCGGGGGGCTTATCGGAATCTGGAAGCCCCCTTTAACAAGGGGACCCCCAGATCCCACCCCCCCCTGTGTGAAATGGTAAGGGGGTAAAAAGTACCCCTACCATTTCACCAAAAAAGTGACAAAAATGGTAAAAATGACAGGAGACGGTCTTTGACAATTCCTTTAATAAAATCTTCCTTCTTCTGGTCTTCCTTCTTCCTTTCTTCATCCTTCAGTTTCTTCATCTTCTCCTTCCGGCATCTTCTTCCATCTTCTTCTTCCTCCAATCCGCTTCTTCTTGCTCTGGTCTTCTCGTCCGGCATCTACTTCCATAGCGTCGGTGTCTCTTCTGGGCCACTCCGCGCAATGGGAGGCTCCCGCTGTGTGAGGCTTCGCTGCGTCTGACAGGTCTTTTATAATGGAGGGCGGCGCCACCTGGTGATAAAAGACCTGTCAGACGCAGCGAAGCCTCACACAGCGGGAGCCTCCCATTGCGCGGAGCGGCCCAAGAAGAGACGCCGACGCCATGGAAGAAGATGCCGGACGAGAACACCAGAGCAAGAAGAAGCGGATCGGAGGAAAAAGAAAATGGAAGAAGAAGATGGAAGAAGATGCCAGAAGGAGAAGATGAAGAAACCGAAGGATGAAAAAGGAAGAAGGAAGACCAGAAGAAAGAAGATTTTAATAAAGGAATTGTCAAAGACCGTCTCGTACTTTTGTACCCCCTTACCATTTCACACAGGGGGGGGCTGGGATCTGGGGGTCCCCTTGTTAAAGGGGGCTTCCAGATTCTGATAAGCCCCCCGCCCGCAGACCCCCACAACCAATGGCCAGGGTTGTGGGGAGGAGGCCCTTGTCCTCATCAACATGGGGACAAGGTGCTTTGGGGGGGACCCCAAAGCACCCTCCCAATGTTGAGGGCATGTGGCCTGGTACGGTTCAGGAGGGAGGGGGGGCCGCTCTCGTCCCCCCTCTTTTCCTGCGGCCTGCCAGGTTGCGTGCTTGGATAAGGGTCTGGTATGGATTTTGAGGGGGGCCCCACGCCATTTTTTTTTTTGGCCGGGGTTCCCCTTAAAATCCATACCAGACCCTTGAGGTATGGATTTTGAGGGGGGACCCCACGCCATTTTATTTTTTTCCCCTTAATATCCATAGCAGACCTGAAGGGCCTGGTAATTGAATTTGGGGGGACCCCACGCTTTTTTTTTTTTTTTTTTTTTATCAATGACTTTTTTTTTTATCAATGACTTTCAATGAATGACTGTTCTCTGTGTTACGGGAGCTGACAATTCATTTTAAATAGCTTTTTTTCCTAGAAAAATGACACTTTGTGCAGGGGACAGTTCTAAGCACGGGAAACATGCGTCCCTTCACAGGCATACTATAGACACCCCCCAGGTACGAAATTCAAAGGAATATTGCATTTTTATTGTTTCACTTTAACCACCTGATTACTTTGCACTTAAACCCCCCTCGTGACCAGACCAATTTTCAGCTTTTGGCGCTGACGCACTTTGAATGACAATTGCGTGGTCATACAACACTGTACCCAAATGAAATTTTTATCATTTGTTTCCCACAAATAGAGCTTTCTTTTGGTGGTATTTAATCACAGCTGGGATTTTTATTTTTTGCTAAACAAACAAAAAAAGATGGAAAATTTTAAAAAATAAATAAATCATGATAGTTTGTTATAAAATTTTGCAAACAGGTAATTTTTCTGCTTCATTGATATGCGCTGATGAGGCGGCACAGGTGGGCACTGATAGGCTGCACTGGTTGGCACTGATAGGCTGCACTGGTGGACACTGATAGACTGCACTGTTGGGCACTGATAGGCTGCACTGGTGGGGACAGATAAGTCGGTACTGATGGGGACAGCAAAGATGGCACTGATGGGCACGGATGGGTGGCACGGATGGGTGGCACGGATGGGTGGATTGGATGGGTGGCACGGATGGGCACTGATGGATGACACTGATGGGCACTGATGGGTGGCACTGATGGCACTGGTAGGTGACACAGATGAGCACTGGTAGGTGACACAGATGAGCACTGGCAGGTGACACTGATGTGCAGCACTGGCACTGTGGGCACTGAGAGATGGCACTGTGGGCACTGACAGATGGCACTGTGGGCACTGGTAGGCGGCACTTTAATGGGGCAAAGGTGGGCACCATGGATTGGGCACATTGCAGTGAGAGGGACTGATGTCCCTCTGCCGCCGGTGATCGGCTTTTTTTTTTCGATCGATTACCGGCTCTGTTATTATCACATGATCAGCTGTCAGCTGGCTGACAGCTGATCACGTGGTAAGGGGTCAGGATCGACCCCTTACTCGGATCTGTGATCCAGCGAGTCTCACAGACTCGCTGATCACAGAGCGCGCCGCGCGCGCCCTTCAGGGGGCGCGCAGGCAGCTCGTGGCCGGGACGACGTCAATAGACGTCGTCCCGGCACATTAGATGCGCGCTGTAGCCGTCATTCGGCTATAGCGCGGATCTCAGGTAGTTAAGCATTATTAAAATCACTGCTCCTGAAAAAACGGCCTTTTTAAAAAAAAAAAAAATTTGCATTGATAAATGTCCCCTGGGGCAGGACCCGGGTCCCCAAACACTTTTTATGACAATAACATGCATATTAGCCTTTAAAATTAGCACTTTTGATTTTGAACGTTCGCGTCTATTGTAATTAATAGGCTTCTTAAGTTCGCACAGACTTTAGGTCCGTTCGCGGGTTCTTTTTTTTTTTTTTTTAAACTCTTTATTTCCTATTTTTTAACCACTTGACCACTGGGCACTTAAACACCCTTAATAACCAGACCAATTTTCAGCTTTCGGTGCTCTCACACTTTGAATGACAATTACTCATTCATACAACACTGTACCCATATGAAATTTTTGTCCTTTTTTTTTCACACAAATAGAGCTTTCTTTTGGTGGTATTTAATCACCTCTGGGTTTTTTATTTTTTGCGCTATAAAAAAAAAATGACTGAAAATTCAGTGAAAAAAAATGCATTTTTCTTCGTTTTTGTTATAAAATTTAGCAAATTTGTAATTTTTCTTGATAAATTTTGGCCAAAATTTATACTGCTACATATCTTTGGTAAAAATAAGTACAAATTGGGGTATATTATTTGGTCTTTGTGAAAGTTATAGAGTCCACAAGCTATGGTGCCAATATCTGAAAATTGATCACACCTGAAGTACTGACGGCCTATCTCATTTCTTGAGACCCTAACATGCCAGAAAAGTACAAATACCCCACAAAATCCCTTTTTGGAAAGAAGACATTCCAAGGTATTTGGAAAGAGGCATGGTGAGTTTTTTGAAGTTGTCATTTTTTCCCACAATTCTTTGCAATATCAAGATTTTTTTAAATTTTTTTTTTTTTTTTTCACAAAATTGTCATATTAGCAGGTTATTTCTCTCACACACAGCATATGCATAGCACAAATTACACCCCAAAACACATTCTGCTATTACTCCTGAGTACGGCGATACCACATGTGTGAGACTTTTACACAGCGTGGCCACATACAGAGGCCCAACATGCAGGGAGCGCCATCAGGTGTTCTGGAGCATCCGGGCCAATTCTGACATTTCTCTCCTACATGTAAAAATCATCATTTATTTGCTAGAAAATTACATAGAACCCCAAAACATTATATATGTTTTTTTTTAGCAAAGACCCTAGAGAATACAATGGCGGTCGTTGCAACTTTTATCTAGCACGGTACTTGCGCAGCAATTTTTCAAACGTGTTTTATTTGGAAAAAAAATGTTTTGTGCTTTACAAAAAACAAAACTGTAAATTTAGCCCAATGTTTTTGCATAATGTGAAAGATGAAGTTACGCCAAGTAAATAGATACCCAACATGTCACGCTTCAAAATTGCACACACTCGTGAAATGGCGCCAAACTTCGCTACTTAATCCCCATAGGCTTTAATTTTGTTTACTGGTTACATGTTTTGAGTTACAGAGGAGGTCTAGGGCCAAAATTATTGTTCTCGCTCTAACGTTCGCAGCGATACCTCACATGTGTGGTTTGAACACCGTTTTCATATGTGGGCGGGACTTACGTATGCGTTCGCTTCTGCGTGCGAGCACACGGGGACAGGGACGCTTTAAAAAAAATATATATATATTTTATTGTTCATTTTACTTTATTTATTTTAGTTTGACCCTTTTTTTCCCCCCCAAAAATTTTTTGATCACTTTTTATTCCTATTACAAGGAATGTAAACATCCCTTGTAATAGGAATATGGCATGACAGGTCCTCTTTACAGTGAGATATGGGTCAATAAGACCCCACATCTCACCTCTAGGCTGGAAAGCCTGAAATAAAAAAAAAAAAACGATCCTGGCTTTGATCGTAGCGAGTATCGCAGGGTATTGTTGGGTATTGCAGGGTATGGCAGAGTATCGCCGGGTATCGCCGAGTATCGCAGGGTATTGCAGGGTATCGCCGGGTATTGCAGGGTATCGCCGGGTATCGCCGGGTATTGCAGGGTATTGCCGGGTATCGACGGGTATCGCAGGGTATGGCAGGGTATCGCAGGGTATGGCAGAGCATCGCAGAGTATCGCAGGGTATCGCAGGGTATGGCAGAGTATCGCAGGGTATGGCAGAGTATCGCAGGGTATGGCAGAGTATCGCAGGGTATGGCAGGGTATGGCAGAGCATCGTAGGGTATGGCAGAGCATCGCAGGGTATGGCAGAGCATCGCAGGGTATGGCAGAGCATCGCAGGGTATGGCAGAGCATCGCAGGGTATGGCAGGGCATCGCAGGGTATGGCAGGGCATCGCAGGGTATTGCGGGGTATGGCAGAGTATTGCGGGGTATGGCAGAGTATTGCGGGGTATGGCAGAGTATTAGCGGGGTATGGCAGAGTATAGGGGGGTATGGCAGAGTATAGGGGGGTATGGCAGAGTATGGGGGGTATGGCAGAGTATAGGGGGGTATGGCACAGTATTGGGGGGTATGGCACAGTATTGGAGGGGATGGCAGAGCATCCATCCATCCATGCTCAGCCATCCCTCCATACCTTGCAATACCCAGCAATACACTGCAGGCTATTGCTGTGTATTGCAGGGTATGGAGGGATGGCTGAGCATGGATGGATGGATCGGTGGTGGCAGAGCAGGCTGTGGGCACTACAGATCCCGCCCACAGCACTGCTGCCACCGATCCCTCCCCCTCTCCTCTCATACTGTACCGATCGGTACAGAGAGAGGAGGAGAGAGGAACCGGCGTCATCAAATGACGCCGGTTTGCTGACATGTGATCACTCCGTCATTTGACGGAGCGATCACGTGGTAAACGGCCGCGATGAGCGGCCGTTTACCGTGATCCATGATCCGCCGGGTCCTCTGGACCCGGCGATCATGGATGCTCTCGAGTGCGCGCACCAGGGGGCGCGCAAGAGCAGAATTCTGTGAGGCCGTTAATTAACGGCCTCCCAGAGTTAAGCAACCGCCCTGTAGCCGTTTTTCGGCTATGGGCCGGTTGTTAACTGGTTAAACAATACATTTCATATTTACAGTGTTCCTTAGTATGTAACATTTCTTCTATTACAATCATTTTCTATGAGATATGTTGCTTGTACTTTACTTCTTCTAACCTCATTTTAACTCACTCTTCTCTCCGTCTCTTACCCAACCCCCCCCCCCCAAAGAAAAAAAAAAAAGGAAGATAAAATCCCTCTCTCCCACTCCCCTTCCCCTCTCTCCCCCCACCCCCTTCAGAGTGTTATCTTATTCCCTCTCCTCCTCTCTTTTATATGCAAAATAGGGAGCCCATATCTCCCCATACTTCTCCTCCTGCTCCTTTAATGCCATAGTCAGATTTTCCATTTGCTGGATTTCACCAACTCTGGCCCACCAGCTTCCTTTTTCCACAGGGCCGAGATACAGGCTCTCGCCGCCGTAAGAAGGTGTTTCATTAAAGATTTTTTATATTTTTCAACCGACATAGGAACGTCGTTTACTAAAAATGCAGCCGGGTTTTTTTCCAAGCGACACACCTGTAATTTTCCTTACCGTTTCCTCCACCATTTTCCAGTAGTCTCTGATTTTCCCGCATTCCCAAAATATATGCAGCATCGTACCCTCTAATTCTCCACATCGCCAACATACGTTTGAAATCTGTATATATTCCATGTAACTTACTTGGGGTCCTATACCATCTGGTGAGGATCTTATATCCCCCTTCCTGGTATCTGCATGCTAATGACGTTTTGTGGACAGAACTCAGAATTTTTTATTTTTGCTTTTGGGAGAATGTAACCTTCAATTCTTCTTCCCAGGCTTGCATAAAACCTACGTTTTCGGGAGCCTCTAGTCCTGTAATCATTTCGTAGAAATATGACAGGGAGTGTCTCAAATTTTCCCCGTCCAAGCATATCTGCTCGAACCCCGACAGTATCCGGATTTCCGAATATTTTCTACTTTTTGAACGTATATAGGCTCCCAGCTGCATTACTCTGAAATAGTCTAGCTCTGGGGTAAATTCGCTTTCTATCTCCCCTCTTGTCATTAATCTACCCTCTTTTGAGAAGTGTATGACCCTGCTTATCCCCCTACGTCTTAAGTCGGAGAATTTCTGGTCTATGATACCTGGCTTAAAGCGGGATTGTACTGGAAAAAAAAAAATTAAAAGCCAGCAGCTACAAATACTGCAGCTGCTGACTTTTAAAAAATGGACACTTACCTGTTCCAGGGTCCAGCGGTGTCGGCAGCAGAGGCCGATCGATCGCTCGGCTCCCTGCTGTAGCCGGCGCCATTCTCGGTGAGGGAATCAGGAAGTGGCTTCACTTCCCGATTCCCTACTGCGCATGCGCGAGTCGCGCGGCGCAATGAGAATCTTCAGCGCCGTCTGCCGGGTCACGTGTGTGTCCCGGCAGACAGCGCGCCGGGACAGGAGGTGACGTAAACTCCCGTGGGAGTTTATGCCCGGAAGTGGGTGCAGATACCTGTCTTAGACAGGTATCTGCACCCCCCTCCCCCCTGAAAGGTGCCAAATGTGACACCGGAGGGGGGGAGGGTTCCGAAAAGCGGGAGTTCCACTTTAGGGTGGAATCCCCCTTTAAAGTCTGGTGTGCCTAATATAGGTGACATAGGGCTAGGTTCAATTGATATCTTGTTTTTTTTGAAAATTCTTATAATTGTATTTAGAGTTGCCCCTATCAGTGGGTGTTTTTTTACTGCCGTTGGAATATCCTTTCCAGCCATCCATGCCATCCCCTCCAAGGGGACTTTACTCGATGTTTGTTCCATCTGTATCCATGGCTTTTTTTCCTTGGCGCACCATTCCATCACTCTAACTAGGTGTGAGGCCTCCTGGTATTTACAGGGGTCTGGAAACCCAATTCCTCCTTTTTCTTTGGGGAGAACCAGAATAGATCTCCGTACTCTTGCAGGCTTTCCAGCCCATGTAAATCTCAGGAATCCTGACCGAAGCTCTCTCATAAAACTTTGAGGGATCTTTATCGGCATGGTTTGGAACAAGTACAAAAGCCTTGGCATTACGTTCATTTTTATGATATTCGTCCTACCAAACCAGGTAAAGATCTCTTTGTCCCATCTTTTTAGGTCTGTCTTTATTTGTTTTAACATTGGGGCATAATTTAATTCAAATATCCTGCTTAACATCCTTGGTATTTTAGTCCCCAAATAGCTGATATGGGAATCGGTCCATCTGAAATTGAATTGGGATGTTATCTGCTGGGTCAGGGGATCATTCATCTCTATGCCCATGGCTTCTGATTTATTATAATTCACTTTGAAATTTGTTATATCCCCGAATTGCTGTAGTTCCCCCAGGAGGGGAGGCAGGGATATGGCTGGAGAGGATATAAAAAAGATCAGGTCATCAGCATAAGCTGCTAACTTATGTTCCTCAGTCTCTATTTTTATACCTCTAATGTTACAGTTTGATCGTATTTTTCTTAGGAATGGCTCCATTATGAGGATAAAAATAATGGGCGACAGTGGGCATCCCTGTCGAGTTCCGTTTAGAATTCGAAAGGGCTCCGAGATTCTGTCATTTACCTTCACCCTTGCGGTCGGGA
Source organism: Lithobates sylvaticus (assembly GCA_028564925.1). Classification (NCBI taxonomy): domain Eukaryota; kingdom Metazoa; phylum Chordata; class Amphibia; order Anura; family Ranidae; genus Lithobates; species Lithobates sylvaticus. Next base: position 364,633,932 of record CM053030.1, read on the forward strand.
CAGAGTATAGGTTTTGGAGCCACCCCAGCACTCCCCCCCCTAAGCCGATATGTTGCAGCGTAGCCCTTAGGTACACCCAATCCACCCTGTCGAATGCTTTTTCTGCATCTGCTGATATTAATGTTAAGGGTTTGTGTTGTCTCTGTGACCAGTGGATAGCATTTATTACTCTCTGTGTATTCTCCCTTCCTTCCCTTCCTGGAGTGAACCCTACTTGGTCAGGGTGGATCAGTACCGAGATATGTTCTACCAATCTATTGGCTAATATTTTAGAGAAAATTTTTAGGTCCACGTTTAGCAACGATATCGGCCGGTAACTGGAACACTGGGATGGGTCCTTCCCCTCTTTTGGAATCACAGCTATATGTGCTAGCAGTGTTTCCTCTGGTATCCTCTGTCCTTCCCGAATTGAGTTAAAGGCTGCTATGAACCTCGGGGCCAGTTTCTCTTCAAATGCTTTATAGTAAGACAGGGAGTACCCATCTGGGCCTGGTGATTTCCCTGAGGGTAAGAGGTTCAGTACTTTCTTAAACTCGTCAGCCGTTATAGGCCTATCTAAGTTTTGCACTACCTCTTCGGTTAACTTAGGCATTTCCGACGATCGCAGGTATTCACTAGCTACCTCCTCCTTTTCCTTTCTTTTTTCTGGGGTGCTTTCTCCCTCAAGTTGGTAAAGACCCTCATAGTAGATCTTAAAGGCCTGAGCCATATTCACTGAAGAGTTCAAAATCTCTCCACTTTGCGTTTTAATACCCATTATTTGTCCCTTTGTGTTGTTTTGTTTTAGAGTTTTCGCTAACATCCTGCTTGGCTTGTTCCCATATTCGTATATTATTTGTCTGTTACGCTTTATCTTGGCTTTTGCTTGTTCAATAAGCAATGAATTTAATTCGACCCGTAGGTTGTTTAATTTCTCTTCTATACTTTGTGCCTGTGATTTCTTATGAACCGTTTCTGCTTCCCTGATATTTTTAAGTAGGACTTCTATTTGTTCATTAAGCTTCTTTTTCCTATGTGAGCCTAGTGAAATAAGAACTCCTCTCATTACACATTTGTGCGTCTCCCATAGACCAAATGGTGTTATTTCTTCTGTCTTGTTAATTTGGAAGAAAGAGTCCATTTCTTGGTTCAATGTTCTTCCGTATTCTTTATCCTTTAGAAGGGATTCGTTAACCTTCCACTGCCATTCACGATACCCTACTTCCCCCAGATCCATTTTGCAACTTATAGGTGCGTGGTCTGACAGTGTACGAGGACCTATGTCGGCCTTCGTCAAATATGTCAGTCCCATATGTGAAATGAAGATATAGTCGATACGGGTGTATGTTTTATATTTTGCCGAGAAGAACGTGTAATCTCTTTCTTGGGTGTGCAGTGTCCTCCATACGTCTACCAACTGCATATCGTTAAATAATAATTTTTTAATTTTTCTTAGTTTTATATATGTCATATGGGAGGCACCTCTTGACGTGTCCATAAGAGGATCCAATGCCACATTTAGATCTCCGCCCATTATCACTAGACCATCTTTATGTTGCTGGATCTCCTGAAGACTGATCTCCAAATACTTGACCTGATCCTCATTTGGGAAATACAGATTGACCAGTGTAACCTTTTGCTGTCCTTTCACAATTAAGAGACGGCCCACCTCATCTTTTATTACTTCCAGTTCCTTCCATGGTATCTGCTTAGATACCAGGATGGCTACACCGCTCGATTTGGAGTTCTGGCAAGTCCCATGGTACACACTGGTGAATCTATAATCTCCCAAATTCGGTATTTTATTTACCAAATTATTTATTATTATATTCGCGGGTTCTGGTGCGAACCGAACCCGGGGGTGTTCGGCTCATCCCTAATGCTGACACTGATTGATGGTGTTACCTGCCTAAGCGTTTGGATGAGTCATATACCATATGCTTGTTATTTATCTGTTTCTGGTAAGAAGATATATTTCCTCCATACGTCTACCAACTGCATATCGTTAAATAATAATTTTTTAATTTTTCTTAGTTTTATATATGTCATATGGGAGGCACCTCTTGACGTGTCCATAAGAGGATCCAATGCCACATTTAGATCTCCGCCCATTATCACTAGACCATCTTTATGTTGCTGGATCTCCTGAAGACTGATCTCCAAATACTTGACCTGATCCTCATTTGGGAGATACAGATTGACCAGTGTAACCTTTTGCTGTCCTTTCACAATTAAGAGACGGCCCACCTCATCTTTTATTACTTCCAGTTCCTTCCATGGTATCTGCTTAGATACCAGGATGGCTACACCGCTCGATTTGGAGTTCTGGCAAGTCCCATGGTACACACTGGTGAATCTATAATCTCCCAAATTCGGTATTTTATTTACCAAATTATTTATTATTATATTCGCGGGTTCTGGTGCGAACCGAACCCGGGGGTGTTCGGCTCATCCCTAATGCTGACACTGATTGATGGTGTTACCTGCCTAAGCTTTTGGATGAGTCATATACCATATGCTTGTTATTTATCTGTTTCTGGTAAGAAGATATATTTGTCAGCACGGTGGTGTGTGTTTATAATACACTGAAGTTGGTGAGAGGTTCTTCATTTCCACGGTCACCTGTATCCACCCTCTCTTCATCTGTCTCTTACCTTGAGCGCTGCAATCGGACTTTAATATATTTTGGCGCTATTTAAGTACCTGTAATAAATACATAAAAAAGTGAAAAATATAAAGGAAAATTTACTTTGCAAGTGAGCAGCCGTTAAGTGACAATGCCCAAAATGAATGCATAGGCATGTTCCGCCGCACTGTCACTATGGAATCTCATCCAAAGCAAAGAAGATTAGCCACAATTGGAGTAAGTGCAGATAGACAGGGAATGGCTGCAAAGATGCTGGGTGAAAATAGCAGCACTGCAAAGCAACATAGGATGAGAAAGGGCAAAAAGTGCTTTACCAAACTAAATTACATCTAATCAGTGTTTAGATTAGGGTTCTGTAAAACACAAATATATGTGATTTAACAAAAGATAACAGAAATTACTTTCAAACATGAATGAATTTCTGTACTTGGTAGGCAATGTTGAGCAGAAATATTTGAATGGCATGCAATTTGGCACTGTATGTTTTCCCCAAAACATTTAATTGAGACAGAGACATTTCTGGCTATTTTTCAACATTATGGGCTCCTAACCTCCAGTTAGCAAAAAATGGGAACTCATGGGGATAAAGCCTATAGATGCCTGCAGAGGGTCCCAAGATTTATGAAGCTCCCAGAGAAAGAATAGTATTCATTGACTAAACAGTATTAGGGTGTCCAAAGAATTTACTATACACTGGGCCCATTGGGATTATTCTTCTGGTGTAAAATTTCTCTTTCCTTACTGTAGATACACCAGTGGAGCAGGTTTTGGGTGCTCATCACTGGAAGCTAACTGTATAACCAGTATTCACTATGTTATTGCAATTTATAAAAAAATGTCCTTTGCCATTTAATGTTGGCAGCAATTATTGTTTTACCCATTACACAGATCCATTTTACTGACACATGATGGTGAACAGGCAGAATAATAAAATTATAGAGAATGTCATACTTGTATGTTACAATTTAGGCTTTAAACAAATTAAACTAATTAGGTTATTTATTCACAATTTGTTGTACTCATGAAGTTATTTATCTATTCAACTTCTTAGTATGTTTTCTCTATGCTGTTACTAGTTCAAAATAGATGCCCGAGCGTGTGAATATCCAATGCAAAATGTTTGATGTCTACTATAATGCACGTTATGACATACTTTTCATGTTCTCTTGCCTGACTATGTGATCTCAAACTATAAGCAGCATCTTTGAAAAGACAGGTGGATGGAGAATGCAACATCTCAACTATATTAAGATCTCTCAGGGGATTTTTAAAATCATATTGCTTTTGGCTATCATTAAATTTGTATTATTAGTAGCTGTTTAGTTTCTCCAAGCTAAAAGATGTTTGTGCAAGATGAAAGCAAGTATGTAACAAAGACTCAGCGAACCTGCACTTTCTACAAGTTTTACTTGTATTCTGTAGGTCAGAAGATTAGTATTAGAGATGTACTGTCACATGGATGACTAAACAAAACAAATCTGGTAAAGTGTAAATTTGCTATTTAATAAGTGTGACAATGTGCAAAGTGAAATAATCAACCAATCCTATTCAAAGTAAACCTTTTCCTAAGTAAACTTAAAGTGTTCTTGTCAATCACCTAAAAAAATCTAAGAGGCTGTACCCTCCAATAGAAGTGGCTAAATAAAAGAAATGTGGTTGGCCTTTTTAACGTTTACCAGAATACCCCAAGAGTTTCAAAACAAGAAGGCAGTCAAATTTGTGAATCTTGACATAAAAAAGAGTCCAGGGCTGTACTGTCTATGCCATTTCCTGGGACCTAACATCATCAGTGACCAACAGTAAAGCATGGGTATGTGCTTAGGGTTGATTTGTGGGCCGTTTGTCAAACCGCTTATAAATTGGGAACTTAAATCTGAACCCCACCAAAGTCTATGTGGGGGCAAATCTTAAAAAACAAGATTTTTAAGGCCAACAGTCAAGGAATTGCCAAACAAATGGCATGAGTAGCTGGGCACTTCTATGGGAGACATGTACCAATGCAATGCTCAGAGCCAAACACTGGTCCAGACCCACCTATTTTGCCACCCATCAACTTTTTTTTGTTATGTCATTTATTTTGTAACAATATTTCAAATTTAGCATTTTGTATTGGATTTTGTTACTTTTAAGAAAATACTTTGGCATTTTTTTCTTTGTAAGGCCATCCCTTAATTGACAGGTTGTATGTCAAGGCTGTAAATACAATACTTAAAAGTGATCACATGCATGAACTACTAGTGTCAATTCTGGACTGCTGGCTGGAGGTGGCCCAATATGCACTTCAGATACCAGCTTGCTTGGCTGTATTTCTCATGTCAGAGAGGTCCTTCACCACAGTGGGGAAGGGGGGGGGTGTGACTGAGAAGCTGAATTTTAAGAACCTGTGATGAGGGTATGCATTTTTTTTTTAAGCTGAGAAATTGCATTTCGATAACCTGAGGGGAGGCACAGTGTTTTAGGCCCCTTTCTCATGGGGCTGTCCATGTACGGACTCTGCTTGCTCAGTGGGAGACCATTGATACCCACTGAGTCGGCGGATGACAGGTCCGCCGCTGCTCGGACCTCTCCTCTATGGGGGATCGGATGAAAACGGATGGCATGTCTGTTGTCATCCAATCCGATTCACCATACGGATGGAAAATAGGGTTTCCATCCGTATGGATTCAGGGGATCATGGCAGATCAATTGTCAGCGGACATGTCACCGCTGACATCTGTCACTCCATAGACCTGCATGGAGCGTCCATTCAGGTCCACCTAAAAAACTGACAGGTGGATCTAAATGATCTGAAAGGGGCCTTAGGTATTTTTTGGGGTGGGGGGTTTGAAGGAAGAAGAGAGGTTCTGAGGAAGATTGGCAGCCACAATTTCCCAATGTGGTCTAATTAACCCAACACTAAAAGTTATAAATTCAATTTAATACAGGTTCGTTTTTAGTGGGACTTTAACGGTGCTGAGAGAAGGATGAAACAAAAAGATTTGTGTAAAATTAACACATTTTATTGGTACAACATTACAATTTTAACACATTAAAAAGTTAGCAACTTGACTTTTATAAGGTCACAGAGGACTGATGATGGTGTGGTGTCTTCCCGTCATGTTTCACAGCTATGGGCTTCCTTGGGGGATTTTTGTGACCCACTTAACGTATAATCATTGTATTCAAAAGACAGAATATGCCATCATAATATATAGCAATACAAAACAATCATATAAAGCAAAAAAAGAAAAGCAAAAAACCATAACAATTAATCATCATTACCCTGTCCAGCCATTCCATGGCTTACCCGGCACAATCTCCCAGTGTTACCAGAACAGGGGCCACCTAAATGGTGCAGAGGACACAGAGAGCGCAGTGTGGCCACAGAGGACACATCAAGACCAAGCTATAATACATAGTGATTTATAAATTAGATAATTATCTCCAACAGGTGGACACTAAAAAACATTAGTGACATAATAAAGCACTGTGACTTAAGTTGCTAGCATAGGTTTAACCAAGGGCTCCAGATTTATAAGCCAATGGTCAAATCCAGTCAGAATAAGGCTGAAAAGATGAGCAATAACATTTAAACAGTAACCAATGCATTTTTATCGCACTGATTGCTGTATAAATCCTAATGGTCCCAAAAAATAATCTTTTTTTTGGGAGCCACGTCGCACGTCCGCGCAATTGTCATTAAAAAAAAAAATTGCCGAATCGCAAAAAGTGCGCTGGTCTTTGGCCAGTCAAATGGTCCAGGGCTTAAAGTGGGGTTGAAAACAAAAAACATTAATGTGCCTAAAAAAATAAATAAAAAATTATTGCGATTTTTTTTTACCAAAATATATGTAGAAGAATACGTATCGGCCTAAACTAAGGAAAAACATTTTTATGTATTTTTGGGGGATTATTTATAGCAAAAAATATTGCTTTTTTTTCAAATTGTCGCTCTTTTTTTGTTTATAGCACTAAAAATAAAAACCACAGAGGTGATCAAATACCACCAAAAGCAAGCTCTATTTGTGGGAAAAGAAGGAAGTCGATTTTTTTTGGGAGCCACGTCGCACGTCCGCGCAATTGTCAGTTACAGCGACGCAGTGCCGAATCGCAAAAAGTGCGCTGGTCTTTGGCCAGTCAAATGGTCCAGGGCTTAAAGTGGGGTTGCACACAAAAAATAAATAATGTTTTTAAAAAAAATAAAAAAAAAATTTGGAATTTTTTTTAACTCACCTCTAAATAGCTGTTGCTAAGGGGGTCCCTCGTATTCTGCCTCCTTAAGTGCCTGGGCGGGTGACATCACTTCCCCTCAGCGCAGGAAGGGCTCAGCTCTGCCCCCTCCCTCTGGGTCAATCATCTGGGACACGTGACAGGTCCCAGATGATTGCGTGGCCACTCACGGCACACGTCGCCGCTCGTGCATGCACAGTGGGTGCCCGGCTGTGTAGCCACAGTCGGGCACCCACAGTTACAATGCCGGCACCGCCGACTTTTTTCATAAGAGTGTCAGAGTGTAATGTTTTACATAAAAGGTCAGCAAAATATTGTACAATCTAGACAAAGTATTGAAACTTTTACTAGGCTGCATTTTGAAAAGGAGAGATATCAGTTAACATTTAATCAAGAAATCAACATTAGAGTGTAATTATTTTACAGAAAAAGCCAGTATTTTTTTACCTACCACAGGCACAGTATTTAGGCATTTTACTAGACTGCATATTGAATAACAGAGACACCAGACAGCCTTTTAACCAAATATGAACATTAGAGTATATTATTACTCATGAACAAAAGCTAGTAAAGTATAGTTTTGACTGCACAGTAATTAATCAATTTTACTAGGCTGCATTTAAAACAGGAGAAACACCAAACAAAATAAAAACCCTAGCGTGCATTACTTCACATGAAAAAAGCCACCAAAATATTGTATTGACTCAGCATTCAATCACTTTTACTAAGCCAGCTTTAAACCACAATTCAGCATTAGAGTGTATTCATTTTACAAAAAAAGGCAGAAAATAATTGTACTGACACCATGCACAAAATGTAATCAATTTTACTGGGCCACATTTTTAACAGGAAAGATACCAGCCGCATTTTAATTTAAAAGCTTTTTTTATTTGATTTAAAAATACAAAAAATACACTAAAAAAATTGCAGGGACTTCATGCACAGTGTTTAATCACTTTTACTAGACTGCATTTAGAACTGGAGAGACGCCAGAGAGCTTGTCATTCAAAAATCACTATTAGGCCCCTTTCACACTGGGGCGTTTTTCAGGCGGTACAGTGCTAAAAATAGCGCCTGTACACCGCCTGAAAAAAAACGGCCCCATTCACTCCAGTGTGAAAGCCGGCGGGCTTTCACACTGGAGCGGTGCGCTAGCAGGATGGTAAAAAAAGTCCTGCTAGCAGTCCTGCTAGCAGCATCTTTGGAGCGGTATAGGAGCGGTGTATTCACCGCTCCTATACCGCTCCTACCCATTGATTTCAATGGCAATACCGCCGCAAAACGCCGATACGGCAACGTTTTGCAGGGGATTTTAACCCTTTTTCGGCCACTCGCGGGGGGTAAAACCGCCCCACGAGTGGCCGAATGCCGAAAACGACGGAAAAGCAGCGCTAAATATAGCGCTGCTTTACCGTCGCCGCGGCTCCCGCCCCAGTGTGAAAGGGGCCTTAGAGTATATTTATTTCACTGAAAAAGATAAAATGGATAAAAAGATAAAATGTTGTAGCGCCTCCATCCACCATATTTTTTATACTTTTACTAAACTGTATTTTGAAAAGAAGAGACGCCAAGCTAATTTTAATAAAACAAAAACAACGACATAACAGTGTATTTATTCGTGGAAAAAAACAGCAGAGCATTGCATTGACTTCATGCACAGTATTTAAGCACTTTTACTGGGCCATATCTAAGTGTGAGAGCAGCTGGGATTTAATGAAGAAACCAAAATAGCAATGTTTTATTTCACAGAAGAAGGAAGAAATTGTATAGATTTGATGCATATTATGTACCAGTAAGCTGCTTTTGTAGACTCCCTCTTCAAAGAGGTAAACACTGTGTAGTCCACCTCAATATAGTCCAAGTGACTCTAAGGTCTGCTCCAGGTCTGTCCAACACACAGAGAGCTTGTATGGCAGTTTTTATTAGCCAGCAGCAGCAGCAGGTAGCTCTTACTGCAAATTCTCTGTGATCTGACTCTAACTACTTAGTCTCCTGCAACATAAACTGACAAGCAGTTGCTTAAAACTTTGACTTTTTTTATGGAGGGGGCTGGCTCATAAAAAAAAACTCCATGATTTGCCCCTTTAAGCTACCATGACCATAGTTCAGAGGCCAAGAAGTGTTGGTAATTAGTTGCTTTAGATATGAACTGGCACACTAGTTTGCCATCTTCTCAAACCACATGATTTGGATCCTAAGTCATGTATGACCCAAAACTGAAACTCATGCTTAGGCATTGGATGTAGTTTCAGGGCATACAGGGCATTCAGGAAGATATAGTATGGTATGTGCACGCACCCAATTGTGTATGCGTTTTTCAAATCTGAACCCTAATACAGGCTTAAGTAAGAAAGGGTTTTGTCAGATTATTTTTGATATAGACTGCTGTACTTTGCTCATTATCATTGTGATTTAACCTCTTACGGACCGCCCACCGTCATTATACGGCGGCAGTTTGAAGTGGAATATTGTTGTTATGGCAGCAGCTAGCTGCCATAACCCCAGTATCCACTTCTTCAGTGGGCAGTTCGCTTTCAGATAAAAGTGGTCTCAGCAGCGGATTCACCGCAAGCTTGTTTTTATCGGTGGTGGTGCCGTGCTTCGGTGCCCTCCGCTGCTTACCAGAGCCACTGGCAGTGGCGGAGGCGATCGGATCCTATCCCCTGCTTGGCATGGAGCTGAGTGAGGGGAAGATGGCCCCCACCCGGCTCCATACCATTGCAGGGCGGAAGCGATGTCAAAACTTCACTTCCGCCCATAGCTCTTAAAGGGACATTTTTTTTTTCAAACAACATTTTAATTTTTTTTTATTGCATTTTAATGTAAATGTGAGATCTGAGGTCTTTATGACCCCAGATCTCATATTTAAGATGCCCTGTCATGCATTTTTTTTCTATTACAAGGGATGTTGACTTTACATTCCTTGTAATAGGAATAAAAGTGACACAATTAAAAAAAAAAAAAAAAAATTAAAAAAACAGTGTAAAAATAAAAAGTAAAATTAATTAAAAAAAATTGTTAGAGTGAGAGCAATAATTTTAGCCCTAGAACTTCTCTATAACTCAAAACATGCAACCTATAGAATTTTTTAAATGTCGCCTATAGAGATTTTTAAGGATAAAATTTGTCGCCATTCCACGAGCGGGCGCAATTTTGAAGCATGACATATTGGGTATCAATTTACTACATTATCTTTCACAATATGAAAAAAAGGGGGGCTAACTTTACTGTCTTATTTTTTAATTCAAAAAAGTGTATTTTTTCCAAAATAAGTGCGCTTGTAGGACCACTGCTCAAATACAGTGTGAAAGAAAGTATTGCAACAGCTGCCATTTTATTCTCTAGGGTGTTAGAAAAAAAATATATATACTGCTTGGGGGTTCTAAGTAATTTTCTAGCAAAAAATAAATGATTTTAACTTGTAAACAACAAGTTTGAAAAATAGGCCTGGTCCTTAAGTGGTTAAATGTCTTCGATGAATAAGTCCATTGATATCCTAATTAATTTGTTGTTCAGTATACAAGATTTAGACATAAATAAACCTGTTTACTATTTGATGATACCTTGGCTTGTTGGAGTGATACCTAGAGAATGCGTTAGAAATCTGTCTGTAGCCTGTATATCTGGTAATTAAAGTTGTTGTAAAGGCTCAAGTTTCTTTTTTTACCTTCATGCATTAAATAAGGTAAAAAAAACTCCTCTATTCAGTAGCCCTCCAGCCCCCCCCCCCCTATATTTACCTCAGCCCCATCTCGATCCAGTGATGTGCATGAGAACCTTGTCTCTCCGGGGACTCTCCCTCCTCATTAGTTGCTGTCAATCACAGTTACTGAGCCAATGAGTAGAGAGAGGGTATGGGGCCAAGCTGCGACTCTGTGTGGGAATGGACACGCAGAGCCGTGGCTCAGGAATAATCCTGCCTGGGTGCCCTCATTGCAAGCTAATTGCTGTGGGGGCAGGAGGGAGGGGCCAAGAGCACCAGCGAGGGACCCGAGAAGAGGAGGATTTGGGCTGCTCTGTGCAAAACCATTACACAGAGAAGGTGAGTATGACGTTTAAGAAAAAAAAGCCTTTAATATCACTTTAAGGCTGTGTCAGGGACTCAATGAACTGAAGCCAAGGGATCAGCATGACAGCAAGGCAAGACTCATATGGCAGATTCTAAAAAGGTGTGAATTTGTGTGTGCTTAAATTGACACGTATTTAGCCTACATATCTGCATGGTAGAGATCTATGCATTCAGCCTACATAGCTGCATGGTAGAGCTATCAGTATATTGTATCATAATATTTTTTTGCTACAAAGCTACTTGCAATGTTGATATTTTATATTACTTTTTAATACTTATATACTTATACTTTTTAATAATTATTACAGTGATTAGCCTCTATCCTATTAACTTATATGTTAAATATATTTGGGCAATCCCTTTTTATGATATGATCGAACACTGTCTTCTAGCAATTAGACTGATACAGATAGCTTCGTAGTCAACCCGCCAAAACAAAATATAATTTCCTTCTATTCTTGTTATGTCTTGCTTTGCTACTATACTCATAGTCTCTGTGGATCCCCCAAATCATTGATTTCAGGAGAATGAGATGTGTAATCAATGCGCAGTATACAAGAAATGATTCCATTATGTACTTCTGCTTGCACTTCATTTTGTCACTGAAAGACAACATTAATTATTTATAGCTCAACAAATCTGTAATATATGGTCATTAATGGCCATTTCCTCAATCAAGACTACCATATCATTGATATAACAGCTGTGTAAGGAGAAAACATACACAGCTATCATTATGAGCCTTAAGTCATTCTCCATTAGGGCACAGGACAAAGCATGATCAATTTTGAAGATATTTGTTGTACACTTTTATTGGGTAGCAGAAGCTTGCAGTTGTGTTTTTCACTATAACTCATTATTCAATTCATGAGTATTCATGAAGTCAGGCTCATATTGCATAAAAAAAGTAAAATGTAAGGCCCCTTTCACACTGAGGCACTTTGCAGGCGCTAAAGTGCTAAAAATAGCGCCTGCAAAGCGCCCTAAAAGAGATGCTCAGTGCACTCCAATGTGAAAGCCCTGAGGGCTTTTACACTAGAGCGGTGCGCTTGCAGGACGCTGAAAAAAGTCCTGCAAGCCGCATCTTTGGAGCGCTGTAGGAGCAGTGTATTTACCGCTCTTAAAGTACCCCTTCCCATTGAAAACAATGGGGCAGCACTCCAAACCCGCCTGCAAAGCGCCACTGCAGCGGTGCTTTGCGGGTGGTTTTAACCCTTTTTCGGCCGCTAGCGGGGGTTAAAACTGCCCCGCTAGTGGCCGAAAAGCGATGCTAAAACGACGGTAAAGCGCCGCTAAATATAGCGCCGCCTTACCGCCAGCGCGCCCAGCACCTCAGTGTGAAAGTTGCCTGAGGCTACTGTAACAAACAGATTTACTCATTTTTTTTGTCAAGTTTAGGAAAATAAAGCTAATCTCAGATAATTGGAGGGATTTACTATTACTGTTTGTATTGACAGGAAATTAGGAAAAGATCTCCTGGACAAGGACACAAAGGATAATTAAAACCTGACAGAGGCTTTAACCCTTCCTCGTGTTATCCAAAACTAAAACAAATTTAAACTTAAATAGGACTTTAAAACCTGCAGCTGCATCTGTTTAAGAACCTCTGGCAGTGTTAGAGTATGGACTTATTTATTAAACTATTGACAACTGAAGCAGCTCATTGCTGCCAATAAAATGCCACCTTTTATTGATTTGACTATGATAAATGGAATTTCAATTGGTTGATGTGAATTACTGTATGCATCATTATTACATTACCCTATTCAATAAGCCTAATATAAATACTAAGGGGTTGATTTACTGAAGGTAAATAGACTGTGCACTTTGAAAAGGGAAGTTGCACTCTGCAAGAGCAGTTGCTCCAGAGCTTAGTAAATGAGCAGAAGCTCTGCTGACTTCCATCATCCAATCATGTGCAAGCAATTTTTTTTTCCTTGCACGTAATTGTTTATTCTTTGCACAGTGAAGCTTTTTTATTAAGCTCTGGAGCAAATTGCAGAGTGTAACTGCACTTTGCAAAGTGCACAGTCTATTTGCCTTTAGTAAATCAACCAAATCTGAGACCAAAATGGTGCAATTAGTCTATTTTTCATTACTTGTCTGTTTTTTAGATTAAAAAATGCCAGTCTTGACCAAGTAACCGACTCAGGCAATGTATAGGCAATACAGTTACTTACAGAAACCTCATAATCACCTCTTTTTGCTGGTGTAATTTAGAGGTTTGTTTAACCACTTGCCGTCGTTATACAGCGGCAGGTCAGCTCATTCCCGCAAATCGGCATAGCAGTACAGCGGTCCCTTTAACAGCTACAGCGGGGGCGCGCGTGCACCCACGGCACGGTGGGGGAGCAGATGCCCGTGGCTGGTAGCCACGATGTCCACCGGCCACCCGCAATCTCTCCACAGAGAGCCAGAACGGGGATCTGTCAATGTAAACACACAGATCCCCGTTCAGACAGAGGAGTTCAGAGTGATCGTCTGTTCCTAGTGATTAGGAACAGCGATCTCTCTCTACTCCCAGTCAGTCCCCTCGCAGTTAGAAACACCTCCCAGGGAACACATTTAACCCCTTGATCCCTAGTGTTAACCCCTTCCCTGGCAATGACATTTATACATTAATCGGTGCATTTTTATAGCAATGATCGCTGTATAAATGTCAATGGTCCAAAAAAAATGTAAAAATTGTCCGATCAGTCCGCCACAATGTCACAGTCCCACTAAAAATCGCTGATCACCACAATTACTAGTAAAAAAAAACAAAAATATTAAAAATGCCATAAATCTATCCCCTATTTTGTAGACGCTATACCTTTTGTGCAAACCAATCAATATATGTTTATTGCGATTTTCTTTTCCAAAAATATGTAGAAGAATACATAGTGGCCCAAACTGATGCAGAAATTAGTTGTTTTTTTTACATTTTTTTTTCGTTTTTTTATAGCAAAAAGAAAAAAATATTGTTTTGTTTTTTTTTTTCAAAATTGTCTGTCTTTTTTTGTTTATAGTGCAAAAAATAAAAACCGCAGAGGTGATCAAATACCACCAAAAGAAAGCTCCATTTGTGGGAAAAAAGGACATACCGTATATAATCGAGTATAAGCCAACCCGAATATAAGCCGAGGCACCTAATTTTACCACAAAAAAATGGGAAAATTTATTGACTCAAGTATAATGCCCCGTACACACGGTCGGAAATTTCGACCACAAAATCTGTCGGATTTTGACCGACACTGGTGTTGCATTCACACGGTCGGACAAAGTTGACGATGATAGGGCAATATTAAAAGTCCAGGTAAAACACAAATCCTATAGGAGACAGGTGCTTGTCCCTTTAAATATTGCAGCAGCGCTAAAATAGTCCTTTTTTAAAAAAAGAAGTACATAAAAATCATGGTGACCCAGTATAAAGTCTGTATTGGTGCAGTGGACCCAAATTCCTGAAATACAGTGATACACCTTCCACCGGAAAATCAATTTTTCACCGCGTGCAGTACACACTCCCCTTTGGGGATGCACTCACCAGAAATCTGATCAATATAGGCATTTCAATCAAAAGCCATAGGTGACTGCCATCTCCTCAGCACGGATACCTCTTCACCATCAGCACGCACTAGAGCGGATCCACTCCAACCCAGCATATATATGAAGAAAATAATAGTGCAGATAGCGTAGTACCGTTTGGCAAAAACACAGCTTTATTTAAATATCCAATATTCCCCCCCTTTTTTAAAACTGCGTACCAGAATATAATAAAAAACAGCTTAGTAAATAATGATGGAGTGCACTCAGCCTGATTGTCCCTTCCGTCCACCGGAAATCGGGCGCCAAAGCGATGTGTAGAGTGATTTTTTCCTCACTTCCTGGTCGCTTGGTAGCTGGAGCGCACCCTGGAGCGCATACGTCACTTCCTGCGAGGTCACGACCCTGACGCGTTTCGTCACTTCCGGACGTCGTCTGAGGGTGACGGAAAATCTAATCATTCTGAACGTGGTGACATTCGTTGCGTACGACGGAACTACGTAGAGGCTAGTAGCCAATAGCTTTGGTCTCGTAATTTGATCTGAGCATTCGTGGCACTTTGTCCGTCGGAATTCTCGACACATGATCGGAAAAAGTCTGATCGGATTTTGTTGTCGGAAAATTTGAGAGCATGATCTCAAATTTTTTCAGTCGGAATTTCCGACGGAAAAAGTCCGATGGAGCCCGCACATGGTCGGATTTTCAAACAACATGGTCCGATCGGACATTTTCCGTCGGAATTTCCGACCGTGTGTACGGGGCATAAGCCTAGGGTGAGAAATGCGCAGCTATTGTAAGTGGAAAAGAGCCCATTTGCCCATTTGCAGCCTCATTGTGCCCATTTGCACGCCTCACTGTGCCCATTTGCAGCCATAGGTCCCCTGAATGTCAAACTTGGTAGTTAAGGGTTCCTAAATGCCCCCTAGCTGCAGTCAAAAATTGGGGTCTCTGGACCCAAAGGGTCCCGAAAGGACATTGCTGCAGATGGACACAGTTGACTGAATTTGGGACCCCGGATCTCGGGGTCACTTGGTGCTAGGAACCCCAAATTTGGTATGCAATCCCAGTGGGACTATCACTACAACATATCCAAATTTAGTGTTCCTATCACCAAGTGGCCTCAAAGTCAGGTCGGAAAATGTCATTCTCTATGCTTGACTCGAGTATAAGCCGAGGGGGGCATTTTCTGCACAAAAAAACGTGCTGAAAAACTCGGCCTATACTCAAGTATATACGGTACATTTTGTTTGGGTACAATGTCGCACGACCGTGCAATTGTCAGTTAAAGCGACACAGTGCCGTATCGCAAAAAATGGCCTGGTCATTAAGGGGGCAAATCTTCCGGTCCTTAACCAATCAAAAACTATGCACCCTAAACTCATTGCTACTCTGTTCCACTAACCTAATTTCACAATGTTGGGAAATTTGACTCTTGTTTTTTTACAAAAAAGTAGAAGAATTCAATAAAGGTTCCCTGCAATATATTGCTCTTCGGTGGGAGACTAGTCCAAATTCAGCAGTCTTCAAGTGCTACATCCTATAACAGAAACATCTCATCTGACACACTTTTAGGTGCATTTTCCTCTACTGTGCTTAATGGTTCCTCCCATCAGCTTCTACATCACTACTGTGTTCTGTAGTGATAAAGAGCCAGTAAATAGATTCATATCGTGAAAAGAGGCTCAGACATCCAACACTCCTGAAAGTGTCAAATACTGGAAACTTTGCTGGAGCCTGTAGCACTTGCAGAAAACAGAGTTTGGACTTGCTGTCTGCTAGGATTTTTATTGCAAGACACTGTTATTACATTTTGTTTTAAGTAGAAGTATGGCAAAAGCTATTTTGGCCATACATTTCCTGTGGGTCACAGGAGTGCACTTCATTCTGCACTCCTGTGATCCAGATTTAGCCAACAGTGGGATAAAGTCTGGTGTCAGCTAAAATCACAAAGTTGTTTAGCCTCTGCAGGGATCCCAATGATATTGTCGGGACTCACCCAGATGCATGACCATCACCTGGCTCAGCCTCTGAGCATGCTAGAGCCAGCCTCTCCCACCCCTTCCACAGCCCAGCACTCCAGTGAGCGCAGGAGGGGCAGTCTCCCCTCTATGCTCAGAGTGAACCTGGGAACTGAGCAATCAGCCACCTTCTCAGTGTAGAGGTGGCAGGTGACAGATGCTGCAGTCATCTAGGTAAGTATATATGTTTGTTCATTTCTTTTCCTACACTTCTCTTTTAAACGAGAGGGTTGGTTTAATCAATTTAGATAACAGAAAATACCAACTATACAACCTTTAGCACAAAATGCATTCACTACATGCTTCCGTTGATTTTGGCCTCATTTGAACTTATATGGTTAAATCAGATAGACAAGAACAACCCCACCAAACAGCAGTTAATCATATTTTATCATGTAACAGACAAATATGACAATAGCAGGACTATTAATTTTTGTTATGATTTACAGTAGAAAGTAGAATATTGCCTTAAGGAGAATTCTGATATACTTGTGCAGACACTTGTAATTCTCTTGTTTATGTAAAAATATCAAAGCTTTGCATTGGTACATGTACTTTAAAAATAGATTTTTTTTTATGTACTTACATGTTGTATGCTTTACACCTTGCATTCATAGTTCAAGATACTGTAAACACTCTTCAACTGAGTTATACTATTAAAAAGATTATGATATGTTTTTCAATGTACCCTTTTTCTCTCCTCTTGCTAACATATATTCACACCTACCAAAATCAGATCTTTCTTTATTTTTCAGCCATTGCTAGCAGCACAACAGTTGGCCTCTGCTGTAGCGGGAGTAATGCCGGGAGGTGCACCGGGCCTCAACCAGCCCATCCTCATCCCATTTAACATGGCCGGGCAACTTGGAGGGCAACAAGGACTGGTCCTGACATTGCCTACAGCAAACCTTACAAATATTCAAGGTCTGGTGGCAGCTGCAGCTGCTGGAGGGATAATGACGCTGCCATTGCAAAATCTACAAGGTAAGTTTTCTCATTTATATAAAAACACAGAATTTCTTTAATTACACCTTAAAAATATTTAAATACATTTTTTATAGCATTAGTGTGATCTGTTGTTGAGATTCTAACAATAGCATATATATTTAGAAGTTTATGAATCAACTGTTTATTAAAATCAAACCTATACCCTTATTGTGTTGGCAAGCACGGTATGACTCCCATTTAGCCCGTAACTTACAGTAAGTGAGAGCTACATTGAAGCTTTTTTAGTAGTTCAGTTATGCTAATAAAATGCTAGCGATTAATTACTAGGAGTAGCCATTGATGGAAAACTTGGATCCATGTAGGTTACAAGTCACAAGTAGCATATAGTAACAATCCTACATGATTGCAGAATGCTCCCATCATCTGCAAACAATTGCTAGAAATTTCTACTGCATGCTACTAGCCTAGCTTTTTCCGCGAGGAGCCGCTTATTACCTGTTTAATTGTTGCAACCCCTAGTGATTAATCGCTGGTGATTTTAATAGCACAAGCTATGTAAAAAACCCACTGTTTAGCTTCAGCCTTATATTTCAGTTCCGAATGGCCATGCCATCTGCTGGCTATTACTATCTCACTGAAACTTCAAAGTAAGATTTGCTTCTGTTGCAGCCATTTTGAATAAGAAAATCTATAATGTAATATATATTGATGTAGATCTGTGGATAAATCAGTAAGGCATAGGCCAAATCATATTATTATGTTTAGTTAAAGTGACAGTAAAGTCATTTTTTAAATTAAAATAGTACACAGAATCATACTTACCTACTCTGTGCAATGGTAGTGCACAGAGCGGCCACTTACCTCCTCTTCTCTGGTCCTCTGCTATGTTGTTCTCTCCTCCTCTTCTGTATGTACCCTCATAGCAAGCCCCTTCTTATGGAGGTACACTTGTGGGCTTGCTCCCAAACTGGGCTGTGTGCGTCCATAGATGCACACAGTGCAGTTAGGCCCTGCTCCCACCTCACAAGATTTAATTGACAGCAGCAAGAACCAATGGCTCCCTCTGCTCTTAGCAAAGCCTATAACAACAAGGCCTGGGGAATGCCCAGGAAAAAACCCAAGCCTACTTACCAACCAGCTCACAGACAACCGAATTAACCTGTCTAACAGTATGCGTTAAAAACAGGGGTTTAGTCTGCACGCATTTGCAAACGCATGCGTAAGCCACAGAGCATCGTTACGGCACCCTGGTATCTGTGGTCCTAACACTAAAATATAAGTGTCCCCACAGTGGAGGCACATGCATTCTGATGGACAAATGAGGGCAGGTGGACTGAAGGAGAGCCTAACCCCTTCTTAAAGGTACAGGAGCACACCAAACACTCAGCAAATAGCACAATGGGTACAAAGGTGTTGGCGTGCTGCTGGACCAATACAAACACCAACGTGCTAATGAAAAAACTTGCCACCACCCTCATCTATAGCTGGCTATCTTAGCGAAGCCTGTAAGACCAGAAAGAGGGGAGAGAAGACTTGCAGCTGGGCACAGCTCTAGATCGATAAAGAACTCAGGTAGATGTTAAGGAGGGGGTAACAGGCAGTGCAATTGTTTTACCTTAATGCAGGGAATGCATTAAAGTAAAACAATGCTGTTAAAAACTCCCATTCTGATCCCATGTATCATTATTTCTGGCTACCAGCTCTTACTGTAGAGAATGTGTTGCTTTCAATCAAAACCTAGATATACCCAGAAATCCTTTTTTCCTTTGGATGGGGTTATTTTAATATTGCTCTAAATCTGTGGTGAGATAAGAGGATTAAAAAGGGTACGTATAAACTAGCCACCAGTATCTAAGGGATATAAAAAGTAACTTGATGATTAATTTTGGTGTGGTCATTTTGGGCTTGATTTGCCCTTTAATCTTACTGTGTCCTGGTCAGTGTCTTACAATAAATGTATGCAGTGTAATCCTTCTTGGAATGGACAAAGTTTGGTAAACCTCAAAAAGCTAAACCTCAAGCTACATCAGACTAGCTTTTTTGAGCAGAAATGTTGTTAGAGTGTAAAATGGTAAGATGTGAGTAGTATGATCAATACATCCAATAGTGTAATTTGTACAATTTTATTCACATGTATTATTTTTCATGAGTAGATTAAAGTATATGTAAACCCCAACAATTAACTTCCCCATTTGCTATCGTTTGGCCTATTAAATATAACATTTAAATCATTTTTTATTGCATGATAAGTGCAAAGAATACCTATTGATCCTGCAAGAAATCCAGTGCTATGCTGTGTATTCTATTTTAGTTATCTCAAGCGGGTTTATCAGCCCTGCTCAGTTCATTTCTGGGAACAACAGGATCACCCCCTCCCCCAACACACACACTTCAAGTATTTCCAAAGGAACTTTGGAGAGATGTTCTGTAGTCTTTACTGTCCTCAGGTGACAATTCTGCTAATTTATAGATAGAGTACAGAGAATGAGAGTTGTCACCCAAGAAAAGGAAAGGTGTTTCAGGATCACCAGATGAAAATAAAGGAAAAAAGACAAAAAAATACGAATGCCACCAATAAAACGAGTAGACTGCATTACAGTATATCACATTTCTGTTCTTGGGGTTAGTTACATTATAATATATTCATTATATAATGCTATTGCCTCTCTTGGCAGTGTTGGAAGTAAGTTTTACAAATAAGGATGTTTTAATATAAGTGTTACAGTGTGTCTTTAACTGCTTGCCACCCACTCGCAGTACATTTACTGTGGATGGGCAGCACAGCTGGTCTAACACATGCACACTAACGCGCACCCTGGAGCACGCAGTGGAGCGATACTGTGACCGATGTGTCTGGTGGATACAGGGGACCACAGTGCTTGGCACCTGGCCATTGTGTCCTGCTGGGGTGTCATGTGATTGCTATAATTGTCATAGTGATCACGTGGTAACAATGTCAACAAAACACTCATCATTGGCTTCCATTCCATTTATGACTGTATTGTGATGCTGTGATTGGCTCACAGCTATCACATGGTACGGGGCCAATAACATGTCTACGAGTTCATTCATATCATATTTTCCTGTATATTGACTTATCTTACAGCAGCCTACTATAACACAGTGGTTTGGGGTAAAAAATTGAAGTTATTCTGTTCTGTTCTGCCCCCCTAATCCATGCACCTGACCCCTAATCTACATGCAGGGCGCCGGAGGCATAGATTTCAACTTTTTTTTTTAAGCACACAATTAGAACCCGAGGCTCTAATTGGCTTCAAAAAGGGTGGTCTCGGGGCACAGAGCACTGCCCAGTGAATGTATGTGAGATATGGCCTTAGATTGACAACACTATATATATATATACATATATATACACACAGTTGTGCTCATAAGTTTACATACCCTGGCAGAATTTATGATTTCGTGGCCATTTTTCAGAGAATATGAGTGATAACACAAAAACTTTTCTTTCTTGTGGTTAGTGTTTGGCTGAAGCCATTGACTATCAATCAACTGTGTTTACTCTTTTTAATTCATAATCACAACAGAAACTACCCAAATAACCCTGATCAAAAGTTTACATACCCCATTTCTTAATACCGTGTATTGCCCCCTTTAACATCAATGACAGCTTGAAGTCTTTTGTGGTATTTGTGGATGAGGCTCTTTATCTTCTCAGATGGTAAAGCTGCCCATTCCTCTTGGCAAAAAGCCTCCAGTTCCTGTAAATTCTTGGGCTGTTTTGCATGAACTGCAAGTTTGAGATCTCCCCAGAGTGGCTCAAAGATATTGAGGTCAGAAGACTGAGCTGGCCACTCCAGAACCTTCACAGGTCGACTTGGCCTTGTCTTTTGGATCATTGTTATGTTGGAATGTCCAAGTACGTCTCATGAGCAGCTTCCTGACTGATGAATGCAAATGTTCCTCCAGTATTTTTTGATAACATACTGCATTCATCTTGCCATCAATTTTGACCAAATTGCCTGTGCCTTTGTAGCTCACACATCCCCAAAACATCAGCAATCCACCTCCGTGTTTCACAGTAGGTATGGTGTACCTTTCATAATAGGCCTTGTTGACTCCTCTCCAAATCTAATGTTTATGATTGTGGCCAAAATACAACATTTTGGTCTCATCACTCCAAATGACTTTGTGCCAGAAGGTTTAAGGCTTGTCTCTGTGCTGTTTGGCGTATTGTAAATGAGATACTTTGTGGCATTTGTGTAGTAATGGCTTTCTTCTGGAGACTCAACCATGATGCCCATCTTTCTTCAAGTGCCTTCTTATTGTGCATCTTGAAACAGCCACACCACGTGTTTTCAGAGAGTCCTGTATTTCACCTCAAGTTATTTGTGGGTTTTTCTTTGCATCCCGAACAATGTCCTGACAGTTGTGGCTAAAATTTTAGTTGGTCTACCTGACCGTGGTTTGGTTTCAACAGAACTCCTCATTTTCCACTTCTTGATTAGAGTTTGAACACTGCTGATTGGCATTCTCAATTCCTTGAATATCTTTTTATATCCCTATCTTGTTTTATACAGTTCAACTACCTTTTCCCACAGATCATTTGACAATTCTTTTGCTTTCCCCATGACGCAGAATCCAGAAACTTCATTGCAGCACTGGATGAAAGATGCAAGTGTCTGTCAGGAGTCCAGAAATGCATTGATCTTTTATACACACACACTAATTACAAGCAGATCACGGGTGGGGATGGTTACCTTTAATAGCCATTCAAACCCCTTTGTGTCAACTTGTGTGCATGTTATCAGGCCAAAATCACCAGGGTATGTAAACTTTTAAGCAGGGTCATTTGGGTAGTTATTGTTGTGATTGTGATTTAAAAAGAGTAAACACAGTTGATTGATAATAAATGGCTTCAGCCAAACACTAACGTGTGTGTGTGTGTGTGTGTGTGTGTATATATATATATATACAGTGGTGTGAAAAAGTGTTTGCCCCCTTCCTCATTTCCTGTTCCTTTGCATGTTTGTCACACTAAGTGTTTCGGAACATCAAACCAATTTAAACAATAGTCAAGGATAACACAAGTAAACACAAAATGCAATTTGTAAATGAAGGTGTTTATTATTAAAGGTGAAAAAAATCCAAACCATCATGGCCCTGTGTGAAAAAGTGATTGCCCCCTAAACCTAATAACTGGTTGGGCCACCCTTAGCAGCAACAACTGCAACCAAGCGTTTGCGATAACGTGCAATGAGGCTTTTACAGCGTCCTGGAGGAATTTTGGCCCACTCATCTTTGCAGAATTGTCCTAATTCAGTTACATTAGAGGGTTTTCGAGCATGAACGGCCTTTTTAAGGTCATACCACAACATCTCAATAGGATTCAGGTCAGGACTTTGGCTAGGCCACTCCAAAGTCTTCATTTTGTTTTTCTTCAGCCATTCGGTGGTGGACTTGCTGGTGTGTTTAGGATCATTGTCCTGCTGCAGAACCCAAGTTCGTTTCAGCTTGAGTACACGAACAGATGGTCGGACATTCTCCTTCAGGATCTCTTGGTAGACAGCAGAATTCATAGTTCCTTTTATCACGGCAAGTCTTCCAGGTCCTGAAGCAGCAAAACAGCCCCAGACCATCACACTACCACCACCATATTTTACTGTTGGTATAATGTTCTTTTTCTGAAATGCAGTGTTCCTTCTACGCCAGATATACTTGGACACACACCTTCCAAAGAGTTCCACTTTTGTCTCATCGGTCCACAGAATGTTGTCCCAAAAGTCTTGGGGATCATCAAGATGTGTTGTGGAGAAATTGAGACGAGCTTTGATGTTCTTTTTGCTCAGCAGTGGTTTTCTCCTTGGAACTCTGCCATGCAGGCCATTTTTGCCCAGTCTTTTCCTGATGGTGGAGGCATGAACGCTGACCTTAACTGAGGCAAGTGAGGCCTGCAGTTCCTTGGACGTTGTTGTGGGGTCTTTTGTGACCTCTTGGATGAGTCGTCGCTGCGCTCTTGGGGTAATTTTGGGCGGCCGGCCACTCCTGGGAAGGTTCACCACTGTTCCATGTCTTCGCCATTTGTGGATAATGGCTCTCACTGTGGTTCGCTGGATTCCCAAAGCTTTGGAAATGGCTTTATAACCCTTTCCAGACTGATAGATCTCAATTACTTTCTTTCTCAATTGTTCCTGAATTTCTTTGGGTCTCGGCATGATGTGTAGCTTTTAAGGATCTTCTGGCGGACCTTACTGTGTCAAGCAGCTCCTATTTAAGTGATGCCTTGATTGTGAACAGGTGTGGCAATAATCAGGCCTGGGTGTGGCTAGAGAAATTGAACTCAGGTGTGGACAACCACAGTTATAGTATGTTTTAACAAGGGGGGCAATCACTTTTTCACACAGGGCCATGATGGTTTGGATTTTTTTTCACCTTTAATAATAAATACCTTCATTTACAAATTGCATTTTGTGTTTACTTGTGTTGTCCTTGACTATTGTTTAAATTGGTTTGATGTTCCGAAACACTTAAGTGTGACAAACATGCAAATGAACAGGAAATGAGGAAGGGGGCAAAACTTTTTCACACCACTGTATATATATATATATATATACTGTATATATATCTGTAATAAATACGTTTGTTGTCAAATTCAGCAATTTTATCTAATCGAGAAAAGAGGCCCACTGTATGCTAATTTGGGTCAAACTCTGGAATCTTGAATGGACAATATTCAATATCCACACCAAAATCAATTACAGCAAGATGATTGTGGTGGGGAAAATGTCTAGGCTAATATATGAACAGGCTTGAATCTGGTATCCACATTTTATTTTACAGAGAGGGACATTTCACATTCAAAACCATATAATCAAAAGTAAAAATATTCTTGAAAAAAAGTTACTTTATTATTTATTTTTTTCTTATTATTGTCCCCTGGGTACCACCTGTTGGTATAGCAGCAGCTTATGCAGCACCTTGTGGCTATTTTAAAGATTAATGTCAACAGACCTTTCTTATCATACTTGTAAATGGTTTTCACTTTAATGTTTAAAATAATGTCTCTCTCATACCATTAACTTGCTGCAAGGAACCTGTCAGTCATAAATCATAAATGAAAAGGGGCAAGCTAATGCACAAATTTTACTTGTTTAAAATTTGAGAGTGCATGTAAAGTAGGGTAGCAAAGATTAAAATAATGCAGAAACAGCACAGAGTAAAAGCAAATTTAACAAAGTGAAGGAAGAGGCTTTTTAGACGAGGTAGATGATAAAATCTTAATGAAGAAACAGGCATTATAAAAATGCGTCCAGCTGCATGTTTTTGCTTATGTGTATATATAGCATTATAAATAAACATTAAGTAATGGAACACAGTACGTCATGAATTCATTTTGCTTACCAGTTTTCAGTTCTTTGCTGAAAGCACATAATCACTATGGGCCTCCTCTACTGCTTAACCTTTTGTGGGCTAGTTTTGTTTACCTCAATTTCATATATTTCTAATGTTTTTTATTTTTTTGTTTGCTTTTTTTTTTTTTTTTTTAAATAATTCGAAATATTAGAATGAGTTATCTATCATTAATAGTTAAGCTGAGCTTAAAAAAGTGACTATATCATTTTGAGATTTTCTCATATTTTTTTAAGTACAAATTCAGGTTCAACAAAAAGCAAACAAGCTCCAAACGTATATGGCCAGACACAGTCTTGCACTCTACCTTCACGGACAGTGTTTACCCTAATTCCTCCATTGTGTCTGTGCTGTAGTGTGCATAGTCAATAACATTGCTCACTACACTGTATCTATGATGGAGCAAGGCCGGTCTCCTGATTTAGACTACAGAACCCTCTACATCTACTCATGTCAATTACATAAGGGGGGTGTTCTGTAGTCAATTGAACATAGCAGAGAAGACTGATAAGATTGTTTGAGCTTTCAGCTTGCTGCACAGGATGTTACAAAGGCACACGTTTTTTTCATAGGATGAACAGGTATATTTCTGTACATGCAGAAAATGTGCTTGAAAAGAGCAGCTGCATGGGATTTTCTGGTTCTCGGTTCCAGCTGCTGGAACTGAGACCAGAAGTTTAGCGATAGCTATGCTCTCAGCGTTAAGTAAAATTGTAAACTGTAAATTCAAGAGACAAGTCAATGAGGTGGCATGAACCTCACTAGACTTAAACAATAGTAATCCTGCAAATTTTGAATGTGTCTGAATTACCGGAGTTCAACTTTAACTGTGTCATATGAAGCAGTGCATCTGCTCTTTGCACAGGTCCCTGAGAATGGGGGCCTGATATTAATATGATTATTTTGACTGTATCTTATTCATATGCAATAGACCCAGTTCAGCAGAGCAGGTACACAACTGGTGCAGTGCCTATAGGATTTAATGAGGCCTACAGGATGCTTTGAAAAAAAATATGTCCTCCATGCTTTAATTGAAGCATAAAGCAAATAGGTTCTAAATGCTGGTCAACTGGTAGTCTTCAGTATACCCATTAATAGAAAACTGTTGTAATACCATTAATGACTGACTAATGTAAGCTTTATATACAATATATTAATGTATTACATGTAATATTTTATTGCTTACCTACAAACAATTGCATATTAACAGTTGAACTGTAAGTATTATAAGGAACAATACCAGACTATAGTCTTTATTCACAAGTTATAATGTATGTGGTATTAGTCGTAACAATAGTTATTTTCAGCCATGTGAATGTATCAACTCGTGTTGATCGGAACTGCTGAAAATAATGGTTGCTTTGGCAATATTTATTAGAGCTAAACAGATTTGAGCTATTTGTCTGAGTAACTAAAACAAAGGCATGCTACATTATTTAAGTTATTCAAAAAGCTAAGGAATGTGGGAATGTGTTGTGGTCGTGTAAGCATTTTCTAATTAAAAATGGTCAGGACTAAAAAGTCATTATTTCTGTTGAAAGAGTCCAATTGTTTACAGAACACAGTAGCTCAAAAATAAATGTCAAAACACACCTGCATGAGCCATGGCATATCATCCTTTAACAGATGACTTAGTTAGAATGTTCAATCATACAAAGTATGTCTTAATCCAGATGGTGTGTAGCTGTATTTTAGCCAAATCACAATGCTCTGAAAATTCTATATACCATATATACTTGAGTATAAGCCGACCCCAATATAAGCCGAGGCATCTAATTTTACCACAAAAAAATGGGAAAACATATTGACTCGAGTATAAGCCTAGGGTGAGAAATGCACAGCTACTGTAAGTGGAAAAGACGGTCAACAATGCTCATTTGCAGCCTCACTGTGTCCATTTGCATGCCTCACTATGCCCATTTGTAGCCATAGGTCCCCTGAACTTCAAACTCGGTAGTTAAGGGTTCCTAGATGCCCCCTAGCTGCAGCCAAAATTTGGGGTTTCTGGACCCAAAGGGTCTTGAAATTACATTGCTGCAGATGGACACAGTTGACTGACTTTGGGGCCCTGTATCTCGGGGCCACTTAGTGCTAGGAACCCCAGCTTTGGATATGTTGTAGTGCTAGTTCCAGTGGGTTTGAGGGGTTCCTAGCACCAAGTGGCCCAGAGATATGGGGCCCCAAAATCAGTTCGGAAAATGTCATTTTCTGCAGCAGAAAAATGCTTGACTCGAGTATAAGCCGAGGGGGGCATTTTCACCGAAAAAAAAGGGCTGAAAAACTCAGCTTATACTCGAGTATATACGGTATTGTCATATTGTCATATATATATATATATATATATATATATATATATATATATATATATATATATATATATATAAAAAAAAATTGTCAAATATAATAAAAAAATATAAAACAGAAGTTTTAAAACCTAAAAGCTTAAAACACATGCTACAAAATACCCTTTAGCTTAATGAGGGACTTTTTAAGTGTCAAAAGCATATACTACATATTGCTACATAAAATATGATGTAATCTATATTATGTTGCATATGCACATTTTTTTAAACTGTTGACCTAGTAATAGTCCTTTTATCCCCAAAACACTACACATAGGAAAAAAGTGTCAATGTTAACTGCAACATCACCACCTAACACTTTATAGTACAAGTACAAAAAGTACTTTCACTAACTACTGGTGAATTTATGTAGCAAAATGTCTAAGTCCAGTGGCCTATAAGTTCCAATGCTTTTCACTGTTTGCTTCTTCAAAAGAAAATGGGGCAATCCAGGTTAATAACAAACAGATAAGTATACATCAGTTGTAAAACCTTTAGCAAAATTTCTTATTAGAGATAAATGTAAAAAAAACCTGTAAAATTAAGTTGACCCAAAGTATTGTATATTCCATTCGAATGGAACACCTTCATTCTTGGAAAAAAAAAATCACTTTTACAATTCAACACCAATGCAATACTTTTAGCCTACTAATTTTAACCTACACAAGTATAATAATTTTAGCCTACTGACAGTTATAAAAAGCCCACCACTTCAAGCTTCAACTACTACCGGCTCTATCAATGATGTTTTATTTCAGTACTTAGGATAGTGGACAAAAGTACCATTATGTTTCACTTATCTCATTTACTCACTTGTGATTTGCATCACTTTGTGAAACCCTTAAGCCTGGTACACGCTAATAGTTTTTACCAGTGGATTGAAAAAAAAAATAAAAATAACTGACAGCTCCGGTCAAAGCCACTGTACTAGCTATTGGCTGAGAGCACTGATCGGGAGGCAGTCGGCTGCTGGTTTTTGGCCCATATGCTTAAAAGTTATTTTAAATGTTTGCAAAAAAATGAAAAAACGGCCCTGGCACCGAAAGGATTCATGTCTTAATTTCATTGTTTTTATTTAGGACCTATTCAGATTCATCTGGTCTGTTGTGGTGTGTTAATCTGCATTGTGTCCCTCACGTAACAGGCATTGAAAGTGGGCTACCAACACACTGCAGGTGACAAAAAAAGCACAAAATCTTTTTTCCCACCACAACATACTATAACATATGGTGTGCTGTGCATGGGTCTGTACTGTAAAGTGTGCTCTGGTGCTAATCATAATGAATGGCACTGAACTGTATACAGGCATACCCCACTTTTAAGTACACAATGGGGTTTATTTACTAAAGCTGGAAAGTGCAAAATCAGGCTCACTTCTGCATAGAAACCAATGAGCTTCTAACCCCAGCTTGTTCAATTAAGCTTTGGTAATAAAACCTGGAAGCTCATTGGTTTCTATGCAGAAGTGAGCCTGATTTTGCACTTTCCAGCTTTAGTAAATAAACCCCATTGTGTACTTTAAAGTGGGGTATGCCTGTATACTGTAGAGCTGTGCACTGATGCCCGATGGAATAGTCTGAATGGGTCCTAAGAGTAATGTTATATGTACATTGGGGTAATCATATTTAGGCTTTTTTCTGCTATGCTCTGGCACAATGGTTGTTCCTTACTGCTCCTTCCCATGCTGCGAGCCTTTGAGTTGGTTTGCTCATTGAAAACAGTGCACTACCTGTGTGGCTGATGTCTTATCGTAAGAAAGAAATTTCACTGAGCCACCAAGCGCTCCTTACAATGGGTAATATACAAATCCCCACATCTAATGCAAAAACATAAGGGGTTATTTACTAAAAGCAAATAGATTGTGGACTTTGCAGATGCATTTACACCTCTATAACTTCCCTTATGAAAGTTGTGCAAGCAAAAATGCTGTTTTTTATATTTTCCTTGCATGTGACTGGGTATTATTTGCAGAGTGAAGCTTTACAACATTTACTAAGCTTTAGAGCAACTGCACAGTCTATTTGGATTTAGTAAATCCACCCCATGAAAAAGCAGTTATATAAAGGTATCATTAAAAGTTATGGTAAAATGGAGTCAAGGCCAGAATGAAGGGGAACAAAAGGGATAGCTGCCCCGGGTGCAGTGTTTTCATGTTGGGGGTGTGGCAGGTAACAGGAGGCCTATAAAGAGAGACTTCCTGTTCTTACCAAAAGACAAAAGGAGATGAGCCTCATAGACTTCTTTTGGGCTCTGGTCAGGGAGAGAGAACTCGCAGAGCTAAATGTCAACAAACACAAGAGGTTGCTGGCATAGGATCTCTGTAAGTATGCATCTGCAGAGGAGAAGGATCTGTTAGGTTGCTGAACGAGGGCAAAACGGATAAGGGCACTTTGCTTGAAGGTAGGCTCAGACAAAGGGGTGGATTAACTAAAGGCAAATAGACTGTGGCATTTTTTTGAAGTGCAGTTGCTCCAGAGCTTACTAAATGAGATGAAACTTCACTTTTTAAAGAATATCCAATCACATGCAGGGAAAAAAAAAAAAAAAAATTATTGCACATGATTGGAAGATATAAGTCACCAGTGCTTCCCTTCATGTACAAAGCTCTGGAGAAACTGCACTTGCAAAGTACACAGTCTATTTGCTTTTAATACATCCACAATAAAGTGTTAGATCTCATTTTTATATTCTGTGTGCAGAAAAGAATATGTAATGAAAGAAAAAATCATTGTCCTGAGGTTTATGTATGTCTGCAAAACTATTGTCTTGGGCAGGATAATTAAAGATAGAGTATCACCTGATCAAGCTTATTTATGTAAATGTTTTTATTGAAACAAGCTTAAAAGATTTTAAGATAGGAATCTGACACTTCTGCGAGTGTTGGATCCTAATATCTTCCAATTATACCTGCAGCTGCTATGCTGCATGCAAGCAACTACTGCGTTCAGCCTTTGCATTATCAGTGTGGGCCTTTGCCGGGAGCTCTAGCTACTACCAAAGGTATCATTCAGCTGCTGAGTATCTCTGTTTGCATACAGCTCTCAAGAGAATCCCTGCAAAGTTGCACACTGAAAATGATAAAAGAGAGGTATTTTTAAAGCATATGTCATGGATACAAGGACTGTGTGCTGTGTATACAGCATACAACATGTCGACTGGAGTCCTATTTAACTTTACCCTTACAAAAATGGGGATATTTTATTTTATCATGTTTTCTGTGCAGGCCTTTACAATATGTAAATTGGTGTGATTAGTGTGGTAGACAATGTCTTTATAATGTCCTGAAATTTATTTATGCATTGATTTCATTAAGTATTATTTTTTAAATCATGCAATTTAAGTCCTTTTAATTGGAAGAACAGTGCCTACATTTGTTACTATGAAATCTATTGACATTTGGTCAGACAACATACAAAGGAAATACTGCACTTGTGCAAAAAAAAAATATCATACAAATAAAATTCAACCATTACAGTGTAAATATTCAGCAGTACCACTAAAGTGAGATATATTCACATTACATAGCATATACAAAAACAGCGTTGCGCTAAACATAAATATTGCTCATAAAGTGTAAGGTAAATGTGTAGTGCTAATGATGTATTTTGGTCATAAAAAACAATCCAAACCAGCGCTTAGAGTTAATGTGATCCAAAAATCACAGAAAAATATACTAAACACAATGAGTGTATAAAAAGTTCAAAAGTGATAATGAGTCGCTAACAAATCGCATGGACTAGAATTATAAAAAAAATATAATAATATGAGTGGTCTAATATTAATATGTGGTATGTATAGGTACAATATATTTTTAAATTAGTGAAAAAACAAATCTATATATAACCATAAAAATGTGATGTAAAACAATGGATACAATTGTGATGGCAATTGTGCTATTTAAGGAAGAAGATCAAATATATCAATACAGTGGTTGTTGCAATTCTGCTACTGAGGATAAGGGTCAGAAATATCAATACATTGTGCGAACATAAATCCATGAGATTATAACATCATAACCAACGTGCAAAATAATCTGAAAAAACACTGTTTACTACCCCGGAGTGCCTCCACCTTCCAAGGATGGGGGGTACTCTTACCGCAACTGGTGGACCCATTTGCCGTATGGCGGTGAATCAATCAGGCATAAACCGGAAACGTGGAATCGGACTCCAAGAACGAAGTATTGGGCCTCCTCCTCTATAGGTCAGTAGGGAATCCAAGATGCCAATCACCATAGAGATGGATGGAACTCCAGGGGCGTAACACTCCATCTTCTGATGTGATGACCAGTGGCAAATCGTAGGCACAACTCACGACTACGTTTCTTCCAGAAAGTAGTATTGGTTTCTGTTGTAAGGTAGATTCAGAAGTGGAGCTCAGGCTGAGGGCTAAGGTGTAAGTGTAGTCAGGCAGGCTGGGTTAAAAACAATTCTGGCAGAAAGGCATAAAATCAGGAACTAGAAAAACAGGCAAGGGCAGGCAGAGGTCATACACGGTCTAGCAGAGGCAAGCAGAATTAGCAGGCAAAAGTTCAAAACCAGTAGTTTAGCAGTTCACACAGGAAGGCAGACAACTAGGGAACAAATCCACACAAAGGAGGTTATTTACGAAAGGCAAATTCACTTTACACTACAAGTGCAAACTACAAGTGCAAAGTGCACTTGAAATTGTACTGAAAGTGCACTTGAAATTGTACTGAAAGTGCACTTGAAATTGTACTGAAAGTGCACTTGTTGTAAATATGAGGGGTAGATCTGAAATGAGAGGAAGCTCTGCTGATTTTATTATCCAATCATGTGCAAGCTAAAATACTGTTTTTTATTTTTCTTGCATGCCCCCTTCAGATCTACAGCGACTGCACTTCCAAGTGCAATGCATTTGTAGTGCAAAGTGGATTTGATTTTCGTAAATAACCCCCAAAGAGTTGATAAAAAACAAAAAAAACACAAATCCGTGAAATTGTAGATGAATCCAGAAACCCTCCACCTCGTGCATATAGTGTAGCCAGATAGTGTAAAATCACAAAAGACCAATATAATAAAAGGTATTGCACTTACATTTGTTCAGATAAAAACCAGCGTTGTATACAATATAAAAACATCCAGGTACTGTAAAAAGGAACACGATAACAGGAAACAGCTCCTTTAGCCGACCAGTTTTGTCACTAAGAGGACTTCTTCCGGGATGTCTTTTGGGATTTTACACTATCTGGAGTCTCCTTCATTTGCATGGTTAAATCTGGTCGTGGGGTGAATGGAGCCTGGTCTGATTATCCAGTGAAAGTTCTTAATTTGTTCTGAGGACACATCTCCAGCTGATGACCCCTGCAAAGATTATTACATCAAGCCTGTTTGACCCTCTGTAATAAAGGGTCCAGGCTCCCTGGTAAGAGTCTATATTTCTTGAGGTGGCGGTATATGCACGAGGTGGAGGGTTTACTGGATACATATGCAATTTCACGGATTTGTGTTTTTTTAGTTTTTTTTACAATTGGACTATTTTCTATGAGCAATATTCATGTTTAGTGCAACACTGTTTTTGTATATATTTGGTCAGACAAACCTACTGCTGGATAACACGCTAAAGAAAACAGCATGCAGAAACTTTTCAGAGCATATTACATAATTTGCTAAAAAAAATTCTCATTAGTTTGCACAGTATTAGCAGGAC
The DNA here is from genome assembly GCA_028564925.1 of Lithobates sylvaticus. Classification (NCBI taxonomy): domain Eukaryota; kingdom Metazoa; phylum Chordata; class Amphibia; order Anura; family Ranidae; genus Lithobates; species Lithobates sylvaticus. The sequence continues at coordinate 364,666,707 of CM053030.1, forward strand.
CAGGGATATCACAATGCAAAAATAGCGCTGGAAAGTAGCTATAGGGTCAGCTTGGGGAAATAGAGGTGCAGGCTAATGGTAAAGGTTTCTTCTGAATGCAGGGATTTTTCTCACAGTGCAGGTATGTTGTAGGTGTTTTTTAAACATTTTATTTTTAAAAGGATTTATATAGTGCCAACAGTTTTACAATTTAAAGGGTGACAGTTCAGCTACAATACAGTTCAATACAGAAGGATTGGGGGGAGGGGGGGCATGCTCATGGAGCTTACAATGTGCTACCATTCATCCCTACAAAAGGTGCCTTTTATCTGGAAATTGCCCCAAAGATGCTGGAAGCACGATTCTTTTTACTGCATCCACAAAGCACTAAGACACAGAAATGTGAATGCACCCAAAGTTATGCAAGGATCTTGTGTGGCAGGTTAATTTCCAGTTTGTGTCCCAAAGGAGGAGCAATGGCTACGTAAAAAAACAGAGAGAAGCAGTAGTCAAGGACATAACAGACAGAATGGGAAGCCAAAGCCAGATCAGGTCAGACCATGTTCAAAAGCCAATACAAACAGACAAACAGGTTTAAAAAGCCACATATAATACAGACAGTACAAACAAGTTAAGAATCTGAAACCAATACTGAAGCTGAAGGATAAAATATATATATATATATATATATATATATATATATATATATATATATATTCTATTTGTTGCCACTGTACCCATATCAGTGATGAAAAATTGGCCTGGGTGCGCAGCAAAGACTGTAGTACTTATAATCCAAAGGCACTTACATGTCTTGAGAGGTGAACGCACAGTGAAGATTTTATTTTGACTTTTCAACAAGGTACAAACTTGACTTCCTCAGCATCTAAATAGGACTAAAGCACCACTGGATGGCTAGGGTATAGCCACTAAACAGCCACAAATTTGAAAAAAAATGAGACACAGGTAAAGAATGCAAGTAATCTCATATTACCTTTTATTCACAGGTAATATATAGATGTCACAACAAAATATAACTGGACATCAGAAATATATATATACTGTACATTTACTGGGGTGGCTGTATATCTGTATTTATTTCACCAGAAATATAAATTATCCCCACCCCCATGAGGACAATCTTTCCAAAATAAAATTGGCAAAAATGCTTAACTTAAACCTAATAAAATAAAATAAAAATATTTTCAAATAAAGCAATACTTTTCAAATAGAGTCTAATGCCGCGTACACTCTGTCGGAATTTCCGATGGAAACAGTCCGATGGGAGCTTTTCATCGGATTTTCCGACCGTGTGTATGCCCATCGGTCTTTTTCTGTCGGAATTTCCGACGGACTTTGGATCGAGAACCTGTTCTTAATTTTTCCGACGGAAAACCTTTCTATCGGATTTTCTGATCCTGTGTATGCAATTTTGACACGCAAAATTCAGACACATGCTCGGAAACAATTTGACGCATGCTCAGAAGCATTAAACTTCCCTTTTATAGTGCAGTCGAACGTGTTGTATGCCGTGGTGATATTGACCATCGGAATTTGGTGTGACCCTGTGTAGGCAAGACAGTTTGAGTGAAATTCCGTCGGAATTCCGACGGGAAAACCATCATAGCTTTTTCCGACGAGAATTCCAACAGTGTGTATGCAGCATTACACTTTAAATTAAAAACAAGAAGTACTATCTAATTGATTACTTTCCAACTCTCAACCTCATGTTCCTATATATGCAGCAATTAGATTGTTTAGTTTAAAACTAAACTATTAAAAAAATAAGTTTAGAGACTGTCAATTACTGATCAGAATTAATATATACACCATATGTGTTATGATAAGGAAATAGGTCTTCAAAGATGAAAATTACAGCGTTACAACTAAAGACCTTACTACAATTTCCATGTAATTACAAGTTTAGCACAAGGTTCTTCTTCTGCCCTGTAATATAATTTAAAAGTAGGTTTGTCAAATATGACATGCTAATGTGAGTAAAATGCTTTGCCCTTAGCAGTTTGGCACAGGTGGCTTCTAATCCAAAGAAAATGGGGATCCATCACTTCAGCTAAAACCTTAGAGGCATATAGCAAATGAGATATCTACAAGTCATACTTTGGCAAGTGAGAATGTGACGCCAAAAAGCAATAAGCCTTGAAAAGTCACAGGTAACTGCCGTAAATTGCAAAAACAGAAATGATTGACAGTCATTTTGCAATTTCTTGCATGTATTGGTTTGGTTTCCCTGGTGCTTTCATGCAGGAAAGTAGCTGTAAGTATACATATTTGGGCTGATTATGTTATGAACCTTGGAAGAATCATGGCCTGTATTTGTTTATTTCTTGTAAGATTGTATGACTCTGCTGCCCTAAGCAGAATAAATTATCAAGTCAGAACTTTGACTTTAAATCTTTAAAGCATAGCTTTGTTCAAAATGTAGAATCATATATTCATTACCACATTACATTTCAATTATTTCTTACTATTCCTATTAATCTAAACAATCTTGAAGTTGTTAAACTTACTTTGTCAAGATCCCCACACATTTACTTCTCCTAATTCCGTGACACGTATTCACTATGCCCTGTGGTTAGGCACTACTGTGTCACACATTTCACAGAGCCTCACTTCAATTACTGGTGTGATGCTTTTTGGCCAAATGGTGCCCACCTCATTTAAAGTCCCATTAGGGCAAATATTTTGTTGCATATTTTAGGGATGGAGGTTGGTCACCCGTGACACCAGACCACCCTTTTTATTTTTTTCAATTAGGTTCTATCTGCTGCCTGCGGCTTCAATAGAAAGATTGAGACAGGGAGTAATGTTTTTAGAGCAGGACTCATGTGGGTTATTTATTAAAACATCATTGTGCAAAATCTGGTGCAGTTCTGCATACAAACCATCAGCTTCTAGGTTTTATTGTCAAAGCTTAATAGAACAATCTGAAGTTAGAAGCTGATTGGCTACCATGCACAGCTGCACCAGATTCTGAGTGCACCAATTTTTGTAAATCTCCCCCATGGTGCCAAATCAAGTAAAAACTATCACTAAGCTTTTAAGTTTCCCTAATGCTAAAGCACCTTTTTAAAATGCAACACTTTCCTACTTGAATTTTTATTTATAGCTATTTCATTTCTTAATTTAACTTAATTGACATGTACCTTAATTTGACATTCTAAACATTCCACCAGCACTTAACATGTCATTTCTCACACTCAACCTGTCCATGTAGGTAATTCTAACATGCAACTTAATTCTTAACTCTCCCCCTCCAACGTTTAAAAGGTTAGTTTATCTATTCAAAAAAATAAAAATAAATGAACAAATTTTAATGGGGTAATTGCTATCTTTTTAATTTTTTTTTTTATAAATACACCCCTTTCTGAACACTGTCAGAAAATGAAAGCAATAGTCAATTAATTATATTGATTTACTGTATAGTCACCCCACTAACCCTCTTGAAAAGATTAAACATAGAGCCTTGTTAAGTAACACAATATGTACTCTTTGTTTTAAATATTAGGAAATTAATGCAACTTTCTGCTTCTAGCCTTGTCTGGGCATGGGCAACACATTTATTTTACAGCATATCTAAAAAAGTGTCAGAATAGGATTAAATCTTTGTGGATATTCTATGGCTTACACATTCCTAAGTACATCAATATACATGGACATTTTGTTGCTTCCATAAGTGCTAGTTCACACTGGGGCGACTTAAAAGTCGTTTGACTCTGAAGCTGCCCCGCACCACGTGACCTCAATGAGGCTTGCAAACGACTTCTTTAATATACGTCAATGCAAGCCGATCCGAAGTCACCCCAAAGTAGTGCAAGAACCTGTTTCTAAGTCGGAGCAACGTGAGTCGCTCCTTTTAGAACGATTCCATTGCACTGCACTGATCGTGACTTGTACGGCGGATAAGTCGCCTGCCCCAGTGTGAACCGGCACTTACTTTCAGAGTGCTACTCAACAAACTTTACATATTTATGCTTATTGCTCCCTACACATTCTGTGTCCTACTGTGTCAAAGTCTTGAAAGTTTTTAACAACTTCAGCGCCGTAAGTTTTGGCTGCTCAATGACCAGGCCAATTTTTGCTATACGGCACTGCGTCGCTTTAACTGACAATTAGCTGTACCCAAACAAAATTGACATCCTTTTTTTTCCGACAAATAGAACTTTCTTTTGGTGGTATTTGATCACCTCTGCGGTTTTTATCTTTTGAGCTATAAACAAAAGAAGAGCGCAAATGGGGTTAATTACGAAAGGCAAATCCACTTTGCACTGAAAGTGCACTTGGATGTGCAGTCGCTCTAAATCTAAGGGGTAGATCACAAATGAGTGGAAGCTCTGCTGATTTTATCATCCAATTATGTGCAAGCTAAAATGCTGTTTTTTATTTTCCTTGCATGTCCCCCTCAGATCTACAGTGACTTTACTTCCAAATGCACTTTCAGTGCACTTTCAAGTGCACTTGCACTGCAAAGTGGATTTTCCTTTAGTAAATAACCCCCAATATCTTTTACTATAATATATATCCCAATTTTTTTTTCAAAAAAAGTAACTTTTTCCTCAGTTTAAGCCGATATTCTTCTACATATTTTTGGTAAAAAAAATCGCAATAAGCTTATATTGATTGGTTTGCGCAAAAGTTATAGCGTCTACAAAATAGGGATAGATTTATGGCATTTTTATGGCATTTTTTTTATTATTATATATTTTTTTTTACTAGTATTTACTGCACGGGACTGCGATATTGCGGTGGACAAATTGGACACTTTTGATACATTTTTGGGACCAATGAAAATTATACAGTAATCAGTGCTATAACAATGCACTGATTACTATAGAAATGTCACTGGCAGGGAAGGGGTTAACACTAGGGGGCGATCAAGGGGTTAACTGTGTTCCTTAGGTGTGTTCTGACTGTGGGGGGATGGGACTGACTAGGGGAAGAGAGAGATCGGTTTTCATACTCTGTATGAACACACAATCTGTCTCCTCTCCCCTGAAAGAACCGAGATTTGTGTGTCACACACAGATCCCGGTTTTCGCTCTTTGATGAGCGATCGCAGGTGCCCAGTGGTCAAAAGGCAAAGCAGCATACGGTAACGTAGTTCTGCCCAGCCGTGCCATTCTGCGGCAGTAAAACTGTGGCGGCTGGTCGGCAAGCAGTTAAAATACTTCAGGACATAAACATGGGTTAAAACCACCATAGAAAATCTTTTCTAAAGTGTATGTAAGGCAAAGCTTTTTTTTTTTTTTTTTTTAGATAAAGTGCTAATGGGATAGGCTTTCTGACATTTTTTATTGCAGTTAGTGTCCCTGATTAGGAGATCGGCCCCCTCTCTTTGTCCTAATGACCATTGTCGCGGAGACAGAAGGTACGAGGGAATCCTAACTTTAAATGAAGGAAAACCTTTCCATGGGGACAAAGGATTTGGTAAGAATCTAAGGGAATTTCCACATCATCTTGGTGATATTTCCTCTTCCACTAATTCCTGTTGCATATCAAAACTGGAAGTAAAGGGGAATATCTCCAGTAGGACACTTGGGAATGGGTTTGTTCCTTTTCAATATGGCATAATAAACCAATATTAGAAATCAATTAGAAAGCAGAACAACAGCACCTTATATGCTGGCCAGGGACAGACTGAATATGAAACCACCACAACCCCTTCACATTAAAAATAAATGAATAAGGTCCCATGGAGTCTATACTCATATAATGCTACAATAAGATATAGAGGGTGTTCACAGATAAAACTTCATGGGTATTGTGATCTTTAACCACTTTCCCATTCCATAATGTATTAATATACAGTATACAGCAAGTTTACTTGTGATTTTTGAAATGACTCTAGTTCTTATACCAAAATGAATGAAAAGAAAATACATTTTGATAATAATGACTCTCAAGATATCATTTGTAAAATGTAGCCCTTTGTCATTTTGTGTAATCTCATGGTGTTGCCATGGGTGGCTCCTGGAGCTCTAAGGAAAATTCAGCACAAGCAGGGATATATATATATATATATATATATATATATAATTTTATGCTGGAATGTCCCAACACCTATCCTCTGCCTGAGCAGTGGTGAGTTGTAGCACAACAGGAAGCCAGGTCAACCAATGGAAAGTTAGCAGCTGTGCCAGCCAATGGCAGGGTTAGAAGTTGGGCAAGTAAATGGGAAGTGATTTGTCTGGTCAGTCAATGGCACAGAAGCAGTGGCCGTGCAGAGAGAGCTTTAGTTGTATTGGAACAGAGGGGATGAGTGTGTGTGTGAGTGTGCTTCTCAACAGTCCTGGATTGTGTGGGATTGTCCCACATTTTCTCATTCACATGAACATGAGCTGCTGCTGGATTTGCATATAAGAATATGAGATATGCATATGAGAAATGGCTGTATTAGCATAGGAATGAACTGTGTATATTGTACTGTACATTATACACGTGGCCTTTGCACTGTATTTGCTATGTTGTATGTAAAGAATGAGCCAATGTTTTGGTTCAAACCTAGGTTCAGACCCAACTTTGTCTGTTTGGGTGTTCAGACCTTTCGGCCCCCTGTTTGCTAAAAATCATATGTAGAACTACAATATAATAAATATAATTAGTATAGTATTTCTACTGCTTCTATTTATGACAGCTTCCCACTGTCACTTGTCCCTAGAGAAGACATGGGTACTTGCACCAATGGCATCTGTAGGAACCACTGATATCACAGAGAATCTCTGCACCTTTTAAGCAAAGGGGCATGGATAGCAGTGACAACATTGTTCAAATATAGCCACTGGCCATATTTGGGCAGTGACATCATGGCTATTCCCACCGCTTTCCTTAAAAGGATCAGGGGTGCCTTATCACATCATTGGTTCCTAAGGAAGCCATACGTGCTGCTAGTGTCATTCAGCTAATATAACCATCAGGATTGGTCACATGCACCAGGTAAATAAGTTGTCTTTATTTGTGGGTTACAATGTTTTTGTAAAAGAGTAGGGGTACTCATTCATGTAGGAGGGGTGATATCTGGGGCCCCCTATTATTAAAGGGGTCTTAAAGATTCTGATACGCCCCCTGCCCATAGACCACCACAACCATCAGGCAAGGGTTGAGGGGAAGGGGCTCTTTTCCTCATCACCATGGGAGCAGGGTGCTTTGCTACGGAGGTACCACATAGCAAGGCACATCCCCCATGTTGAAGGCATGCTTGTTTCCCCCCTTTCCTGACCAGCCAGGCTGCATGCTTGGAGTGAGGGTCTCATGTGGATTTTTAGGAGTCAAAATTAAGATCCCTAAGGATTTTCTGGGAAACCTTGTGCATTTTTTGACAGTCCCTTGCTTATTAGCCAAAAAATGGGCACTTTTAATTTGACAGATTTGAACCCCTGCTGAACTGAACCTAGAGCAATTTGGCTAATTACTAGTTGTATTTTATACTTGAAAGCCCTGCACCAAATTCCTTGTGTTGTACACTGTACAAGCTATATTATACTTTATTCGCCTGAACACTGCCCTGCATATGCTATGTTCTATATTTATATTAAAGTGGAACTTTAATCATTAACCACTTCAATACCAGACGCGTTCGCCCCTTCCCGCCCAGGACAATTTTCAGCTTTCAGCGCTGTCACACTTTGAATGACAATTGCGCGGTCATGCTACACTGTTCCCACAAATAGAGCTTTTTTTTGATCACCACTGCGGTTTTTATTTTTTGCTAAACAAACTAAACAAGAACAACATTTTAGAAAAAAAAAAGTTTTTTCTTAGTTTCGGTTATAACATTTTGTTTGTTAATCACTGACGGGCACTGATGAGGTGGCACTGATGGGCACTGATGAGGCGGCACTGATGGGCACTGATGAGTTGTCACTGATAAGGTGGCACTGATGAGGATGCACTGATATGTAGAATTGATGGGCACTGACAGGTGGCACTGATGGGCACCAATAGGCAGCACTGATATGCAGCACTGATGGGCACTGATAGGCAGGACTGATGGGAACTGATAGGCAGCACTGATGGGAACTGACTGGTGGCACTGATGGGCACTTACAGGCGGCTTTGATGGGCACTGACAGGCGGCTGTGATGGGCACTGACAGGCGGCACTGATTGGCAGATAGGCTGTACTGATTGGCACTGACAGGTGGCACTGACAGGTGGCACTGATGGGCAGCACTGATGATGAGGTACTGACATGTTTTACTGCTGGGCACTGAGATGGGCACTGACTGGCACTGTGGTGGGCACTGATTAGCACTGATATGGGCACTGATTGGCACTTTGATGGACACTGTGAGCTGTGTGTTAATTGGGGCACTGACTGACAGCTGAGGGGGCACATCTGAGGTGTTGTGGCACATCTGTTAATAATCAATGTTATCCTGCTGGGCATCATATGACGCCCAGTCAGGATAACAAAACCACTTCCCAGACGTCTTTCTGCATAGAAGTGGGAAGTGGTTAAATTAAGTCCTGATAGATCAATATAGGCTGGCCCATTTTGTTGATATAGTTTTGTAAGACATTAAATATAAGTGCCTATTCATACGTCTTTTTTTTTAATTTGTACTGCTCATTGTACATTGTCAACGTATCTAACATACCATCTGATCCTCACTCAATGTGATTTTTTTGCAATAAATAGAGTTTAAAAAAAGTACCTATACTGTTTAAAATTCCATAATGCACTGCCTCACCCTACCCTACCCTACCCTACAGATGCTTAGTTGCTCTCTATTCACAGCACTGTGCCTAAAGCCATAGCCAGTAGAGGCTGATCAGCTGGCAGCTTTAAGATTTACTGTTGCTAAAGGAGGAAGAGAGCAATACAAATGACACAGACTTTGTGGCTGGAACACAGATTAGGAAGGGAGAAAATAAAAGTAGGAGAAGTAACAGGGCAAACTCTGCTGCTAGGGAGACACAAAAGAGTTAACCTTACAAGGATAGTGTCTTACCTTATCTCCCTGATATTTCCTCCTTTCTCCCTCATTGCAGCCTGTGAACTTCAGCACCATATATAACTTCTGTCAGCCTTCCTGTCTATCTGAACCAAGACACACAATCAAGGCTGGAAATGCACACATTTTACCTACAGAAAGTGACATATAGTTTTTGTGACTGAGGAGAGGGGGAGAGTTCTTAATAAGAAAGTGACTGTTCTGGGCTTCAACAAAATGGTGGCCTTCAGCAAGAATAAACAGGAAAATGATGCAGGTGTTTCATCAGATTAGGCGACCCGTTAGATTTCGTAACTTAAGTGATGTTCCATCGCCGCTATCTTGGTACACCCCGCACTCGACCACACTAAGCCTACAGTCTGAAGTCGCCAAGCAGATATCTTTTTACAGTTTATTAACAGTGTCACGGACTTCTAAATTCTGTATTTCATGATATAAGCTCAGTTTAGTGGTAAAAATAAGTGTGAAATGCAAGATTTCGGTGGGTGTAAAAAGATGTCCTCTTGGAGACTTTAGACTGTAGACATACTGTGGCGGAGTGCGGGTGTACCAAGATGGCCGTGAAGGAATGTCACTTCCGTTATGTGATTTTCACGGGTCGCCTAATCTGACGGAACACAGGCAATTTACAGCAAACACTAATTTTGCTAACATCATCATTAATGTGAATTTTTTTTTACAAAAAAAGGGGACTTTTTTTACAAATATACAAGCAACTTGAAAAAAAAATGAAACACATTAAAAACTGTATTCACTCTTCATCTGAACCATCATCAACCAATGGACGAGATTTCCTTGGTGCTTTACCAACTTCACTGCTTCCTGCTTCTTCCTCATCATCAGAAGGCACACAGTTCTCTTTTTCCACATTACTAGTAGATGGGGATCCAAAGAAATCTCCTATACTTTTCTGCCATTTTGGAGTAGGTCGGACACATACAGGATTACCTCCAGCATAATTGCCTTCAGATTTTCTTCCCAGTTAGAGAGGTTGAATGGTTGAAGGAAGAAGAGCTTGCGCCAAAAGACTTTTGTGGTGCTCTAGCAGCAACAGCTTTCCTGTAGCTGCCGGTGGATGTCCCTGCGCTGTCTGCATTAGTTCGCACCATGATTACCTCACCCACTCCGTGCCACAAGCCCCTCTCCCTAACTCTGTTTATCACCCAGAATGTTTGCCACCTATTAAAACCATCAACTCATTAGCAGCCAAAACTAGTGTTGTAATACCAAGCTGAATGGTCTGCGTCAAATGATGCTTTCCAAAGCGTGGTTGCAGGAAAGAAAATCGCATCATATATGGTTGGCTTAAGCTCAGTGCCCTTGTGTGAAGGATGTAGACCATCTCTTTTGTACAGCTCAATATCAGATCACCTGCTAGCATCATGCCTAACATACCCTAAACCTTCAGCTTTGCACCAATCCTTTAACCAAACACTGAACACTGTTATATGAAACACTTTCCCTTATTATGCTTTCTGGAAAGGTAAAGACCTCTGATAATGTAAAAGAGTAAAAAATCCTTCTGCACAGAATGCAATCAATTGTGCCAAGGTGCACAACAACATGGATATTGCATTCAAACCCAGGTACTAACCAAACTGCTGTTTTCAAACGACTGCTGATCAAACTATGCACTTTTGTCCTAATGCACTCTCAATAATCAAATCAAACGCTACAGAGTTGCTACTCCTCCTAAATACCATACTAAAGAAGACACCAATTAGGATTCGAATAGCTCACCTATCTTACATATGCTAATTGATAACACCCAGTACTCAACACACACAGTCTACAATGCTCAATACACAATTTATCCAGTACCCAGTAAGCAATCTCCAATAGCAACACAGCCACAATACCAAAGTTAAAAAGAAAATAAACTATTTAAGAAAAGAAAATAGAAATACTTTAAACTTACCATATCCAGCTACTGGTGTTCGACAATTTGGACCTGCTACACTTCTGTACTGATGCACTGTCAATGAGCAAACTCCACAGGGTAAACTCTACAGAGTTGCTACTCTTCTTACTGTAAATACCACACTAATTAGACGCCAATTAGAATAATAGCTCACCTCTCTTATTAACACTCAGTACTCAATGCTTAATCAGCATTGTTGTTTGTGTCTCCCATGGCGGTGCCCAGCTCCCTATGCACCTTTAACAGTACCTATTATGCCACGTACACACGGACGGAATTTCCGATGGAAACAGTCCGATGGGAGATTTTCATCGGATTTTCCGACCGTGTGTATGCCCATCGGTCTTTTTCTGACTTTGGATTGAGAACCTGTTCTTAATTTTTCAGACGGAAATCCTTTCTATCGGATTTATTGATTGTGTGTATGCAATTCCGACACGCAAAATTCCGACGCATGCTCGGAAACAATTTGACGCATGCTCAGAAGCATTAAACTTCCCATCAGAATTTGGTGTGACCGTGTGTAGGCAAGACAGTTTGAGTGAAATTCCGTCGGAATTCCGACAGGAAAACCATCAGAGCTTTTTCCGACGAGAATTCCGACCGTGTGTATGCGGCATTAGCCCTAAAAATGGCCAGAAGTTACCAATATGATTTGCCCACATAGATTTGATTCGGATTTGCCTCTAAATTTGGGTTTGCCAAACTTTGAATATAATTTGCCAGAACCTTGGCAAATTGAATCTGGGCAGCCCCATTATTACTAAAGGATAACTTGATGTTCATCAACTTGTCCTTATTTTACTGCCCCATTTCCCTACAGTCTTATACTCACTAGTCCATGCTCCTGCGGATCTATGCTGTGTTGTCCATGGGGATGTGCATGGCTGCCACTGCAAACCTTTTTGGCTGGCCCCCTACTTCTGCACATACTCTATACAAAGAATTAATTATCCCTATGTAGAGGCTATCTATCTTGGGAAAGCATAATACTGTAAATGGCATCTCCATAGAAATGATTGAGATTTTGCCCCACAGATAAAGTAAGCGATAGACTGGGAGAGTTTGTTGTGGCAGCTACGTGGCTCCCTGTTGGCTGTGGATCTGGCAGAAGTTTGAACAGATTAGCACTTGGGTTAGGTTGAGTAAATGAAAGGATACATTTACAAAAGTATAGTTACTGTAAATTTTACAATGCATTAAAGTATTTGCATTAATATACAGTAACTGGATTAAGTATGAATCATTTAGAGATGCTTACACAATTTAAGATGTAATGTACTGTAACTACCATTTCCAACTATTTTAATAAAAATAAATATGTATTTTTTTTATTTAAAAGCATTCTTTACCTAGCTGAAAACAAATAGTCTAACCAGCATTTTTCCACAGTCAGCTATAAATACATTTGCATAAAGTAAAATATTTGTCACAACCAAGTCATTTGACAGCTGATCTATTTTGACTTTAGTGCTTCAAGGGTCAATCTACATTTTGTTTTTTTCAGAAAACCAGTCTGCCTTTTGGACTGTTTATGTTTTCATGATTTCCTTTGTACAAGGCTTTCCTCTCTTTAATTGCAAAGTGCCTCTGCGAGTCACAAATCCAAATATCATTTTTTTGTCCTAAGCAAATGGAAATTGTCTCTAGTCATTTGTATATCCCTTCAAGGAACATGAAATAGCTTTCAGAGCCTACAGAAATCTAGTATCTAAGTTATGTATTTTAATGAGCACCAATGTCAGTAATAATAACAATGATGTTTCACTTAGAGGAATAGCTTAAGTTCAGGTACTTCTCTGTGCTAACAAAAGCAGAACATGAATGACAAGGACCAATAAGAGCTACATTAGTTAGTCATCATCACTTGAGTGCTGCAAGTACCACTGACACTTCCTTGTAGCAAGACTGAAGCTTTTACATACATCTGTGCTAAATTTAAGCTGCCAGCTCTGTTATTGTTAGACAACTTCAGACTTCCTTCTGAGATACCCAGGAGCAGCACTGCATCTTATATTATAAGTAGTAAAGGCAATGTTTCTCTGTAATTGCCCTACACTAAGGACTCATTTAATTACTGTGCCTAGGTGTTAGTACATGAGTTGCTCTGTGTAACATGCTCTATAAATAAAACAATAGCAACGTGTCTGCTAATGTGCATTGTGCTTATTGTAATAAAGAGAATAGCAGACGTTTTCTTACAATCTCACAAAATGTATACATTTGTCTATAAATAGACAATGTATGTTGAAGTGTATTTAAAGCCTAAATTTAAAAAAAAAATGTTGATATTGGATAGATATACAATTTATATATATATATATATATATATATATATATATATATATATATATATATATATATATATGTATGCAGTGGAACCTTGGATTACGAGCATAATCCATTTCAGGAGAATGCGCGTAATCCAAAGTACTCGCATACCAAAGCGAGTTTCCCCATTGAAGTCAATGGAAATTAAAATAATTTTGTTCCGCATTGACTTCAATGGCTTGTAATACCGCATGCGGCCAGAGGTAGGGAGGGGGGGCAGAGAGCCTCAGAAATGGCTGGAAAGGCCCAAGGACACCTCGGCTGATCTCGGCAAACCTTGGAACGACTCTGTTCCAGAGGTTTGCCGAAGTCAGCCGAGCTGTCCTCGGGCCTTTCCGTTCATTTACGAACGGCGCCGCTCGGCTTTGGAACCCCCCCACCTAAGGCCAAATGCGGTACTGCACACGCTTTGGCCTGAATCATGCTCATTTTGCGAGCCAACACTCGCAAACCGAGTTACGATTTTTAAAAATACAGTGCTCGTATTGCGAAACGTTCGTTACCCATGTACTCGCAATCCGAGGTTCCACTGTATCCACTGTATATATATATATATATATACAGGAGGACCTGTGGGAACGAGTGCATTTTGGGCTAAGAGATCGCTTATATCTAGCACCCATGGCAGTTTCATTTCCCTCCTTAATGTCCTGTTTCACTCAGGTTAATGTTTTCCTCTTTACAGAGGTTACCACCTTGGAGGACACATCCTCAGCAGTAGTATGTTGCTCCACAAGGGACACCAACTCATCCACACTCTTGGGGTCTGTATGCCTTATCTGCCACTGTTTCTTAGCATGCAAAACTTGAATGGAATAGTCACAAACCACTCACTCCACAATCTGAGTAATCCTGAGCTTTTCTGATTGCAACCACTTGTTTTTAGGGTGGAATAAATCATATGGGACCTTGCCATCTTCCCAGAGTCATACAGTATTTCCACATGAATAAATTGCCATTCTTATTTGAGATGGTAATTTTAGCCCATGGCTAGCTAGAATTTCAACTTCAAGTTTAGAATGCTCTTTGGCATTCTGAGGTTATAGTCATAGTAAGCTTTTTAGGGCTGTCCCATTAAAAAAAGGAAAAAGAAGAAGAAAAAAAAGCCCACTGCTCCTCTGGTAGAATTTTAAGCTCAGCATCTCTCTTTAAGATGCCAAGGTAGATGTCAACATCATCATCCAGGGACAATTTATGTAAAACACTGTGTACCAGCTGTCGAGGGTTAGAAGCTGGGCCCTGGGTGACCAAACAATTTGCTGGTTAGCATTTACCTAAAATTAGCCATTTTAAAAGCTCCTTAAAGCAGGCCTTCACTTAAAAGTGAAAGTACTGTTCATCCTCCTTCTGCCCACCCACAAATTTGGTGTTTTTTTTTCTGGGAACGGGTAGCTTTTTGTGACAGGTACTCGCTCCCACTTCCACAATTCTCACTGACGCACACTATGGGGCTGATTTACTAAGGCTAATGCGCTGCGCTGGTTCACTGATAAAGCATTAATTGAGCGTGTGAACCGGCGCATAGAGGTGCGAACCGGCGCATTGAACTGGCGCACGCATACCCGAACGTGTGGCCCCCACACTCCTGGACTTTTCCGGCGGACAATCCCCTGGAGTTTTAGCCAAAGTCGGCGGGACTTTTGAAATGAAGGGACTTGCCGACACACGATCGGAAAGTCTGTTCATTTAAAACGTGACTCCAGGTAGACGGGACTAGCAAAGGCAGTGAATGCCGCCGCGCTAGCCCTGTAACCTGGTATGGATTTTAAGGGGAATCCCCCCTCCTGAGCTATACCAGGCCTCAACATGGGGGGTGCTCTGGGGAAAGGGGGGCCCTGCGCCCCCCCCCACCCCAAAGCACCTTGTCCGCATGTTGATGAGGACAAGGGCCTCATCCCCACAACCCTGGCCATTGGTTGTGGGGGTCTGCGGGCGGGGGCTTATCGGAATCTGGAAGCCCCCTTTAACAAGGGGACCCCCAGATCCCGGCCTCCCCCCCTGTGGGAAATGGTAAAGGGGGGACAAAAGTACCCCTACCATTTCACCAAAAAAGGTGACAAAAGAGTTAAAAATGACAGGAGACAGTCTTTGACAATTCCTTTATTAAAGTCTTCTTTCTTCTGGTCTTCTTCCTTTCTTCATCTTCTTCCTCCATCTTCTTCTTCCTCCGATCCGCTTCTTTTTTGCTCCGGTGTTATCATCCGGCATCTTCCTCCATGGCGTCTGTTCTTTGTTATTGGGCCGCTCCGTGCAATGTGAGGCTCCCGCTGTGTGATGCTTCTCTTCTTCTTCATCTTCTTCTTCCTCCGATCCTCTTCTTGGTCCGGTGTTCTCGTGCGGCATCTTCCTCCATGGCATCTCTTCTTCTGGGCCGCTCCTCGCAAAGGGGAGGGTCCCGCTGTGTGACGCTTCTCTTCTTCTGACGGGTCTTTTATAATGGAGGGCTGGGCCACCCAGTGACCCCACCCCCCTCTGACGCAAGGTTCCATGCATTCCCTCTGACGCAAGGTTCCCCCCCTCTTTTCCCGCGGCCTGCCAGGTTGCGTGCTCGGATAAGGGTCTGGTATGGATTTTGAGGGGGACCCCACGCCATTTTTTTTTTTTTGGCGCGGGGTTTCCCTTAATATCCATACCAGACCTGAAGGGCCTGGTATGGAATTTCAGGGGACCCCCACGCATTTTTTTCTTCATTGTTTTATTTTCTTAATGCTAATATGACCTGTGTTCAAATAGCCACCCATAGAACCCATGGAAACCCATAGAAGTGAACCAGCGCAAAAAAAAAAAAAATCAAGTTGAGATGTGCGCCCGTTCAACTTATGCAAATGAACCTACGTGGCTTGACATTTACTAAGATTTTGCCAGCACAGTAAACCAGAGCACATGAACGGGCGCAAATGCCGCTCGCGAATGCGCAGTACATAAATTGACCTCACGTAGTTAGAAGTGTATTTGCAGGCGCAGCAAGACTGCTCAGAGAAAGTTAGTTTTCCGTTCTATTCTGGGCATGTTTGTTAGTTGGACAGTCATATCTACACTTCCTCACATCACCCACATCTCCCCCATAATATTGCCACTTCCAGATTCTTTTATTTTCTCAGTTGAAGATGCCGTGCGCCAGGTCTAAAGCGGCGCACAGATCGCGCCCACCCGTAAATAAATGGGGAATTGCGCTGAGTTACAGGTGCAAATGTTTTGTAAATTCGAAAACGGCCATTGCGCGGCGGCGTGCGCCGCAACTCATGGCGCAAATGATTCGTAAATCAGCCCCATTATGTCAACTTGAAAACACCCTTCCCCCTCATCCTGCAACTTCCTGGGACCAGTCACATGTTACTTGCGTATGTGCAGTGGGGGGGCCAGCTGTGGGGCTTAAGGAGGTCACAGCTGGCTCCCATATCCAAGAAAGTAGCCTGGATGGTAAGTACCTGTTTGTTAAAAGTTAGCAGCTACAGTATTTGCGCTTTTTTTTTTTTAGCAAGGCAGTAAACAAACACAGTTCAATGGAGGAGGGCTTTGTCTAATAAGTTCATGGCATAAAACAAGTACACTATCTGCTCGTCTGAGCTGCTAACCAAATGTATGCCAATTGTTCACTAACAGGGTGCCTCCTAATGGATTCCCCAAAACAAAAAGGCAGCATGTTCACGTAGAATTCTGTAAGCAGTCAGCCTTTTCACTCTGCAGCAGGTTTTTTTTACAGCAGTGGAGAGAGCCTCGAACAAAAATCAGTTTATATATATATATATATATATAAAATATATATGGACAGCTGAGTATAGATTGACAAAAAGTTATTTTGGGTTCATGGCAGAGTCTTGGGTGGGGTTTAATATTCCCCTAGACTGTGGAATTTTATAAAATAAGCTGCTGATGGTGGTACAGTAGGTCTGTCTAGCAGTATGCGGTGGGTTAAGCATTGGCCACTCGGGCATCATTTACACTTTCTCTGGGATAAGCAATGTGTATGGTATTTAAGAAGGAGAGACTGCTTGTAGGCTGTGCTGGATCAGCCTGTAGGTCTAATCAGACCAAAATTGTCCCACAGCCAGCCAGGAGGCTGAATGTTTTGTTGTGTACTAGATAGTAATGGCACACACACACACAGTCAGTGCTGACATATAAACATAGGAAGCACCTAAATAGGCCAAGGGGTCTCGACTACCTTTCTGCAAGCTAAACATTTAAAGCTGACCCCTAAAATATACAGAATTTGATGTTTTATCCCAACCAAAGTTCTACTAAACCTCCATGCTCCAGGACCTAAAGCAGATTCTAAAAAAACATTAGCCATAAACCCTGGAGCCCTTCACCATGTGTATGTTAGAAAATTAGGTGATACACACAATCCACACTATATATACCATTTTAGTCCAATGTGCCAGCACCAGCAGCTAAACAAACATATTTCTTAATAGCATGTTTGCTGTCATAAATAAGTGCAGAATGGAAATCATGAAAGACAAATGTTTCTCATAAGCTAAAGAAAAACGACACCCTGTTTCCTTTTAGTTAATATGTCACAGTTGATACCTACCAGCCAGTTGTGGGCTAGTTTCAGAATCTTGCGATTCTGGGATGCCTTCTGTGATAAAATCATAATAGAACATTGGGCCCTCTGAATGCAAATAGAGTAATCAGATGGAAACTTGAACCAATGAGATTCTTAACGACAGCTATTAAATATCAAGAACAGAAAATCTATAAGGGTATATACAGTAAAACCGTGGGTAATGGGTGTATTAAATGAGCCAAGGGTTTCATAAATAGTTGGCAGGACAAAGCTCTTTACTCCGAGCCCGATGTTGGAACACCAGGGCCCAGTCACAAGTGGGTGGCTGCATATAAAGGAACCGATTTTTCCACCACTATATATATATATAAATGTACCATCAAATGTCGCCACTTTGCCCATCAAATCCCGCCACTGTGCCCATCAAATGCCGCCACTGTGCCCATCAATTGCAGCCACTGTACCATCAAACGGCACCACTGTGCCCATCAAATGTCGCCACTGTGCCCATCAAATGCCGCCACTGTGCCCATCAATTGCAGCCACTGTACCATCAGACGCCACCACTGTACCATCAAATGTCGCCACTGTGCCCATCAATTGCAGCCACTGTACCATCAAATGTCGCCACTGTGCCCATCAATTGCAGCCACTGTACCATCAAATGTCGCCACTGTGCCCATCAATTGCGGCCACTGTGCCCATCAAACTCTGCCGCTGTGCCATCAAATGCCGCCACTGTGCCCATCAAATGCCGCCACTGTGCCCATCAAATGCCGCCACTGTGCCATCAAATGCTGCCGCTGTGCCCATTAAATGCTGCCAGTGTGCCAAATGCTGCCACTGTGAATCCCCACCGCCCACTCGCACACCCACACACACGCATGCACACCCCCCCCCACACACACACATGAATGCACCCCACACACACGCACACACATGCACACCCCCCACACATGCATGCACACACACACGCATGCACAGCCCCCCCCCACACACACATGCACAGCCCCCCCCACACACACACACCCACACACACACATGCATGCACAGCCCCCCCTACACACACGCATGCACAGCCCCCCCCCCTACACACACGCATGCACAGCCCCCCCACACACATACACATGCACACCCCCACACACACATGCATGCACACCCCCACACACACGCATGCACAGCCCCCCCCACACACACGCATGCACAGCCCCCCCCCCACACACACACACGCATGCACACCCCCCCCCACACACACGCATGCACAGCCCCCCCCCCCCACACACACACACACGCATGCACAGCCCCCCCCCCACACACACACACATGCATGCACACACCCCCACACACCCACACATGCACACACATATAAACAAACATACAATAGATAGTCTTATAAAAAAAAAAACGGCAGACATTTACCTTCTTCCTGCCGGGTACTGCACTGTAGGGGGAGACAAAGAGCACAGCACACGAGGTATGTGAGGAGCTCCCTGCACAGATTACAATTCGGCTGACGATCGGGGAGCTCCTCACAGCCTCCCCTCCTATCAAAGACTACGGGGGCCCTATAATTCCGCCACTGCATAAATACATTTCTGATGGCTCATGATATACAATATATTAACAAAGTAGTTATTATTAAAGACCAGTTATTGAACACAAAGAAACGTGACTGTACCAAGGCCTGAGAAAAGGAAATATTGTGAGAATGATGTCCTTAGCCTGTAGCAGACAGGAGGAACCCCCCCCCCAACACACACACACACACCACACACACAAACACTTAAGCCCCATACACACGGTCGGATTTTCCCATGGATTCTGTCCTATCGGACAATGTTGTCGGAAAATCCGACCGTGTGTAGGCACCATCGGACAGTTTCCATCGGATTGTCCTACGGACAAAGTCCTATCTCCTGCTGGATAGATTTTTTGACAACAAGGTCCGATCACACCAAATCCGATCGTGTGTAGCGAATTCCGACGGACAAAGTGCTACGCATGCTCAGATCACATTACAAGACCAAAGCTATTGGCTACTAGCCTCTACGTAGTCCCGTCGTACGCAACAAACGTCACCACGTTCAGAATGATCGGATTTTCCGACAACGTTGTCCGACCGTGTGTACGCAAAACCAACATCGGACAAAGTACGACGGACATGATCCGACGGACCTGGTCCTCGGATAATCCGAGCGTGTGTATGGGGCTTTATAGTCATCACTCACTGGGATTGTTGTAACATCATCATTTTCTGGCAGATCGGACAGTGAAAGGCAGCATAAGAGGTCTAATCTGTGTGAGACTACTTTTGTACACACAACAAAGAACACAGACCACTGCATAGACACCGTGACAGACATATAGCTGCTGGTCAGTATCTATGTCTAGGAAGTAGACACTGACCTTGGACGATTCCTGAACAAAGATAGTGTCAGCCTTCTGGGGAAAAAGGCAGATGAGCATTTTATTAAAATTGTTCTTTAGATCTCTCTCAGATGTAATAACGACTTTTATGTGTAACACACATTACTTTGCATGCATGTTTTTAGCAAATATTTATAAAAAAAACTCACGTACGGTTCACATTTCCCATATGGCCATAGCAGTTTCTTCAAATCTTTGTTATTTAAATGAGCAAATGTCTATTCCCAGACTAATATTTACATCAACAAATTGTGTAGTTTCACAATCTGTCTCTCTAAGTAATTCACGTGTACATTAAAAATATATTTTAATTACACTAAACGTTTTCTTCTTTTGGTTGTCCAAAATAATAAATCATTAGGAGGGGAATATTTAATAGGAGGGGAAAAGCCTCTATTTAGACTTTGAATAAAAGGTCAGTCTCTTGTACATAATGGAAAATGTGAACCTGTATATTTGTTCATATTTTTATACCTAGGGCAACTCATGTATTAGTGCACCTGGAAGCTATACACTTTGCAGAAACAACTACAAATATTGTATTACCATATGGCACCCATCATAGTCTTACTGGAACTATAGTACCCTACCTGGCAGATATGTATCTTGATATATTCATATTGCATAACTTATGATAATGGATTTATGGACCATCATATTGTGTTTGTAGGTCATAAAGTCTTGAATGCAACGCCAGCGACTATGTCATTTTAGTATGATATCTATGAGTTTTGATGGAATGGAACATGGTATTCATTGTGTTAATGAATATTGTTACTATAAAACATGACAGTTCAGGGGATTAAAATGTCATAGAATAAATTATGCATTTTTGTGAAGATAAGTGGCATAAAATAATTATAATTTATCTTGTTAACCTGCTAATTTGGCAGCTCAGTCAGAAAAAAATGAGGTTTTGCTGTTACAGCGACAAGAAAATGAATAAAGCTTATTGAAGACAGACACAGATGTACATGCATGGGAGATGTACATGCTTGAACAATTTTGACGGTTTGTGCCAGAAAGATGGAAAATATAACTTTAGACTGAGGAATTTTTCTTTGTTATATTGTGAATTCTTAACAAATAGTTGCATCATCATTATCCATAGAAAAACACAGAGACAAAATAACATAAGCTTCACTCATTTCTGATTTTTAGCTTAAAAAAGAAAAAAAAGATCCTGCTGATCACCTCCAAACATGACATATAACCCATAACAAGTATTTCCTCATGGAATGCCATCCCTTAGAGCAAAAGAGTTGTTTAAACTACCTTCTGACGTGAAATAAACTATTTAAAATGATGGGAGCTTGAAGGGGTGGCATTTATTATTTATAAAATGAATGCAAAATGCCAAATAGGGTTATTGAATATGCGGCACAGGCAAATATCCTATGTAGGACACTTGTCTGCTTTAAAAGCATTGTGTGTTTGTTAGCTGTAACAAAGACTGCATAGCAACAATAATAAAACCTCTTATAGAGGTTCTGTTTTAAGAAAGCCCGCCTCATCTTATTTTGTTTAGGGCTCTTGTGTATTTAAATCATTTATTTAGCATTCAAACTCAGAGCTTGCTTTTTGGCTGTCAAGAAAATTTAGGCACCCTCTAATATGATAAAGGGATTCTTCTAATGAGTATACCGAATATGAAAGCATGAACTGAACTAATGGCAATGGCTTGACAGAGTTCTAAGTAAAACTTTACAATTGTGCTGTTAAAGGAAACTTGCAGGCTCCACCTTATAGAACAAAAAAACGAAAAATGGTTGGTAGTACCCTGTGAGGTTCCACCATCCCCATTGTACATACAAATGCAGAGTTTTGCCCATTGGGACTTTAGATGAAGCGCCACACAGCCAGTATTAAAAACATAGTACCGGTTTATTAAGTATATGCCAATAGAACTGGGAACATTATCATAATGCCAAACAATTGGCCCAAATATACAAATTCATTACATGGTTACATATAGTAATCAAATAGTCCATTATAAGTGTGTCATCTATGGTGACCCAACACGTTTCGTGAGTTCAGTCTCACTCTTCAGGGGTTAATGCATAGACATAATCTATAAAGTAAAAATGGTTAAAAAATATAACATAGTGGTGAACACAATGTATCAGGTAAATATCAGGTAAAAGGAAAAAAATTGGTGAGAAAATATTAAAATAATGGTTGAATGTCCAAGAGTAACCATGTGGTACAATTGGGAATGGTGAAAGTGACCTGCACAGCTGAATTGAGTGAGAATCTACATGTGAAACTAAGTATATGTGTTATAAAGTGTAAAATGCAACTTGGCGAGGCAGTGACACCAATGCATGGGAATACCTCAGTAATGCAAGGTCAAATTGGGTCAAAAAAGTGGGGGAAGAGGGGAAGGGATGGACTTACCTGGATAAAGATATTGCTGACCAAAAATACCATGTGTCCAACCACCTAGGAGGCATTGCATAGCTGGTGTCTGAGACCTCCTATTTATAGCCCTGCAGGCCCATCACAGGATCCCTCCCAATGCCCGGGGGACACTGCCCATGGGGAGGGCAGGTCTAGCAATTAACCCCACCAGCCCTTGTCACCGTAGGGGAAAGGACGACACAGGGGTGCGAGTCCCTCCGCGGCTTCACGTGACAGACATCACGTGATCCGGCGCCTTGACATGTCAGCTAGGCCAGTGCCATGCGCTGGACACTGTACCCAACGTTGATGCATCTCACTGGTGCCGCCCTTGCAGGATGAGATGAGCGGGGGCAATGAATGATGGATCGGCACCGCAGCTCTCTCTCCTCACAAGGCATGGATGCAGTAGTGGGAGCCATTGGCTCCCATTGCTGTCAATAAAATCAGTTAAAGAGAGAGCAGGGGGCAGGGCTGAACTGCGCTGTGTTTGTCTATGAACACACACAGCTTAGTTTTGGATTAAGCCAGCCAGCCATGTTTAATCCGACTCAATCAGAGGTGGATCCAGGCCGCTTTGTGCAATACTTATGCACACAGCAGGTAAATATAAAATGTGTAGAATTTAAAAAATGTTTACACTTTAATAGTTCAAGCTGAAATCTGCGTCCATGTACAACCAAAACTATTCTGGTTTCCCTTTAAATTAATTTTTGTATTAGTTGGACTTCAGAGATTAATGAATTTCTAGTGCATGGTAAAAAAAAAATACTCTACTCTGACCAGTCATGAAAATGCTACTTCACATCATGCATTGCAGCATTTTAAAAATGCATTTTACATTTTTAAATAATATTTTGCTTAACGTGCATTAAATCAGCCTCTAGCAAACACTTAAAAAAAAATATTTTTTTTTTTTTTGCACATAGGCACCCTGAAAAACTATAGGGGAAAATTCTATAAAGCCGCAGCACTACTTTTTTGGAGATTTTTGCTCTTGTGTAATGTTGTACCTAATTCAAAAAACATCTGCAACAGTTTTGATTCTGACAGTGGTAGTTCTAATTAAGACCAACTTTCTTTTGGTGTACAGAGGCAGATATTGCTAAATTATCCCGCATGTGTTCTAAAAGTGGCACAGCATGCCTCAAATTCAAGTACAAATTCTAGACAGGTACATTGATTTGGCACACACAGTATCACTTTTAAGGCCCATACACACGATCAGACTTTTTGACAACAAACATGCAAATTAGCTGTTTTAAGGCAACATCCGACCGTGTGTACGCTCCATCGGACAAACTTTTTCGGGTTTCATCGGACAAATGTTCGCTGTGCAAACAGACAAACTTTTCGGCAACAAAAGTCTGATGGAGCAAAGTCTGATTGTATGTACAGAAATCCATCGAGCTTAAGTCCAAAGTACAAACACGCATGCTCAGAACCAATGCAAATGATCAGACAACCATACAGAAGTTGACCAAAGGGTGGCGGTAAAGAGCAGAAAAAACACGTGATTTGGTGAAAGTTGGCTGAAAAAGTCCTGCCGAGTGTATGCAATGCAAGTTCACGGCCAACGCCCTTTGGACAGAAATCCACGGATAAGTTTGTTTGAAGTCCGATCGTGTGTATGAGGCTTTAGAGACACTTTCCCAAAATCTGTCTGCGCCAGCTTAATGAATTCCAGGATATATATTTTAGTGTTCCTCACTTTCTGTAACACAATACACTAGAAAATTATATGTACATATCAACATTTACCAGACCTTTTTTAAAGCGATTTAGCATTAATTAGTAGTCTTCTGGTGGAGAGACTAAATAAACTGTAAAATTCAACTTTTGTGCATCCCAGCACTTTCTCATGTGATCAGGGTGTGCTTAGAATTATGGGAACAAAACGGAGGAAAACTTTAATCTGGGTTTCAGCCCTCCAGGAAAGCAAGAAAACTATTACAAATATCATAAAAAAAATCTTCAAACTGTTCATTTTAATTACAGGTTCACTTTATTTTTTTCCCTCTTCTCAACAAAGCTTTGTGACTACTGGTTTCACCAGCTGTCTGTTCTAAAGGGCACATTTATATGTCAGTGTGACTTGAATCAAAGTGCTAAAGTTAGGGCATAGTACACATAAAAATTGAAATTTGAAAACAAAAGTGTTTTTAGTTATGTAAGAAGTCTACACAATTTTAAAGAATGATAGGATTATTTAGGTAATTGAATGGTTATATTTCTGTGAGACGAAGGACAAATGAAGAGTCAGTACAAAGGGAAGCCTTGCACTGAGGTCATAACTTATAAAAAATTTGCTGTCCTTTCACTTCTATGCTAATATTGGTTAGTTAAAGTGGGTGTGTAAACCATCACATATACCCGCAAATTGAACAGCCTTAAGCCCCATACACACGGTCGGACTTTTTCATGGATTCTGTCCGATCGGACAAGGTTGTTGAAAAATCAGACCGTGTGTATGCACCATCGGACAGTGTTCGTCGGTTTGACCGACGGACAAAGTCTTATCTCCTGCTGGAAATCTTTGCCGTCAACACGGTCCGATCACACCAAATCCGATCGTGTGTACGGTTGTCCGACCGGACAAAGTGCCACGCATGCTCAGATCACATTACAAGACCAAATCTATTGGCTACTAGCCTCTACGTAGTCCCGTCATAGGCAACAAACGTCACCACGTTCAGAATGATCGGATTTTCCGACAACTTTGTCCGACCGTGTGTACGCAAAACCAACATCGGACAAAGTATGACGGACATGGTCCGACGGACCTGGTCCGCGGATTGTCCGACCGTGTGTATGGGGCTTTAGATGATACACAGGGATGAAACAAACCCTGCGGTCTTCAACTTGCTATATTCTTTAGAAAGTGAACATCGTGCTGGAAATCTTCTCTTCCTATTCAGCACTGGGAGTGGATTCTTGGCATACAGTCAAGACAGCTGATTGGAGGAAAGGCACCCCCCCCTATCCACATAGGCAAAGAAAGGAATGTGCAGAGCTGTGCTGTGACAAGACACTACCTTCCCTTTCTTGCTTACGAGGGACTATGGAATGTTTTGTGTGTATAGAAGTGAACACATCTCAACTAATGTGCACTGTTTGTTCTTACAAACTGAAGTGAAGGGGCAAAGGAGAGGTTCAGGAACTTACAGAGGAGTTTATAAGGATGCAGAAGAAAACTGTGAAAATATAATTTACTGAAATATAGATTACAGGGGCATTTTAGAAGTAGAGGTGTATGGATTCTTTTCGGAGAATAAGGATATTGCTTAATGTCACTTAAGTAAAAAATGTTTCTTTTATAAAAATTAATTGTGTGTTAGATGTTAATGTACAATTGTGCAGGTGTCCAGAGTGGGCATTTGATGGCATATAATGGCACTATAATCATTTAATGTCGGTGTCCATTCATGCATAGGTAAATATCTACTTAGTATAAATAGCAATATCTGTAACAGTTCCAACAGGATGTCAACTTTATTTGTCCTTTCTGTACAGACTGTTCTACATCAAGTAAAAATGAATTAATGGAATAAAACTGTGCATGTTTGATTTTGCATTCTGCTTTGATCAGTCATACCTCACTGAGCTGTAATAAATTTGATTCCGATCATCCATGTACGTACATAATAAAGCATGCCACATTGGACTATAGTGGTAATAATGTAATAAAATATATATATTTTTCCATCATACAATAGTCCTTTTATGTGTGCATATTCCCTGGTGTGCTATGATTGAAAAAACACATTTTGTAGCAGAACTTATTCAGCATTTGACATAAGATAATTTGAATTTGCCATGCTTGTGAGATAACTCACTAGGGAGAGCGCAGTCTTAAATAAATAATACAGATAAAAATGTATACTTCCTTCTATTTCAAAGCTAATGCAGCCAGCTTACAATGGAATGGTAACATGAAGACACAGCACTGTAATTTGATGGATTTGTTTTGACAGCAGCCAAATAATTGAGAGTGAAAGGTGTCAGGAAAGATGATATATCGTATAAGCCACATTCAGGAGGCTACCCCAGAAGCAACTCCAACAAGAGTATTATTTCCTTTGATATCCCACTGTTACTCACTTCCAGTTTATTACAAATCTATAAAAGGTATTCAGTTTAACAGATCAGGGAGGTGTTGCTGGGTAGAGCGTGCAATGTAAGTAAGCTAGGAATTAGGACAATGTATCCTGACAACTGAATCTGCTCTGGATAGACTAAAGAATTGCAGGTTGGATGGAGAATAACCGGCTTATAATTTAAGCTGAAAAAATTGTTAGTCATAAAAAAATCTAAAAAGAAGACTCTGCATTTAATTTAATACAATTAATTCACATTAGGGGAAATGAAAACCTAAATGACCTTTTAAAAAACGTTCCTAATATAAGTAGAATTTAATCGAGTTTTGTGATGGTGTATTTTGCCACCAGGCCAACATACTGTATAGGGTAATTATTGTTGGAAATGTGACTGATTTTAACACCACTTGTGATATCAGTGTAGGGGTTAATGATGAGAGGATAAAATGTATATATGCGCTTCCGACATCCTTGTGGCAATCTGTTGTAAAATAATTATGACTGATTATTATCTCTCTTTTCAATATGAAAAGGGGGACATTACGTTTCCGAAGCATGTGATGCTGTCAAAGGAGTCAAAGTTTTCCATAGCTGGAACTCTAACCAAACCTTTTGTTTTTTTCAGAGCTGAAAAGGGTTAGAACATCTGTCAGGCTTTATTACTCTCATTGGCTGCATTTTGGGAGATTTCTCCTCGCTTCCTGTCCTTGGGATGGGTGTCAGAGGAAACAGAAGTGATGAAATCCTTCCAATGGAAACAGAAACACACTTTTAGTAGAGTGGGGGGAATTTTTTAATCTTTGTGAGGATGTTATTGCTGTCAGTGCATTCCTGTAAAATTACCCTTATTCTGCTCTTTCTTCTTTTTAAATTGTTAGGCCCCTATCACGCTGGCAGAGTCTGCCAGTGGATCCGCCCTATCAGTAAGGGATCTCTCTGCTGATACCTGTCCATGTCCGCTCCACTGATGCAGGGCAGACACAAGCGCAGTCCGTTGTCCTCTGTGGGTTGTCGGATGGAAACGGACTGCCTGTTTGTTTCCATCTGATCCGATTCCCATCTGTCTGTTTTTAGTGGACATGATCAGATCGCATATGCCCGTTGATATCCGCCGCTCCATAGAGAGCAATGGATGGTCCGATTGGGTTCACCTGAAAAACTGCCAGTCAATGTGAAAGGGGCCTCAGCCCAGGTTCACACTGAGCTGTGGGAATGAAGCCTTGCAAGTTCAGCTGAACTGGCACAATTTCACTTGTGCATGTCAGTCCCAATTTCGGCCACGATTTCACAGACATCTGTGCGGGGTCCTGCACAGATGTCAATGGAAATCGCACCCCGAAATCACAAAAAGTAGTACAGAAACTACTTTTTGAAATCGCTGCAGCGCCACAAATGCAGCATCACACTGATTAGGACGGTGCCATTGCCGGCAATTGCCGCGGATTAGTCATGTGATTTCAAAACGCATGTCAAAATGCATCCATGTGAACCAGGGCTTAATGCACTTTTCAGCAAACATTTACTGGAGGCAAAGCAATCACTGCTAATTAAAACACATGCACCTGGAAGGAAGATTTGTTTGCTTTGGATGATCGGTATATGTTAGATTCACTACTTTAACCAATTCAGATCCAGAAGATTTTACCTGCTTTATGACCAGGCCATTTTTTACTATTTAACACAGCGCTACTTTAACTGGTAATTGTGTGGTCATGCAACACTTTACCCAATAAAGCTTCCATTGATGGTATTTGATGGTACAATCAATCTGAATACGTGAGGAGGGTGAAAGCTATCAAATAATAGCATAGTTGATTCTTATCTGTAGGTTTAATGAAAAATAAAGAAAATAAAGAATAATAAATAATAATAATAAAACAAAATAACAACATATAGAGACGATTACATGGAAAGAAACGATGTATAGAGATGTGATAAATTATCGATACTATTTAAATAGTTGTACTATTATAGTTGACTATTGAGTCAGGGATGTAATATGAGTTATAGATTTTCGCATAAAATTTTGTAAATTTTTGTATATACTTTCATAGACCTGAGAATATAGTGAAGGAGAGGGTTAATCTGGATAGAAGTGGTGATGTGGGATACACCTGTGTGGCTACACCCTGGTGTGTCGGTATATAGTTACACACAGCTTGATGAAGAGCATGGTATGCTCGAAACTGTACAGTTGCTTCTAAATACACGTTTTGGATAGATTATATTCAGTAAACCTTTTACATTGGAGATTGTGTCCCTTTGTTTTCTTTATATATATATATATATATTGTAGCAGAGCGTCCCAGAGAGAGCCAGGAGAAGTCCTGTTCGGGGTTTATACATCTCCCAGGCTCCTCTCATATACATTCAGAGGTCTCTGAGACATGATCCAGTTCGGATCTTAGTCCTATTCCCCAGGCTAATTTAAGCTCACCTGAGCAAACAGCCTTTGCTCTCTGCCTGGGACACACAAACATGGATGGTTTGTGAGGAGCCAAAAGGTTGGTAAAACCCTTTAAAAACTCTTTACAGAAGCTGACAAGCGGTAGGCTTGCTCAGCTTGATAGTTAGAGACGGTGTATGTTATAGTTAGAGCCGAGACACGGCTAGGACTTTTAGTTTGGTTATTTCTGTTTTGATGTGTTTTCTGGAAGACTGTGCAGCACCTGTGTATGGACTTGTATTTGTATCAAATAAACCCAGCACTGTTTTCACTACCTCAAGGGGATTTGGTATCTGTGCCTTACTAAACAGCCCATCCCAGTGAGCTTTGTACCTGCTACCTGTCCCCCAGGTTACATATGGTGGATTTCAGCGGGCAGCTGTAGTAAGTTACTACTTAAAAGGCCAGTACCTAGAGTGACTAAACATGGAGGAAATCCTAAAACAATTGATGATATCCAACGCTGCGCAACAGCAAACAAACGCTGCACTGCAGAAAACAAACGCTGCACTTCAAGCTGCACAACAGCAAGCAAACGCTGAACAGCAGAAAACAAACGCTGCACTACAGCAAGCAAACGCTGTACAGCAGAAAACAAGCGCTGCACTCCACGCTGCACAACAGCAAGCTAATGCTATCGCACAGGAACAAACGCAGAGGCTGTTTGAACAGCTAGCCACTGATGCAAAAGCAGATAGGAAAACCTTGTCTGAGGTTGTGGAGACAATAGCACAGTGGTCACCTGCTAACTTTGATAATGTTGGAGACAAGCCCTCAGCCATCCATGTGGCTCGCTTTTTGTCCAAGATGACTACAGAGGATGATCCAGAGGCCTTTCTGCTAACGTTTGAACGGACCGCTGAGAGGGAAGGTTGGCCTAAAACCCAGTGGGCAGGACTGGTCGCCCCGTTGCTTACTGGGGAATCGCAGAAGGCCTACTATGATTTGGAGTCAGCAGAAGCAGCAGACTATGAAAAGGTCAAACAGGAAATACTGGCACGACTTGGTGTCACTTTGGCAGTTCGAGCACAGCGGGTCCACAGCTGGTCCTTCCAAGACAAGAAGCCCCCAAGATCGCAGATGTTCGACCTAATTCACCTGGTGAGGAAATGGCTACAGCCGGAGTCCCTGTCTGGGCCACAAATAGTGGAGCGTGTGGTCATGGACCAGTTCCTGAGGTCACTACCAATTCCCCTGCAGGAGTGGGTGAGTCAAGGAGACCCCAATTCGGCGAACCACCTGGTGGAACTTGTTGAAAGGTATTTTGCTGCAAAGAACCTGGTCACCACCCCTACAGCCGCACGGACTTTCCACCCAAAGCCACGGTCTCCCCAGACAACCGGTAAGACTGTTCCAGGGGAAGTGGGTGGTAAGCATGGCAAGGAAATAGGGGGGAGGATTTTTGGTGCCAGGACTGAAGTTTGGCATCCCAAACAAGGGAAGCCAGTGCCTGTCAGCAAACCAAACTGGGGAAACGTCAGGTGTTTTCGTTGCCAAGAAATGGGACATGTTGCAGCAAATTGTCCATTGACAGATGAACCAATGCAGTGTGATTTATCTATTAGAAGGCAGTCTATGTTTGCAGCGGTTTCATGCACTGCAACCCCAAATATGAGAAAACCAATGTGCCAAATGACTGTGAATGATAAGCCTATTACAGCCTTGCTGGACTCTGGAAGTCTGGTGACTTTGGTTACAGCTGAAATGATTGAACCTGTAAATTATCATGCTAAAAATGTTGCTGTGATCTGTATACATGGAAATACCCGGGAGTATCCTGTAACAACTGTTCAGTTTAAAACTGGTTTAGGTACAGTGACCCATCCGGTTGGACTTGTTCCCCACTTGGTGCATGAGGCCATCATTGGTAGGGACTTTCCTACGTTTTGGGAACTGTGGGATCATCCCAACTCGGTCGCAGTACCTGACTCAGTCGCAGAGCCAGAATTCCTGGCCACTACTGACAATGTGTGTTCAGGGGACTCTTCTCAGGGCTCCCCGGCTTTTCCTCTATCGGTTATGGCAGGAGAGCTGGAGGACCCTGAGGAAGTCCCCACTACCAGTAGAGCCGGACAGCCGTCTGCTGACCCCGAGCCTATGTTAGAGTTTGATGACCTTAATGTGCATAAGGAAAATTTTGGTACTGAGCAGAGAAAAGACCATACCCTTTCCAGGGCCTGGGAAAATGTAATAGTGATTAATGATGTACCTGTCGAACCCGGGGACAGGCCCTGTTTTCCTTATTTCAGCAGCAATGAGGATTTACTGTATCGTGTATGTAAAATGAATGATGAAGTGGTTGAACAGTTGGTGGTCCCAAAGCCATACAGACGGCTGGTGTTAGAACTTGCCCATGGGCACTTGCTAGGAGGCCATTTAGGGGTTGAAAAAACTACTGAAAGGGTGTTGCGCAGGTTTTACTGGCCCGGGATACAGAAAGATGTTAAGAATTACTGTCAATCCTGTCCTGTGTGTCAGATGTCAGCCCCACTATCCCACTTCCGAAGTCCTTTAGTGCCCTTGCCTATCATTGAAGTGCCCTTTGAGAGGATTGCCATGGACCTTGTGGGCCCACTTCCCAAGTCTGCCCGGGGTCATCAGCATATCCTCGTAATCATGGATTATGCTACCCGTTACCCTGAAGCAGTTCCCTTACGTGCCGCGTCTGCTAAAAACATTGCCAAAGAACTGTTTATGGTGTTCAGTCGGGTTGGCATCCCGAAAGAAATCCTTACAGACCAGGGCACCCCGTTTATGTCGCGAATAACTAGGGAGCTCTGTAAGTTATTTAAAGTGACGCAGCTGCGAACCTCAGTGTATCATCCTCAAACGGATGGCTTAGTGGAACGCTTCAATAAGACGTTAAAGAGCATGTTAAAAAAGGTTGTGGACAAGGATGGGAAAAACTGGGACTTCCTGATACCATACTTGATGTTTGCCATCAGGGAGGTTCCCCAGTCCTCTACGGGGTACTCCCCATTTGAGTTGCTTTATGGGAGACACCTCGGGGACTCTTAGACATAGCCAAAGAAACTTGGGAGGGAGAACAGACACCCCATAAAAGTGTCATTGAGCATATTGCCCAAATGCAGGAGAGGATTGCAGCAGTCATGCCAGTGGTAAAAGAACACTTACTGCAGGCCCAGGCAGCCCAACAGAGAATATACAACAGGGGGGCCCAACTCCGTGTTTTCTCACCTGGTGACAGGGTCCTGGTCTTAGTTCCCACTGTTGAGAGCAAGTTCCTGGCTAAGTGGCAGGGTCCCTTTGAAGTAATTGAGAGAGTTGGGGAGGTCAACTACAAGGTTTATCAACCAGGAAAAAGGAAGCCCGAACAGGTTTACCATATAAACCTGTTAAAACCCTGGAAGGATAGAATGGCGTTAACTGCGAGGCCTCTCCCAGTAACGCCTACGGGTACTGAGTCCCCTCTCATCCCTGAGGTCACGATTCCAGACACCCTCTCATATTCCCAAAAACAGGACACTAGAGAATTCCTGATAAGGAATAGAGAGAAGTTTTCAGAGTTACCTGGGACGACTTCAGCAGTTCAGCATGATATTGTTACTGAACCTGGGGTACGTGTCAAGCTCAAACCTTACCGAATTCCTGAAGCGAGGAGAAAGGACATCAGCAAGGAAGTTAAAAAAATGTTGGAGCTAGATGTCATTGAGGAATCCAATAGTGACTGGTCTAGCCCCATCGTGCTAGTCCCAAAACCGGATGGCACGTGGAGGTTCTGTAACGACTTCAGGAAGCTTAATGCGGTGACAAAGTTTGACACATACCCAATGCCCAGAGTAGACGAACTTATAGACCGACTTGGCAAGGCTCGCTATCTTACCACTTTAGACTTGACAAAAGGGTATTGGCAAATACCCCTAACTGGTAGCGCCAAAGAGAAGACTGCGTTCGTGACCCCAGACGGTTCCTTTCAATATAAAAAAATGCCTTTTGGGTTGCAAAATGCCCCCGCAACATTTCAGAGGGCCATGGACAGGACCCTAAAACCCCACCTACGATATGCAGCAGCCTATCTAGATGACATAGTGGTACATAGTACTGATTGGGAGTCTCACTTGCCTCGTGTCCAGGCGGTTCTTGATTCCCTCTTCAAAGAAGGTTTTACGGCAAATCCAAAAAAATGTGCCATTGGTCTAGAGGAAGCCAAGTATTTGGGCTACACTATTGGCCGTGGTGTCATAAAACCACAAGTGAGTAAAATAGCAGCCATCCAGGAATGGCCACGCCCTGCAAACAAAAAGCAGGTCAGGGCCTTTCTTGGTATTGCGGGGTATTATAGAAGATTTATCCCAAATTTTGCAACTATAGCTGCCCCTCTGACAGACCTTACGAAAGGGAAAGACTCTGTAATGGTGAAATGGTCCCCAGTAGCAGAGGAGTCTTTCCAGGTCCTGAAGAAGGCTCTGTGTGCACAGCCAGTACTGTACTCTCCCGATTTCTCCAGAGAGTTTGTGGTTCAGACGGATGCGTCTGATGTTGGTATCGGGGCGGTACTGTCACAGGTATACAATGGGGAAGAACACCCTGTCGTGTACCTAAGCAGAAAGCTCAATGACCATGAGAAAAAGTATGCAGTCATTGAAAAAGAATGTTTAGCCATAAAATGGGCCCTGGACGCGCTCAGGTACTATTTGTTAGGGCGCCAGTTTGACTTGATAACTGACCATGCTCCCCTGAAATGGATGGCCCAAAAGAAGGAGACTAATAGACGGGTGAACCGGTGGTTTTTGGCTCTACAGGATTACTCCTTCACCGTAAAACACAGGCCAGGTGTGGAGATGGGGAATGTAGATGCCCTGTCCCGTGTTCACTCCTGTTGGGCCACAGGTGTTCCAACCCTGGGGTTGAAACAAGGGGGGAGGATATGTAGCAGAGCGTCCCAGAGAGAGCCAGGAGAAGTCCTGTTCGGGGTTTATACATCTCCCAGGCTCCTCTCATATACATTCAGAGGTCTCTGAGACATGATCCAGTTCGGATCTTAGTCCTATTCCCCAGGCTAATTTAAGCTCACCTGAGCAAACAGCCTTTGCTCTCTGCCTGGGACACACAAACATGGATGGTTTGTGAGGAGCCAAAAGGTTGGTAAAACCCTTTAAAAACTCTTTACAGAAGCTGACAAGCGGTAGGCTTGCTCAGCTTGATAGTTAGAGACGGTGTATGTTATAGTTAGAGCCGAGACACGGCTAGGACTTTTAGTTTGGTTATTTCTGTTTTGATGTGTTTTCTGGAAGACTGTGCAGCACCTGTGTATGGACTTGTATTTGTATCAAATAAACCCAGCACTGTTTTCACTACCTCAAGGGGATTTGGTATCTGTGCCTTACTAAACAGCCCATCCCAGTGAGCTTTGTACCTGCTACCTGTCCCCCAGGTTACAATATATATATATATATATATATATATATATATATAAATGTATATACACATGGCTTTTTTTCAGTAGGAACATGGGGATCGAAGTTCCGGCACCTCTGACACTAAATGTATGTAATGACAAAGGTGGGGGGGGGGGGCTGGAGGGTCTATTGATGCTTATTGTTGGGGATCTTTTGTAGCTGGGGTATTAGTGCCACTGGGGGGTCTATTGTTGCTGGGGGTTATATTGGTTTCTGGTGGGGGATTTATTGTTGCCCTTGGGTTCTTTGTTGTTGGGGGATCTACTATTGAAGGGGGTGGTTTATTGATGCTGATTGCTGGGGGTCTATTGTAGCTGGTGGGTGTAATTCTGCTGGGATGGGTTCTATTGTTGCTGGAGGGGTTCTATTGTGTCTCTGGGGTTCTTATGTTGGGGAGGAGATTTACTGTTGAAGGGGGAGGGTCTATTGATGCTGGCTTCTGGGGGATCTATTGCTTCCAGCAGGGATATATTGTTGCTGGAGCAGATCTGTTGTTGCTGAGGGAGGGTCTATTGATGCTGGGGAGGGGGGGGCTATTATCATCCATACAAATTATTTAACACCACAAAATGATACTTGGCTCTGTATTCTCTAAAAGGAGCAGTACTAGGAGTTGGGTAGGGGACGAGATAAGGGAAAATGCTCAGAGGTACATCAGAGGCAGAAAAAAGGGGTGACTCAGGGGAGAGAGGAGTACCTGAACTTTATATTTATTGATTGTGTTTGTGAAGTTAAATAAGTTCAAGTATCAAAGTAGGCTAAAAAACAGTACTACTCTAATCCTGAGCCCTGTGGCTGGTGACACTGTATGCTTTTGCTGGTTAAGATGTAAGGATTATCAGGCTCACCTTAGACTAAAAGAAAATGGTGCCAAGCCACACACATGATCAGCAGACTGTAAAGCTAAAATAGTATAAGGTGATGAGACTTTGCTTCAGCTCAGTGCTCCACCTATAGAAGAACTCCAGCTAATGCATTTTGCCCATGTGTGGCTTAATTATAGAGGACCTTCTATACAGGTAGTTGCATTTTAATCCAAGCTTGTATACTAATTTGGCAGCTGCATCAAAACATATCGCAGAATGCAAATGGAATACATTAATTTCCCTTGTAATATTATCACAATTAATTGTCTGCTTTAGAGAGTTAAGGGAAAGGGAAGGTGTTATAAGTTTTTGGTTAACTGTGGGAGTGTTATCAATAAAATCATATATGCACTTTAACCCCTTCAGCCCTGGAAGATTTTACCCCCTTAATGACCAGAGCATTTTTTGTGATTCGGCACTGCGTCATTTTAACTGACAATTGAGTGGTCGTGCAATGTTGTACCCAAACCAAATTGACGTCCTTTTTTTACCACAAATAGAGCTTTCTTTTAGTGGTATTTGATCACCTCTGCGGTTTTTATTTTTTGCGCTATAAATAAAAGAGGAGCAAAAAAAAAACACAATATCTATTACTTTTTGTTATACTAAATATCCCCCAAAAATATACAAAAAAAACAAATGTCTTTCTCAGTTTAGGTCGATATGTATTCTTCTACATATTTTTGGTAAAAAAAAAAATCACAAAAAGTGTATATTGTTTGGTTAACGCAAAAGTTATATCGTCTATAAAATAGGGGATAGATTTATGGAATTTTAATTATAATTTTTTTTTAATTAGTAATGGCAGTGTTCAGCAATTTTTATCGGGACTGCAACATTGCGGCCGACAGATCGGACATATTTTACACTATTTTGGAACCATTGACATTTATACAGCGATCAGAGATAAAAATAGACACTGATTACGGTGTAAATGTCACTGGCATGGAAGAAGTTAAACACTAGGGAGTGATCAAGGCGTTAAATGTGTTCCCTCAGCGTGTTCTAACTGTAGGGGTGATGGGCTACCTAGGACAGAGATCACTGCTCCTTATGACAGGGAGCAGTCATGTCACTAGGCAGAACAGGGAAATGCCTTATTTACATTTCCCCATTCTTCCTCTCCTCACCGCGATCACGGGCCACCGGCGGACTTTGAATTGTGCGCGGATGCCGCTAGCCCGGGATTATGAAGGGATGTACAGGTACACCCTTTTGCGCACCCGTGCCATTCTGCTGACGTATGTCGGAGTGTGGCAGTTGGGAAGCAGTTAACATGTTAATATATTTCAGAAGTTGTTTTGAATATTTTTAACCACTTCAATAGAGGGCACTTTCATGCTCTTCCTACCCAGGCCAATTTCCGTCTTTCAGCGCTGTGGCAACTTAAATGACAATTACACAGTTATGCAACACTGTACCCAAATTACATTTTTTGCATTTTTTTAGACAGCTAGAGCTTTATTTTTATGGTATTTTATCACCACTGGGTTTTTTATGTCTTGCTAAACTTCTTTTCTTAGTTTCTGTTACAATACATAAATAATATACAATTGTACATATACAATTTTGCAAATAAGTAATTTTTCTTCTTTACTGATGTGCACTGATGAGGCTGCACTGATGGGCACTGATAGGCTGCACTGATGGGCACTGATGGGCACTGATAGGCTACATTGATGGGCACTGATAAGCTGTATTGATCGGCACTGATGAGGCTGCACTGATGGGCACTGATTGACACTGATGAGGCTGCACTGATGGGCACTGATGACACGGCACTAATGAGGCTGAACTGATGGGCACTGATGAGGTGGCACTGATGGACACTAATGAGGTGGCACTGATGGACACTGATATGCTGCAATGATGGGCACTGATGAGGCTGCACTGATGGGCACTGATTGACACTGATGAGGCTGCACTGATGGGCACTGATGATGCGGCACTAATGAGGCTGCGCTGATGTGCACTGATGAGGCGGCACTGATGGACACTAATGAGGTGGCACTGATGCGCTGCAATGATGGGCACTGATGAGGCTGCACTGATAAGGAGGCACTGATGTGTTGCACTGATGGGCACTGAAGGGCACTGATATGCTGCACTGATGGACACTAATATGCTACACTGAGGGTGCTGCACTGATTATCAGGACATTGATTGTCAGTGTAAATGTCCCTTGTAACTGGAAAGCCGGTTATCAGCTTTCCTTTCCTAAGACACTGACATCGCTGAGGAAAGGAAATGCTGATAACCGGCACAAAGTGGATTCATTAATAAAGAGACAAGCACTGTTAATAAATTTCAAACAAAATGTATTTATTTTGGCAATTTATATGGCCACGGTGTTATCCACGGGGTTAACCTAATAGTACTTAATTTAAAGAATATAAAGCCATCCTGGCTAAAATGAACATATTAAATTGTGTCCATCCAAACAATGTTGGACGACTACTCCCCACTTGGACAACATCATGACTTTACTAAACTGGGAGGGGGGATGGGCGTCGATTGACCGGTTCCAAACGGTCAGTCTCCGCTCCTTTTATAGGCTCCTTCAGTGTGAGCTTTAGCGCCCGCCAAATCTGACCAATCTGACGCTGGCCCTCGGCTACCAATCCCCTGGCTGTTGCTGCCCAGGGAAACAGTGGCAACCAATGGCAACCTAAAAAATAGAAAAGAGGGAGAGAGAACTGCAGACCCCTCTGAGCCATCCCATGCGGGCTCCAGCATAATGCTATGACCCTTCATTCAGCAAACATCCTCTACCGGGTGAATATTCCAGGTTCATGTGTTTTAAATGATAGTGATGTCATTCACTGTTCAGTGCTAACATCAACCACTGTGTTCCAGGTGCTGAAAACGAACAAACCATGTTTATAGATGTTTAAAATGCAAGGAAAGCAGGGCATTCAATAAAAAACTGATCAAGAAAAATTACACCAGTGCTGTACTAAAGAGACCATAAAAAAATTATAAAACATTTGCAACTGTGTTTTAATTAAAGTGTTAGGTGACCTTTTCCGAAACAATGAAAAAAGGTGAACTAATATGTTCACCCTCCCCACCACCTTGTCCTCACAGTACTTATCTCCGTAGATAATGAGCTGTCAGTGCCCATGAAGCCAGTGCAGTGGTAAGGGGATTTAAAATGCCCACTCTTCTTCCTCTTCTCTTTGCAGCGCTTCTTGGATGGAATCAGAGCAATTCTAAATGGTTAGCGCGAGCACAGATCATCGCTCTGATCTGTCCTGGAAGAGCTGCAGAAAGTAGAGGGAGAAGAGTGGGGAATTCAAATCCCCAGACCGCTGCACTGGCTGCATGGGCACTGACAGCTCATCACCTACAGAGGTAAGTACAGTGGGGACTGAGGGGGTGGGGAGTGTATATGGTGTTAGCTTTTCATTTTTTTCTGAAAAGGACACTATAAATGTTTTGCTACCAATCAGGGCCAGACTGATGCAGAACAAAAAGGGTCTTCTACCTTGGGCGCTTTAGTGATAGTGGGAATGGGGGAAGGGCAGGAGCCCCTAATGCTCTTAGTTCTTTTGCTCTGGAAGAATGTGAATATGTATTTTTTTTTTTGGCCCGTTTAATTACTCTTTTTGTACTGCCCAATTCAAAATATGCAAAACATTTTAAAAAGCCCTGATTTAATTTGTAACTTCACAATGCTTTGTACCAGAAACAAAACTTTAGCACATTTATTAATAAAAAAGATAAGTAGTAGAATTAAATGTGTACTGTTTGTAGGTTGTGAGCTACAGATGGAAGAGCATATATTTTTATCATAATGTTACAGCTCAGTTGCAGTCAGTGCTACAGCAAGGGTTAAAATACCCTGTTCTATCAGCATGCTGGAGAGCCAATCTGGTACTCTCACACGAAGCAGCAGACCAGTTCTTCTTAGCAAGGCAGTAGTTGTCTTGGAGGTGTGTTTGGGGTCGCTATCATGTTGGAATTCTGCCCTGCGGCCCAGTCTCCGAAGGGAGGGGATCATGCTTTGTTTCAGTATGTCACAGTACATGTTGGCATTCATGGTTCCCTCAATGAAATGTAGCTCCCCAGTGCCAGCAGCATTCATGCAGCCCCAGACCTTAACACTCCCACCACCATGCTTGACTGTAGGCAAGATACACCTCACCTGGTTGCCACCACACACGCTTGACACCATTTGAACCAAATAAGTTTATCTTGGTCTCATCAGACCACAGGACATGGTTCCAGTAATCCATATCCTTAGCCTGCTTGTCTTACGCAAACTGTTTGCGGGCTTTCTTTTGCATCATCTTTAGATGAGGCTTCCTTCTGGGACGACAGCCATGCAGACATATTTGAGTGTGCGGCGCATGGTCTGAGCACTGACAGGCTGACCTCCACCCCTTCAACCTCTGCAGCAATGCTGGCAGCACTTATACGTCTATTTCCCAAAGACAACCTCTGGATATGATGCTGAGCACGTGCACTCAACTTGTTTGGTCGACCATGGCGAGGCCTGTTCTGAGTGGAACCTGTCCTGTTAAACAGCTGTATGGTTCGGGCATGGCGTTCTGAATGGTGGTCAGAAAAGACGTACATCTGAAGAGCTCCTGCCATCCTGTTAGCCACCCTTGACTTTTCTGCACCATCAAACCCACCTAGCATTCTCCGCAGAATCCGAAGCTCTCCTGCCTGTCAGCGCACCACCTGAGGCCGGTATTGCAGCGCGCATTACTGTTGCAGCAGCCCGAGGGATGGTCCGCGGCTCTGGTTCCTTCTCGTGGAGGAGTGGCCATCTTGCTACACCCGGCTCCGATGCCTGCACTGACTCCTGGCCTTCCTTACTCCCCTGCACCTGGTTTACTCCTCACATGGTCACCAGAACCATCCAGCCTGCTGATCGCCGCCTTCATCCCTCATTCTACACGCCTACACAGTGGCATGGAGGTGAAATCTTTGATCCAGCAGAGTTACCAGTGGCCATCTTGCTTACACCCCGGTAACCACTCATGGCCTCCCCTACTCCTTAATGCCCGCTTCATGTCACATCTAACCACCAGATCACCATAGCAGGTCAGATTGCAGCCCCCGGCTAGGATAACAGCAGGCATCCACCTTTGTTTGCCGCGCGGCCACGACCCTGGGCCCAGAGCCATGTGTGGCGGCCATCTTGCTCCACCCTGCTTCAGTGTAAGCACTCGCTCCTTGTCTCCCTGACTCCTCTTCACCCGGCTAACTTCCTACACTGCCACTGGAGCTACCCAGCTTTTTAATCTGCCACCTGCAGCTTACATCGAAGCACTCCTCTGCTCACGCAGCCGCCTAAGGATCAGTTCGCAACACCTGCCCCGTGAATAATGGCCATCTTACTACCCCCAGCAATTGCTTTTGCCCTCCCTGCTCCCTCTGTGCCCAACCCTTGCTCTACCTGGCCACTGGAACTCCCCCACCCAACACTGCTACCCCACAATTGTATAGCAGCAAGTTGTCACCTCAATCTGTGGTGTGGGGGACAAGCCGTGCCTGCGGTCTCAGCTCCAACATCGTGGGTAGAGGCCATCCTGCCTCCTAATAACAGCAACACTTCCCTGGCCCTCCTGCTGAGCCTCATTTTTCAAATGCAACCAAGCTGCTGGGCCTTTCTGGAGGGCTCGGACGGAGATCACCCGGCGGACTTTGCAGAAGCCTTCTTTAAAGACTTACTGGGGTTGGCTGATATCTCCCCTACATATGTAGCGGAACGTGCTCATAGGGTTCCAATGGGTAGACCTATGCCAGGGACCCCTCCTCATCCCTTCCTGGTACATTTCCTAAACTACCGCGATCGGGACCGTATACTCTCAGAGGCCAGGAAGCACCAGAATCTACAATATGGTAATGCTCATATCATGCTGTTTCCTGATTTCTCTCCAGAACTTCAGAAGAAACGTAAAACCTTCACTCATGTTCGAGTGAGACTACGAGTTTGCAACAATAAATATGGAATGCTTTATCCTTGTCGCCTATGAGTTCAGCATGACGGCGCTATAACAATTTTTCCATACACCAGCTGAGGTGGAGGCCTGGCTCGCTCTGCTGCGTTAAGGTCAAGATGTGCTACTCTACCACGTGAGTCTTGAGGGCCACTCCATGGCTTGTTGTTACTCCTGAACTATGGAGGTATTTCTATATTCTATACAGTAATATTTTGCCTGGGACCTGTGCTCCCTTATCCCTCATCATGTTCCTCTCTGGGGCCTGCAACTGTGGCCCTGGTCTTTGGATAGGCCGGACCATGGCTCACTCCCAAGTCATCCTAATAAAATATGTGGGTGAATTATGATTTTTTTGTCCACTTGGGACTTTGTCTCTGAAAGGATTTCTGTGCTACTCCCCTCCCAAGTGTTGAGCGTCCATCCTTTCATGTCTAGGAGATCCTATGTTCAGAGAGCTGTTCACATGAGACTCTACAAGATAAGTTTGCTGACCTCTCCCATTGGCTTTTCACGGTAGTAACTGAAGTTTTTGCCTGGGATGTAACTCGTCA
Source organism: Lithobates sylvaticus (assembly GCA_028564925.1). Lineage (NCBI taxonomy): Eukaryota > Metazoa > Chordata > Amphibia > Anura > Ranidae > Lithobates > Lithobates sylvaticus. The sequence goes on from CM053030.1 coordinate 364,708,586, forward strand.
TCTCCGCTGGAGAGTAAAATCAACTAATGACTGTTATGGGATTGAAACTGACCTGTTTATTTGTTGGGGACTCATGGTCAGTAGGGAGTTTACAGGGGTTTTTGCATTCCACTAACCATGCTCCAGATTTATTCACCAATCTATGCATCATCACAGCACCTTTTTTTTTCAGGTTTCTCCAGGAAGTACTTTATATATTCATGTTTCTCCTGCTCATGTCATGTATCCCCTTACTAGCATTATGGAGTTGAAATTGTTATTGTGGAATGTTAGGGGGCTCAATGATAAGTTCAAGAGGGCACTAATGTTCAAATATCTGAATCATCACAGACCCCATATTCTATTTTTACAAGAAACCCACTTGGTAGGTAATACGATTTTGGCATTACGCAGATCATGGGTTCAGCAGGCCTTCCATTCCACCTATTCAGGTTATGCTAGGGGTGTGGCAGTCCTTTTTAACAAATCCCTAGCATATAAAATGTTACATCTCATTACTGACACACTGGGCAGATATATTATTCTGTTATTGGAAATTAACGCTATGGTGTTTGCCCTTGTCAATGTATATATACCCCCTCCCTTCAACCAGCAGGTCCTGTATGTCATATATGATAAATTGGCATCTCTGACTTTCTCCCGGCTGTATATAGTATAGTACATCCATAATTCCGTTATGGATGTACAGCTTGATTCCTCCAATCCTTCCTGAGCTTACACTCCTGATTTATGCTCAAGCTTTAGACTATAGCGAGATTTGGTGATGGTAATATCCGGGAATCAGAACCTACTCCTGTTTCTCTTCTACCCACAATATTCCTTAGTGTAGATATTCATTAGAAGAGTCCTCCTTTTTACTGTATATGTATTTTACTATATTTTATAGAGGTTGTGTATTCTAAACAGTGATAATAGACAGACACACACAGCACAGTGTTATTGCAGCCAGAAACAGTGTGGTAGGTATCTTCATAATTAATTGTAAATTATGAATGTGACATCTAAGAAATTATGAATGTTCTAAAACTCAAGCACATGGAGGATGTTATACAAATACATATTCTTACTTTTGTAATGGCAAAGCTCAGCACTCATTTTGCAGTGAACCTGGTACATTTCACTTGTTCCATCCTCAGCACTTGAATTACAAAAAAGCTATGTAACTTTTCAAGCAGAAAATCTTGGAAATCATGGAGAAATGCAATTTATGAACTGGGAGGTAGTTGAGATACAAAGTGGAAAGGATTCTGGATGACATGAAGTGGAAGTGTGCTGGAAAAACTCATAGCTCATTGGCAGCATAATGGAAATCAAATGTAATGTCTAATTTAGACACAAGGCTGCAGTGAGGTTTGCAGTCCATTTGCCTGTGAAAAAGAAGAAATCATATCTCAGAGAAGTTCTAGTATTATGTCCATTTCATTCCTGTTTACTGTAACCTGTTATATGAAGGTGATGATGCACAAACGTATCACTTTGACGCCTCCGTGCATCCTTATTCACTCATAAACTTCTCTGATGACAACATTCTATTTATCACACACATCATCATAAAAATAGCACTGTATATTCCATGATTTCCAAAATCAAGTGCTTTTGCGTGAATTTTTTTGTATTAGCTGTATATGCGCTAAATGTCTTATTCAGCCGTGAGTTGGGAATTGGAGCATTGCCTGGATAGAGAGAATGGACATAATTATACCAAACAGAATTTTAGGTAATAGCTACCTTTAGTCTGTGTCACTCAGAAACAGTATGATTTTGGACAGAGACATAACTTACCGTCTTCAGCACATGTCAAACACATGGCCCATGAGCCGAATCCGGCCCACCAGGCCATTTCATATGACACTCGCACCCAGGGCTTTTTTGCAGCCAGAATGTGGCAGAAATGTATTCCACCACCTTTAACTCTCTTGCTCCTCTCCCAACACACCACTGTCACTTATGAACACAGAAGGCTTCTGTGTTTACAAGGACAGCTTTCCTCTTGGCGGCTCTGCGACAGCAGGGAAAAGGAAGATGCATGTGCAGTGAGGACTGGGGCATCACGTGGTAAGCTACACCTCTGCACTCTGTACATCGTGCCCTCGTGAACTCTGCACTCTGTAATGTATGTAGCCCACCCCGCTCTCCACTCTGTGCGAAGGGTACCCTTGACCCTGCACTCTGCACATAGCTCATCCCTGAACTTAACACACAATGCACTCCTGATATTCATTGCTCCTTTAAGATCCTCCCACTGTTAATGCAATCTGACTACACCCACAATTCGATGCACTTCAGCGGGGGGTTGTGGTTGAGTTCCTGCACCTAGTCTCTAAAAAAAAGGCCTGGATAAATGTATGTAGTCTTACAGCTACAACTGGCCCTTTGAGGGCAACCATAATGCTAATGCGGCCCAGAATAAATTTGAGTTTGACACCCCTGATCTACAGGATAAACTTTGCAAAACATTGCAGTTGATTTAAATAGAATTTTTACTTTGCAATGGAAGTTGCACTTTCTTAAGCGCTTAGTGAATACGATGAAAATTTCACTTTGCAAGGAATATCCAATCACATGTAAAAAAAAAAAACAGACAGACAAAAAACAGTATTTTTCGTTTGCACATAATCGATGATGGAAGTACCCAAAGCTTCACCTACCTTTTAAGGTTCTTTGTGGTATAATCCATGGAAGCTATTAAACTCTGTAGTGTATTATTGTGCTTTACTGAACAGAAAAAATGCACACACAACATAGTACATAGGCCAAAAACATGAGATTTAGATACTCAAGGAGTGATGGATGAAAAAAAGGGATCAAGACTCAACCCTACCAAAATCTTAGAAGCGTGGATGACATGTACAATTCCTGAGATAAGAAGTATTATTATTGCACTAACCATAATCACAACAACCATGACAAAACTACACCTTTTAGAGAGACAAAAAGGAGATCCCATAGATATTTTACACAATTTTTTCTTAGACCTTAAAGTGGATGTAAACCCGAAAAAAAAAATGTGATGTCATAATGTAGAGAATAAGATTTCCTTTCATTTGAGCCCAGTCTTGCCACACAGAGTTACTCGAGGCCTGAGCAATCGTCTTTTATTGTTCAGTTAGAGAAATCTCCCCCTTGCTGTAAGTGACAGGTGATTTACATATCTCATGCACTAGCCTGAGACATGCACATCCTGTGTAAAAAGTTCACAATTCACATCCCCCTCTCACATAGGTGTGAACACCCATGCGATTCTGGTGCGGACCAAAAAAAGGGTCCTGTGCAAGTTTGGTCAGAATGCGGTGCGATATCACACATACTATCTGTATGGCTGAAATCGCACTGCACGGACATCACATGTGATTTGCACTGCAGTGCGGTGGGAATCACATGCAATCTCATACAGCACACTGGTGTGAACTGGCCCTAAGCTCATTCAGCCTTACTGAGTGTAATTATAAAAAGTGAGAAATCCACCCCTCCCCCACATAACAAATCCTGGTGATGGAAAGCAATGTTGCAACTGTGATTAGGTGACCTCAGACACACACACACTGCACTATAGCAATCATCAGATCACTGGATGTTCTATACATCTCCCCTAAATCACTTGTCTGTCTATATTCTTAATGCTGTTCACTGCATCCCATGATGAGAAACATCCAGTCAAAACACAGTAAAGGCAGCCAATCCTGGGAGAGCTGGAAGGGAGGGGAGGGACATGTGAATTGTAAACTTTTTACACAGGATGTGCCTGTCTCAGTCTAGTGCATGAGATATGTAAATAACCTGTCACTAACAGCAAGGGGGAGTTTTTGACAAAGTTTTCAAGACTTTGTCAAGATTTCTATAACTGAACAATAAAAGACGATTGCTCAGGCCTCGAGTAACTCTGTGTGTCAAGACTGGGCTCAAATGAAATGAAATCGTATTCTCTACATTATGACATCAAAACATTTTTTTTTTCGTGTTTACATCCACTTTAATGTAAAATGTAAATTTAGGCCCTTTGTGGTGTAATAATTTTAAAACCAATAATCACTTTTTTAACCCTTTCACTGCCAGGTCCATACGGCATATGGACCTACAGCACTGCTTCCAGCCAGCCAGGACCCTCATTCCTCCCTCTGTTATAAGCTCATGGTCACTTCAGTGACCAATGTGACCCCCCCCCCCCCCGCCGCTGCTTTTTTGTATAAAGCTTCTCCACCTCCCACAGCTTCCTCTAAAAATAAAATTGATTGTAGGGTTTGGTTGTTCGATCTTGTTTACAGATGAAGCCCCCCACAACTCCAACCCCCAAATCATGGGGGGTGGAGTTGTAGAGGGCCTCCACATCGATAGCCACAAGGAGGGCTCCCTCCAGAACGTGAATTCCATCGAGAGCCCCCAAAAGATCCACAGTGTCTCTCATGTAGGAGGCTAATGATCCCACATGGGGACAAAGATAGTCATCCACCATCTAGCTGGCTGTTTTAGTCAGACATCTATTCCCCGAGACAATCGGTCGACCCGGGGGATTGGTCAGATATTTACGTATTTTAGGTAGTGCGTACAGCATTGGAGTTTTTGGTGATGGTATATTTAGAAATTCACATTTTTTTTTAGAGATAAGATTATTATTGTAGGCTGAACTTATTAATTCCTGTATTGAGTCTATATTTTTGACGAATCCCTCAGATACCCTTTTGTACCATTCCCTGTTTTTTAGGAGGTCCATGACCATGTTTTCATATTTGCCACAATCTATAACTACCAGATTACCCCCCTAGTCTGAAGATTTTAAAATTATAGTGGGATTTTCTTGCAGGGAGCGGATCGCTTCCTGTGGAGCAGAGGATAAGTTGGAGTCGGTCACCTGGTGTGTGAAAGCCCAAATGTTTGGGTTCGCTTGGAGAGCTGGGAACTTTTGTGATTTGGGTTTGTATTCCCTTGGGAAAAAGGGAACCGATGGGATGTCGGCAGGAGGAACACACCTGGGCTGAGGCATAGGCTCCTCCGTTGGGGTTAGCCCTGTCTCATCGGTGTGGCCCTCCTCCCAAAGCCCCATCAGGTCATCAAGAGCCTTAATGTCATTAATGGTCATTTCATTCCACAGTGGATTTAGTGGAGATTGAGTAGTTTCCTGTTTTTGATTTTTATCAAAAAAGGCCTTGAACATTAGCTTTCTTGAAAACAAGTTCAGGTCTTTGATGAGTTCAAAATTGTCAAATTTTTGGGTAGGGCAAAAAGTAAATCCCAGGCTCAATACTTGTATCTGTTCCATTGACAAAACAAGAGGATAAATTAATTACTTCAAATTTGGTTTGGATGTCATCGGCCTCTGACTTTTTGGATCCAAAGCCTGCTGAGAGAAAATTGGGGCTGGACGTAGGTCCAGCTGTTCTGAATTCCCGTTTGGGTAGTTTACCTGACTAGGTATTGGTGTTTGTGGCATCTGAGGCATTCCAGAAGGCGCTGCCCCACCTGCCTGGTCCATAGGGTTCAGTGATGACTGAGCCCCAAGTGATTTGGCCTTAGCTAAACGTGCATTTGATTGGGCTCGACCCCTAATGGGAGTGCGCTTTGGTGCTGACAGGGAATACCTTTGGTAAGAGAGAGACTGCTTTGCCATCTATCTCCCTCTCCCCCCTTAGCCAATCCTCAGCAAAACTGTCTACAAGGATCCAGTAAGTAATTATTATTGTTAAACCTGCTCCTCTGCTTAGCAACTCTGATGTACGGGGGGACTTTTTGCCATTTGTGTTTGATAACCTGCCTAGTGCAGGGGGAAGGGGGGTGGTCAGGGCTCAACCTCGGGGGGTCTCTGAGGCAGCCTGGCCCCTCTGGCTTCCAATTAACCTTGAGGCTAATTACCCACACCAGGTGAAAAGCTTTGGAATACATTTCTCCTTTATGGGAATACTTTATACATATTAAAGGAATATATTGTTTCTCTATCTTATAGAACCACTGAGGCTCTTGGCAAAGAACCTTACCACCAGGTGTACCCCGGGTGCTCCCCCTTTTTGGGTGCTGCCAAGGTCCATAAACGAGGGGTGTTTTTTTCCACCCTTTAGCCAACTTGTGGTCCTCAGATGTTTACTAAACCTTCCTTCCTTCCTGCTATTTGGGATGAATGATCGTATTGGTTCTACAATTAATATAAACCTTTTACTCCAGACTGAGGTAAATGTGTTTCTTTTTGCTCTACGTATTATATACCCTTCAGAACAAAATATTTCTCCAACATTTAAATGATACAAGCAATTTCTAATTTACCCTCTCTCTTTGACTACAAAAGGTTTTTTCCATTCCTTTGAAAACCTGGCTTTAATTTTATTTATGGCAATTTTAGCATATCCATTTACATTTGTTGTTTCTTTTATAGTATATAATACTTGATGCGACACTTCTCAAAAAAACTCCTAAAGAAGCTCTTGTGAGCGAAACACGTAGAGTAAGAGTAAGAAGTGGCTGTACATACTCTAAGAAATAATATGTGACTGTTGTAAATGTTTATTGCGATTTTAAGAATTGTTTAAATAAATACATTTCTATTTTTCAATCTGTTTGTTTTCCTTGGTACCTTAAAGTCCTGCCTGCTCCCTTCTCTCCCTGTCCTGTGGAATGTTTTCTGCAGCTTCCAAATGTGTGTTTTTTTAGGCCTAACTGTTGTTATGATTTTGTGCTATCCATGTACGAATAGAACTACATCATATAACCACATCAAGAGTACATGGTCATTATTAAAGGAGATTACAAAGGACCACATTTGTTAATATTGTAAAACGCCTCAGTGAACTGTACACAGAGGGGCACAAGCTATTGAATAAAATTCCATACACTGGTACTTAGAAAACAGATTTCAATATAAAATACTCATACATAAACCCTTACCTTTTTCCTATAACAGTATAGCCTATGAGGTTTTTTTAACTTAGATATTTATCTTGGGTGATGTGTATTTCATTGCCTATTGAGCCCTTTACATTAATTTTTTTATTATATTTAATTAAAAAAAATATATTGAGGTGTACATTCTGTGGCATACCTTATGGGTACAGAAGAATGCATTCTTTGAATGTTCAGTACACATGGCATTTTAAGTCCGCACCGGAGGCATTGAACATCAGTGTATGATCAGCAAAATAGGTTCAGAAAATGCTATCACTATGTTTGTGTGAATCTGTGTGCCTGTAGACCCTGCTGTTGTTCATTTGTTTTAGCAAATCACATGTTATTGTGAGTAAATCTGATGGTAATGTCTGACCTAATTGCACAAGGACTTGAGGGTCAGTGGAAAGACAGTCCATAGTTTTGTCTTGTTTTGTTTGATTGAAATCTCAAACAGCTGTCTAATGAGGGTTAATTCATTCATCTGACTCATTAACTTGTATGTGCATAAATTTCATCTTGAGCTATTGAATTCTGTAAAGAGGCCTTTTAAATGACCGAGCCTGAAGGTGGCATCATTAATCCTTTAATTTTTTTAAACTTTTGTCAGTAGAACCTCAAGCTGGATCATTATCTAACAACTGACATAGATCAGGAAACACCCTGGTTGGATCCCAATCATTGGTCAATGACAGCTTGAAAGGTAGCAGCCGCTCAAAGCACTGACTGCTAGCTCTAATAGGGGAGAATAATGATTTATTTGTCCTTGGGATGGGGCATCATACCCGGGAATGTTAAAGCGGAGCTCCACCCTAAAGTGGAACTTCCGCTTATCGGATTCCTCCCCCCCTCCGGTGCCACAATTGGCACCTTTCAGGGGGAGGGGGTGCAGATATCTGTATAATACAGGTATCTTCACCCACTTCCGGGACGAGATAGCCGCAGCTGCCCCGCCCATATCCGAAGATGCCCCGTTGTGTCTTGGGAAACACAGTTCCCAGGACACAACGGGGACCAATAACGATGCGCAGCGTGACTCGTGCATGCGCAGTAGGGAACGGGCAGTGAAGCCGCAAGCTTCACTTCCTGATTCCCTGACAGAGGATGGTGGCGGGGGAGCCGAGAGACGAGCGATCGCTCGTCATCTTCTGCCGACATCGCTGGAACAGGTAAGTGTCTATTTATTAAAAGTCAGCAGCTGCAGTATTTGTAGCTGCTGACTTTTAAAAAAAAAAATTCAGGTGGACCTCCTCTTTAATATACAAATTGCTGGCAAAAATAAGTTAAAAGAAAGGAGTAAGTAGCTTCCAAACCCTTTCTTTTTTAATCTGGGACTCCATAATCTGTAGGATTTAAAGTGAAAACATTCCATTTGTGTATTTAATTTCAATCACCCTCTCAAATATTTTGAGCCTCCATATTTTCAGAAGATGTATCATGAAACCAAATTGATTAAAAATGGTGCATATGCATTAGCTGGCGTTCAAGTGCATGCATGATCTGTATATGCCTTCTTGAGTTCCAACTTGCGATCCAGTATGGTATTCCTCACTCTATGGTTATTTTTATTGTTCTACAAGCCCTAATGAAGGAGGAGTGTTGGGCCTCAAAAACATGCTGGCTATTGTCGCAGAATACATTTTTTTTATGGACTGTATGAACTAGTGTGGCACTCCCATCTTTTCAATTACAGGTACATTTGCTTTGTTGTCATGTCTTTATATTTTCTGGTAAAATATTAAGAAGTCCACTCCTTATTAATATCCCGCTATTCTGTTCAGAAAAACATATAAAAAAAAAAAAAGTGTGCATGTATATATATATATATATATATATATATATATATATATATATATATATATATATATGTACACAGTATATATTCTAAAGCCATAGTTACATTTTTCTACCTCCTTATATATACAAGGGAAAAACTGTCCTTAGAAAGAATAAAAAAAAGAAACAAAACATTTCTTTAATGTACATTAAGGATACCCAGGAATTCACTCAAGCATTTGGTTTGAGCTTTCAAGAACAATCTGTAGTCAGGCATTTTAAATGAAAATTGATTTGTGATTTACATGGTCACTGAAAAGAAAATTAACTTATGGAAGCCTATAATGAAATATTAGACAAGTAAAAAAGTGGATGGTGATCTAGTGGAACTAAAAGTACCGTCTGGAAGAGTTCTGTGACATTTTTACATTTATCTGCGTTCTGCATGAGTTGTAATGTTAGCAGTAATTTTATGGGACTGAATTGAAATGAAAATGGTGTTATCATAGATTGCCTACACTATAAGATTGTGTTCACTGGAGAGTCTTGTATCCTTTTCTCCATTTTCCTTTAATATGACTCATTGCACTTTTTTCAGCTACTGTTGTTGAATCCATTCAGCCTTTTACTGGGTGCTATTAAAGGAGAACATCAAGTGTACGCCAATGCAATTTAACTGCTGCTTGCACTTGCTCTTGCATTATGAGGGCACTGTCCAGAGAGTGAACAGGTATTATCTAGAATTTCCGGCACAGAGAGCTTACTTTCACACGTTATTGCTGGGAGAAATTTTATTCTACCTTTTCATCATTTCTCTGATATCAAATTAGAGCTATCATATCAGACACTATTCCAATTATCTTACCACAATTTATAAGACAAAATGTTAGTGCCAAACAAATATGTAGTGAAAGGAAGCTAGGAGAGTGCCTCTGTTTATACCAATTAGTAATAGGCAACCAACATAAGAATATATAAGTCAATATTCTGAAGAAGAGTACAATTTTCAATATGATCTAAAATGATTAACTTTTTCACACGGTTTATGATGGATGAATGTAATTCAAATTTCTTGCAGTATAGAACTAAAATGTGGAGAGCAGCATTTAAGAGAAAGGGCAAATCAAAAATCATTTAAAAGAAATTAAAGTAACATATTGATGCTAAATGGAATTTTGTGGATTTTTATATATATTTTTTAAATAATAAGATGTTGTTTAAAATGTTGTTGTAAATATATGAGACTACAACTGATTTTAGACCAAACAAGTTTTCATTAATCCTGTACATCATTTTGCCATGCCATACCATCAAACATGCAACCATGTTTAATATATAGGTAAACCCTCACTGAAAATACTACCTTTTCTTAGATGAAAACTCCGGTGCAATGCATATCACTGCAGCTCTATCCTTCTGTGCTCCTGCAACCTAGCTGTAGGTGCAAGTCTTCTTCTGTTACATAGCAGCCAAATTGTTCTGTGGGAATTGACACTCTAACCAGTGGTGGTGACACTCTAACCAGTGGTGGGTACTTTTACGTAGTGTAACTACAATGAACAGGTCTTGAACATGCTGTATATCTGAAAGAGGCATAAGCTGACAAAACAATTCTCCACAAAGTGAGTGTACTCATCCTATGGCAGGTAGTGCATTACGTGCAGAATCACATGGTGCACCTACAGCCAATGCAAGCCTCAAATCAAAATAACTGTAATCACCAAGTTTACTATTTCAACTCCCACACCTGTACACCCCCTAGGACTAGAGTCATTTTATATTTATGTTTGGGCCTGTTTATTTGGTTATAACTTTGTTGTTAAGTAGGATAACAACGTAATACATACACAGGGTAGTACAAGGGGCAAACAAGGCTTGACTTTGGTGGTATTGCTTTGCAAAAATTTTAACCAAACTAAATTAACACATCTTACTTTTACTTTGTTCAGTGATAGCTTTAGAATAAAATGTGTTACTGTGAAAAAAATAAAATATAATATATATATATATATATATATATATATATATATTTACATATATATAAATCTTGTTTTACATTTTTTTTTTCTTTCAAAAGTTATTTACAAATGAAATAACTTTTTTTTTTTAATTTCAACACTCATTTTGATGTGACACAAAATTAACAAAAATAATGAATATACGAGAAAAAAGTTTATATATCAATAGTTAAAAAAACAGGAAAACAAATAACCAATAGAAAAATAATATCTAAGGAGAGAATGGTGAGTGAGCTAATGGTGAAGAAGCCGTTAATTAAGGCTGATTAGGGTAAGCTTAAGATTAAGCAAGGGATAAATTGTAACCAAATACAAAAAAATACCTTTTTGCTTATGAAGTTGCTTTAAAGCTGTAAGTATGCATACACCATGCTGTTCGATCACTGTGCAAGTGGAGAATCACTGTGGTAGTGATGGCTAATATTGTGATCATTGCTGTCTTCTGGGTCCAATACCAATTGACTGTTCAACTGCATAGTAACCACAGGGGGTCACTCGTTCAGTAGAGGTGCCATTCATAGAACCCCCTTACATTTTTCTCAATGGATGCAAAGTATTCTCAGATTGGATGAAATGCAAACCATGCCATCACTGCTCCACTTCTCTAAGGTGTTCTGTGAATCGTGCCTGTGCCAAATGAGTGACCCCCGTGAATTACAGCTTCACCCTTAGCCACACAGAGGTGTCATATGGATAATTTGTTTGAGTCAAACTGGCACAAAGTAGGTGTTTAAATGAATCTCATTCCTGAATTTGTACTTTAAGTTATTTATTGCCATATACCGCACATGTCTCAGGTTTTGAGCTCAGATACTATAGAGTTAGGAACCTACTTTACAGAGCTGCCGCAAGGCATGACATAAGGAAAATTCCTCAGAACAGGAACACAGCAATAAAACTGGCAGCAATTCTAAAATCTCCTCATCACAAACTAAAGTGTAATTCCACCCAAAACCTAAAGTGTTAAAAAATGTTAACTTGTGATTTGTGACCTAAGATTCTCTCTAGAAACCTATTAAAATAATTATTGTAACAATATGTTTTGGTAAAATGAATGAAACACGGTACAATAGTATAATACGGTTACACTTAATAATAATTTAATACAAATGTATGCCATGTTTTCTTTAATAAAGACCACCAAGTCCCCACCACCACTTCTTGTCTAACTGCAAGACCTACAAGACCATTATGACCAATCAGAACCTCTACAGTTATTAAATATTCCATACTGCCATTATGATTGACAGTCACATTAGGGGACACCAAGAAGAATAATGAGTCCAGTGGTAAGTGCAACTCTAAATGTTGCATGAAGTGGTGGGTAACTGTCACTTCTTTCAATAGCCTTCAGTTCATTAATGGCCATTTGTGTTCTTGAAAATATCACCCTTCAATAGTACAGTTTTTTCTCCTTTCTTTTCCTTCAACTTTCCTGTCAACATTTAACACTTGACATTCTTTCAATGCTAAAAAAAAGTGAGACACATTTGATAGAACATTGACTAAAAGTTATATACACAAATTATAACATTATTAAAACAGATTTTTTAACCTGTTTGATTGTTTCCATATGTTTTGCATGCAAACAATTGTAACATGTCTTAGCCCTCGTACACACGGTTGGACATTCCGACCACAAAATCCGTCAGATTTTTACCGACGGATTTAGTCCAAAACTGGTGTTGCATACACACGGTCGGACAAAGTTGTCGGAAAATCCGATCGTTCGGAACGTGATGACGTTCGTTAGTTACGGCGGGACTACGCTCAGGCTAGTAGCCAATAGGGATGAGCCGAACACCCCCGGGTTCGGTTCGAACCAGAACCTTCGGACGGACCGAAAGTTCGCGCGAATTTTCGAACCCTATACGTTATAATGGACGCGAACGTACGAAATCAAAAGTGCTAATTACAACGGCCAATATGCATGTTAATGTCATAAAACAGGTTTGGGGACCCGGGTCCTGCCCCAGGGGACATATATCAATGCAAAAAGAACTTTTAAAAACTAACGTTTTTTCGGGAGCAGTCATTTTAATGATGCATAAAGTGAAAAAAAAAAAGTGACATTTTCCTTTAAATATGGTACCTGGGGGGTGTCCAAAGTATGCTGTGAAGTGGCATGTGTTTCCCGTGTTTAGAACTGTCCTTGCACAAAATGACATTTGTAAAGGAAAAAAAGAAGCCATTTAAAACCACTTGCGGCTTTAGGTTTGATCTTAAGTAGAATCTGAACAGGTACATTATGAAGTGTAGCTCCATCCCAAAAAAATCTATTTTTAAGCTTTTTGGAGAACATAGGGAGGGGTTATCACCCCTGTAACATTTGCTGTCTTTGCACATCTGTTCAGAACATGTCACCTCACTTTCCGTCCCAATGACAAATGTTTTTGGAAAAGTGGGGTTTTAATTGAAACAAGGATTGGTGATAAAGTATCAGTAGAGAGGAGATACCTTTTTCCCAAATTAAATCTAACAGGATAGAATTTCCCTTCCTAGGGGTAGATTTCCTCTCACTTCCTGTTTTCTCTTTCCATTTGCAAGTAGGAGTCGTTTGTAAGTTGGATGTTTGAAAGTAGGGGCCTGGCGTATATACTCTGCAGAAATTTGCCCTATTAGATGTTGGTGTAGCCACAAGACTGGTGGGCACAGGAATGGGCCCTGCTGTGAGTTAATAGATCAAGATTTGTAATTGCATGCACCTGTTGAACAGGGCAGAAAAATTGGGGTGGTGGTGGTGGTGTTGGTGGACGGTTTTGCCACAAGACTGTAAGCTCTCACAGTTACTCTTGGTGGGCGCAGGAATGGGCCCTGCTGTGAGTTATTAGATCAAGATTTGTAATTGCAAGCACCTGATGAACAGGGCAGAAAAATTGGGCCTTTGGCGGTGGTGGTGGACGGTGTTGCCACAAGACTGTAGGCCCTCATAGTTACTCTTGGTGGGCGCAGGAATGGGCCCTGCTGTGAGTTATTAGATCAAGATTTGTAATTGCAAGCACCTGATGAACAGGGCAGAAAAATTGGGCCTTTGGCGGTGGTGGTGGACGGTGTTGCCACAAGACTGCAGGCCCTCATAGTTACTCTTGGTGGGCGCAGGAATGGGCCCTGCTGTGAACTATTAGATCAAGATTTGTAATTACCCGCCCCTGTTAAACAGGGGCTGAAAAATTGTGCCTTAGGCACTGGTGCTGGTGCCACAACACTGCAACCCCTCACAGAGACTGTACTTGGAGCACAGCAGTCACACGTGTTGCGAAGAATTTTTTTAAAAAATTGTAAGTACACGCCCCTGTTAAACAGGGGCTGAAAAATTGTGCCTTAGGCACTGGTGCTGGTGCCACAACACTGCAACCCGGCCCTCACAGATACTGTACTTGGAGCAGCACAGCAGTCACACGTGTTGCGAAGCATTTTTTTAAAAAATTGTAAGTACACGCCCCTGTTAAACAGGGGCTGAAAAATTGTGCCTTAGGCACTGGTGCTGGTGCCACAACACTGCAACACGGCCCTCACAGAGACTGTACTTGGAGCACAGCAGTCACACGTGTTGCGAAACATTTTTTTAAAAAATTGTAAGTACACGCCCTGTTAAACAGGGGCTGAAAAATTGTGCCTTAGGCACTGGTGCTGGTGCCACAACACTGCAACACGGCCCTCACAGAGACTGTACTTGGAGCACAGCAGTCACACGTGTTGCGAAGCATTTTTTTAAAAAATTGTAAGTACACGCCCCTGTTAAACAGGGGCTGAAAAATTGTGCCTTAGGCACTGGTGCTGGTGCCACAACACTGCAACACGGCCCTCACAGAGACTGTACTTGGAGCACAGCAGTCACACGTGTTGCGAAGCATTTTTTTTTAAAAATTGTAAGTACACGCCCCTGTTAAACAGGGGCTGAAAAATTGTGCCTTAGGCACTGGTGCTGGTGCCACAACACTGCAACACGGCCCTCACAGAGACTGTACTTGGAGCACAGCAGTCACACGTGTTGCGAAGCATTTTTTTTAAAAATTGTAAGTACACGCCCCTGTTAAACAGGGGCTGAAAATTGTGCCTTAGGCACTGGTGCTGTGGCATGGATCATTGAGGAGGAGGAAGAGGATAGTCAGTGAACATAAGAGGACAGTCACTCAGCATCAGCATAGGCAGTCTTGAAGGGATGTGACATTAAAAATTATTCGGTTATATCCGCCTCAGGTGCCTGGTAGCTGGTGGTGATCCAAGACTGATTCATTTTGATGAATGTCAGTCGATCAACCGAGGCGGTGGACAGGCGCACCCTATGATCAGTCACAAATCCTCCAGCAGCACTGAATGTGCGTTCGGAAAGAACGCTGGAGGCAGGACAGGCCAGTAGCTCAATTGCATACTGTGCAAGCTCTGGCCAGTGATCCATCCTCAGGACCCAGTAAGCCAGAGGATTTTCGGTGGGAAAGGTGTCCAAGTCTGACCTTGCCCCAAGGTATTCCTGCACCATGTATATCAGACGCTGGCGATGGTTGCTGGAACCGATCATACCTTGGGGCTGCGGACTAAAAAATTGTCTGAACGCATCGGTCAGACGTCCACCTTCCCCACCGCTCCTTCTGCCACTGACCGAAGCCTCAGCAACTCGTCGCCCAGGACCAGGAGTTTGTAGCCTCCCAGTTTCTGGGAACGCGTTGCACAGACCTTTCTGCAAGGCCTCCCTGAGATGTCTCATCCTCTGCTCCCTCTGCGACGGCAAGATAAGGTCCGCAACCTTACCCTTGTACCGCGGATCAAGGAGAGTGGCCAGCCAGTAATGGTCCCTCTCCTTGATCCGAAGAACACGAGGATCCTTCCGCAGGCTTTGCAGGATCAGGGAGGCCATGCAGCGTAGGTTAGCTGAGGCATTCGGTCCGGAGTCTTCTGGGTCACTGAGGATGACATGATCGCCAGCCACCTCCTCCCAGCCACGTACAAGTCCACTGGCTTGTTGGGACTGTACATCATCCCTAAAAGACTGCTGCTGCTGATGCTGAGTGCCAGGCTCCACCTCCATGCTCACACAATCCTCCTCCTCCTCCTCCTCCTCCTCCTCATCCTCTTCCTGTGTGATGGGTGGGACAGAAGGAACACTGTCCGGATAAAGGGGGCCTTGAGAGGCAAGGAAGTCCTCCTCTTCCTGCCTCTGTTCTGCCTCAAGTGCCCTGTCCATTATCCCACGCAGCGTATGCTCCAACAGGTGGACAAGAGGGACAGTGTCACTGATGCATGCACTGTCACTGCTCACCATCCTCGTGGCCTCCTCAAATGGTGAGAGGACAGTGCATGCATCCCTGATCATGCTCCACTGACGTGGGGAAAAAAAACCAAGCTCCCCTGACCCTGTCCTGGTGCCGTAGTCGCAAAGGTACTCATTGATGGCCCTCTGCTGCGTGTGCAGTCGCTGCAGCATGGCCAACGTTGAGTTCCACCTGGTGGGCATGTCAGATATTAGGCGGTTCTTGGGCAGGTTCAGCTCCTTTTGCAGCTCAGTCAGCCGAGCACTGGCATTATAAGATCGGCGGAAATGCACACAGACTTTCCTGGCCTGCCTCAGGACATCCTGTAAGCCTGGGAACCTGCCCAAGAACCGCTGCACCACCAGGTTGAGGACGTGAGCCATGCAGGGCACATGGGTGAGCTGCCCCTGTCGCAGGGCGGAGAGGAGGTTGGTGCCATTGTCAGAAACGACCATTCCTGGCTTAAGCTGACGTGGCGTCAACCACCTCTCGGCCTGCCCTGCAGAGCTGCCAGAACCTCTGGCCCAGTGTGGCTCCTGTCCCCCAAACACACCAGCGCAAGCACGGCATGGCATCTTTTTGCCTGCGTACTTGCGTAGCCCCTTGTACGCCTACGGAGCACCGCTGGTTCCAAGGACAGAGCACTGGAGGAAGAAGAAGAGGAGGGGGTGGAGGAGAGAGGTGTGTCACAACCAGTAGCAGTAGTAGCGTTTTGGAGGCGTGGTGGCGGAACAACCTCCAACACTACTGCACCTTGTCCTGCATCCCTCCCAGCTGCCAATAGAGTGACCCAATGGGCCGTGAAAGAAAGGTACCGTCCCTGTCCATGCCTGCTGGACCATGAGTCAGCGGTAATATGCACCTTACCGCTGACCGCCCTGTCCAGCGAGGCATGGACATTGCCCTCCACATGCCGGTAGAGAGACGGAATCGCCTTCCGCGAGAAAAAGTGGCGTTTGGGAACCTGCACTGAGGAACCGCACATTGAACAAACTCACGGAAGGGGGCCGAGTCTACCAACTGAAAAGGCAGCAGTTGAAGTGCTAGCAATTTAGCAAGGCTAGCATTCAACCGCTGGGCATGTGGATGGCTGGGAGTGTACTTCTTTCTACGGTCCAGCAGCTGGGGCAGGGAAATTTGCCTGCTGCATTCGGACGTCGGTGTACTGCAAGTACTTGGTTGTGACACACCGAATTCTACACCTTCAGTCCTCTCAGAGCAGCTTTCAGAGAGGACTGAAGGTGTAGTGGGGATGGAGATCCCAGCTGAGGAGGAGCAAGGAGAGGTCCGCTTAGTTCTTTGGTGTGGGTCTTTTATGTGTGCCTGCCAACGAGCTGCATGGCAGGTCGCCATATGTCTGGTCATGCTTGTCGTGCCCAAGCGGCTGATGTTTTGGCCACGCGAGATACGCTTGAGACAAATATTGCAAATAGCAGTGGTGCGATCTGCTGCACTCGTCTCAAAAAAGGCCCACACCAAAGAACTTTTCTGATAACGTGCAGAGGCAGCGCCCTGCACAGGCGGAGCTCTGCGGTGTTGTACAGTTGCTGTGCTGGCCTCTACCTGGCCTCCAGGGGGCATCCTGCCTCGTTGGACATGTGACGCCGCATCCTCCTCCTCCTCGTCCTCCTCCTCATCCTCTCTCCCTTGAGGCACCCACGTGGAGTCAGTGACCTCATCATCCCCTCCCTCTTCACCACTAGAGCAAACCTGGCAGTAAGCTGCAGCTGGTGGAACTGTACTGCCAGATTCCTCAAGCTGGGTATCGTCATCCGAGCCTTCGAATCGTTGGGCATCCTCCTGGAGCATGTACCCAACACTGTGCTCAAAGAGTTCGGGGGACTCCTCAGGAGGACATGGTGGGTCTAGGGAAGGGGTGGCTGATGATGCTCTGTCAGTACCCTGAGCCTGGGTGAGAGAGGATGAGGAGGATGAGGAGGGCTTGGTCATCCATTCTACCAAGCCTTCAGCATGATGCGGCTCCACATGTCCAGCTGCCGAAAACAAAGACGCGCGTGTCCCATGGCCACGTGCTGATGACGATGCACGACCACGTCCACGTCCACGGCCACGTCCACTAGAAACAGAGCCTGCCTGCCCTGTGTTCTTGGCTCTGCACGCTCTGCCTCCCCTTGGCGGTCTTCCAGCCATTGTAGTCGGTAGTCCTGTGGGTGCTGCTGAGAAGAAAATATAGGAGCTCTGTGTGATGCCACTAACACACTAGAAGTCCTATGGGTGCTTCTGCAAAGAAAATAGAGGAGCTCTGTGTGATGCCACTAACACACTAGAAGTCCTGTGGGTGCTGCTGAGAAGAATATATAGGAGCTCTGTGTGATGCCACTAACACACTAGAAGTCCTATGGGTGCTTCTGCAAAGAAAATAGAGGAGCTCTGTGTGATGCCACTAACACACTAGAAGTCCTGTGGGTGCTTATGCAAAGAAAATAGAGGAGCTCTGTGTGATGCCACTAACACACTAGAAGTCCTGTGGGTGCTTATGCAAAGAAAATAGAGGAGCTCTGTGTGATGCCACTAACACACTAGAAGTCCTGTGGGTGCTGCTGAGAAGAATATATAGGAGCTCTGTGTGATGCCACTAACACACTAGAAGTCCTATGGGTGCTTCTGCAAAGAAAATAGAGGAGCTCTGTGTGATGCCACTAACACACTAGAAGTCCTGTGGGTGCTGCTGAGAAGAATATATAGGAGCTCTGTGTGATGCCACTAACACACTAGAAGTCCTATGGGTGCTTCTGCAAAGAAAATAGAGGAGCTCTGTGTGATGCCACTAACACACTAGAAGTCCTGTGGGTGCTTATGCAAAGAAAATAGAGGAGCTCTGTGTGATGCCACTAACACACTAGAAGTCCTGTGGGTGCTTATGCAAAGAAAATAGAGGAGCTCTGTGTGATGCCACTAACACACTAGAAGTCCTGTGGGTGCTGCTGAGAAGAATATATAGGAGCTCTGTGTGATGCCACTAACACACTAGAAGTCCTATGGGTGCTTCTGCAAAGAAAATAGAGGAGCTCTGTGTGATGCCACTAACACACTAGAAGTCCTGTGGGTGCTGCTGAGAAGAATATATAGGAGCTCTGTGTGATGCCACTAACACACTAGAAGTCCTATGGGTGCTTCTGCAAAGAAAATAGAGGAGCTCTGTGTGATGCCACTAACACACTAGAAGTCCTGTGGGTGCTTATGCAAAGAAAATAGAGGAGCTCTGTGTGATGCCACTAACACACTAGAAGTCCTGTGGGTGCTGCTGAGAAGAATATATAGGAGCTCTGTGTGATGCCACTAACACACTAGAAGTCCTGTGGGTGCTTCTGCAAAGAAAATAGAGGAGCTCTGTGTGATGCCACTAACACACTAGAAGTCCTGTGGGTGCTTCTGCAAAGAAAATAGAGGAGCTCTGTGTGATGCCACTAACACACTAGAAGTCCTGTGGGTGCTTATGCAAAGAAAATAGAGGAGCTCTGTGTGATGCCACTAACACACTAGAAGTCCTGTGGGTGCTGCTGAGAAGAATATTTAGGAGCTCTGTGTGATGCCACTAACACACTAGAAGTCCTGTGGGTGCTTCTGCAAAGAAAATAGAGGAGCTCTGTGTGATGCCACTAACACACTAGAAGTCCTGTGGGTGCTGCTGAGAAGAATATATAGGAGCTCTGTGTGATGCCACTAACACACTAGAAGTCCTGTGGGTGCTTCTGCAAAGAAAATAGAGGAGCTCTGTGTGATGCCACTAACACACTAGAAGTCCTGTGGGTGCTTCTGCAAAGAAAATAGAGGAGCTCTGTGTGATGCCACTAACACACTAGAAGTCCTGTGGGTGCTTATGCAAAGAAAATAGAGGAGCTCTGTGTGATGCCACTAACACACTAGAAGTCCTGTGGGTGCTGCTGAGAAGAATATATAGGAGCTCTGTGTGATGCCACTAACACACTAGAAGTCCTGTGGGTGCTTCTGCAAAGAAAATAGAGGAGCTCTGTGTGATGCCACTAACACACTAGAAGTCCTGTGGGTGCTGCTGAGAAGAATATATAGGAGCTCTGTGTGATGCCACTAACACACTAGAAGTCCTATGGGTGC
Source organism: Lithobates sylvaticus (assembly GCA_028564925.1). Lineage (NCBI taxonomy): Eukaryota > Metazoa > Chordata > Amphibia > Anura > Ranidae > Lithobates > Lithobates sylvaticus. The sequence goes on from CM053030.1 coordinate 364,728,588, forward strand.
TTCTGCAAAGAAAATAGAGGAGCTCTGTGTGATGCCACTAACACACTAGAAGTCCTGTGGGTGCTGCTGAGAAGAATATATAGGAGCTCTGTGTGATGCCACTAACACACTAGAAGTCCTGTGGGTGCTTATGCAAAGAAAATAGAGGAGCTCTGTGTGATGGGACTAACACACTTCAAGTCCTATAGGTGCTTCTGGGAACAAAGTATAGCTCTTTGTGTGTGATGGGACTAACACACTTCAAGTCCTATAGGTGCTTCTGGGAAGAAAATATAGCTCTGTGTGTGTAATGGGACTAACACACTTCAAGTCCTATAGGTGCTTCTGGGAAGAAAATATAGCTCTGTGTGTGTGATGGGACTAACACACTTCAAGTCCTATAGGTACTTCTGGGAAGAAAATATAGCTCTGTGTGTGTAATGGGACTAACACACTTCAAGTCCTATAGGTGCTTCTGGGAACAAAATATAGCTCTGTGTGTGTGATGGGACTAACACACTTCAAGTCCTATAGGTGCTTCTGGGAACAAAATATAGCTCTGTGTGTGTAATGGGACTAACACACTTCAAGTCCTATAGGTGCTTCTGGGAACAAAATATAGCTCTGTGTGTGTGATGGGACTAACACACTTCAAGTCCTATAGGTGCTTCTGGGAAGAAAATATAGCTCTGTGTGTGTGATGGGACTAACACACTTCAAGTCCTATAGGTGCTTCTGGGAACAAAATATAGCTCTGTGTGTGTGATGGGACTAACACACTTCAAGTCCTATAGGTGCTTCTGGGAACAAAGTATAGCTCTTTGTGTGTGATGGGACTAACACACTTCAAGTCCTATAGGTGCTTCTGGGAAGAAAATATAGCTCTGTGTGTGTAATGGGACTAACACACTTCAAGTCCTATAGGTGCTTCTGGGAACAAAATATAGCTCTGTGTGTGTAATGGGACTAACACACTTCAAGTCCTATAGGTGCTTCTGGGAACAAAATATAGCTCTGTGTGTGTGATGGGACTAACACACTTCAAGTCCTATAGGTGCTTCTGGGAAGAAAATATAGCTCTGTGTGTGTAATGGGACTAACACACTTCAAGTCCTATAGGTGCTTCTGGGAACAAAATATAGCTCTGTGTGTGTGATGGGACTAACACACTTCAAGTCCTATAGGTGCTTCTGGGAAGAAAATATAGCTCTGTGTGTGTGATGGGACTAACACACTTCAAGTCCTATAGGTGCTTCTGGGAACAAAATATAGCTCTGTGTGTGTGATGGGACTAACACACTTCAAGTCCTATAGGTGCTTCTGGGAACAAAGTATAGCTCTTTGTGTGTGATGGGACTAACACACTTCAAGTCCTATAGGTGCTTCTGGGAAGAAAATATAGCTCTGTGTGTGTAATGGGACTAACACACTTCAAGTCCTATAGGTGCTCCTGGGAAGAAAATATAGCTCTGTGTGTGTGATGGGACTAACACACTTCAAGTCCTATAGGTGCTTCTGGGAAGAAAATATAGCTCTGTGTGTGTAATGGGACTAACACACTTCAAGTCCTATAGGTGCTTCTGGGAACAAAATATAGCTCTGTGTGTGTGATGGGACTAACACACTTCAAGTCCTATAGGTGCTTCTGGGAACAAAATATAGCTCTGTGTGTGTAATGGGACTAACACACTTCAAGTCCTATAGGTGCTTCTGGGAACAAAATATAGCTCTGTGTGTGTGATGGGACTAACACACTTCAAGTCCTATAGGTGCTTCTGGGAAGAAAATATAGCTCTGTGTGTGTGATGGGACTAACACACTTCAAGTCCTATAGGTGCTTCTGGGAACAAAATATAGCTCTGTGTGTGTGATGGGACTAACACACTTCAAGTCCTATAGGTGCTTCTGGGAACAAAGTATAGCTCTTTGTGTGTGATGGGACTAACACACTTCAAGTCCTATAGGTGCTTCTGGGAAGAAAATATAGCTCTGTGTGTGTAATGGGACTAACACACTTCAAGTCCTATAGGTGCTTCTGGGAACAAAATATAGCTCTGTGTGTGTAATGGGACTAACACACTTCAAGTCCTATAGGTGCTTCTGGGAACAAAATATAGCTCTGTGTGTGTGATGGGACTAACACACTTCAAGTCCTATAGGTGCTTCTGGGAAGAAAATATAGCTCTGTGTGTGTAATGGGACTAACACACTTCAAGTCCTATAGGTGCTTCTGGGAAGAAAATATAGCTCTGTGTGTGTAATGGGACTAACACACTTCAAGTCCTATAGGTGCCTCTGGGAACAAAATATAGGAGCTCTGCCTGCCTGCCACGAACACACTACAAGTCCTATAGGTGCTTCTGGTAACAAAATATAGGAGCTCTGCCTGCCTGCCACTAACACACTACAAGTCCTATAGGTGCTTCTGGTAACAAAATATAGGAGCTCTGCCTGCCTGCCACGAACACACTACAAGTCCTATAGGTGCTTCTGGTAACAAAATATAGGAGCTCTGCCTGCCTGCCACTAACACACTACAAGTCCTATAGGTGCTTCTGGTAACAAAATATAGGAGCTCTGCCTGCCTGCCACGAACACACTACAAGTCCTATAGGTGCTTCTGGTAACAAAATATAGGAGCTCTGCCTGCCTGCCACGAACACACTACAAGTTCTATAGGTGCTTCTGGTAACAAAATATAGGAGCTCTGCCTGCCTGCCACGAACACACTACAAGTCCTATAGGTGCTTCTGGTAACAAAATATAGGAGCTCTGCCTGCCTGCCACGAGCACACTACAAGCCCCTCTTTGTCAATCAATCTTTGTAACTGAATCTATCTAACTCAATCTCTGCAAATGAATCTCTCTATCTATCTAAATGCAGCAGAGTGTCACAGAAACAGCCTGCTCAATCTGCGCCGGAACAGCATGTGACCGGCGCAGACGGCGTGGCGGCGTTTTATAGGGGGGGGCGTGTACTACAGCCCCTGAGCTGTAATTGGCTACAGGCGTCCTGCCTGTAGCCAATTATGGCTCTTCGAGTTTCCGGGGCTGTGATTGGCCAAGCATGCGGGGTCACAGTGCATGCTTGGCCAATCATCAGCCAGCAATGCACTGCGTCGGCCGCGCCGGCCGCAATGCATTGCGGGGCCGCTCGCATCACACGAACGTGATGCGAGCGGCCAAAATAGTTCTGGGCTCGCCGAGCGAGCGAACGCCCGGTGCTCGATGCGAACGTGGGTTCGCATCGAGCACCGGGCCCATCCTTAGTAGCCAATAGCTTTGGTCTCGTAATTAGATCTGAGCATGCGTGGCACTTTGTCTGATCCAAATTCTCTACAAACAATCGGACAAAGTCCGATCGGATTTTGTTGTCGGAAAATTTGAGATCCTGCTCTCAAAAAAAGCCAGACAGAGCCCACACACGATTGGATTTTCCGACAATATAATCCGATCGGACCTTTTCCGTCGGATTTTCCGACCGTGTGTACAGGGCATTAGACCCCTTTTTACACATATGGACCGGTCATTTCACCAGTTCAGTCATGTCTTTTCAGAGAAAAAACGGTTGAAGTTTTCATCAGTTTTTCAGCAGCTGCTCATCAGTTTCTCATGAGTTTATTTTACATTCACTACCAATGCAAAAAAGTATGAAAAAATGGACCGTTTCTAAGTTTACATACGTTTTTCACCCAATCGTTTTTTTAAAGGAAGAAAAATAGAGCTTTGATCTTTTTCAAAAAACAAATGTTGACAGATGGTGATGTAAACTGATGTAAATGGATGATCACCCATTTACATCCATTTTTCCATAGAGATGTATTGATGTCTGTTTTCATCCGTCAATGGATGAAAAACGGACAAATGGTCCGCATGTGTGAAATAGGCCTTAGAGGGAAAATATAATTGCAACACCATCACTGCACTAGAGGATACATAAACACTAGCACATTGAAGCCAAACTCCAGCTAATACTTTATAAGCAATTACAGCAAACAGTTTTTTTCTTTTCATTTTGGGATAAAGGTTTTACACAAATACATAAATACATTTAAAAAAGTGGATCATTGTAACTGCTACATCTGCAGAACAGTTGTTCTGTTGAAAAATAAAATACTTACTGGCAAGATCACCAGATGAATAAAAGAAACAAAACCTAAAAAAAGAAAACAAATGCAGCCATCACATCTAAAACTTGGTAAGCTGCAATTTCATATGCTTTTGGGTTTAATATCGCTCTAAAGGTAGGTTTTAAAAAAAAAAAATACATATATAGTGCATTTGGAGGTGTCTTTTCTTTGTATTTTATTGATTTTCAGATAGAAAAATACAATATAACATGAATATCAACTTATGAATCACTGTTTCGAACATTCTTTATTAAACAATTAATGATCAAGGCTGTGAGCTATGCAGAATGATGTGGACCCTTGGCTCCCGACACCCCTACTGGGATCTAACTGTGTCAAGAGAGAAGGGGGCATTTTTATGAGAATTAATCCAGAGGATGCTATTGTGTATTTATTGAGGTGTCAGTTCCCTCATGGGGGACCATTTTAGAAAGACCTCTGGCTCCTTTAAAGGAGACTAGTTCCAGCCGGGCTTACAGTTTGTTTAGGCCCTATTGGCCTCATGGTGTGATCCATGAACAGAGGCTTATAGTGTAGCATACACCAGGGGATTCAATAGAAGAGTAGATAGAAGGAAGGTGGAGAAAGGAAAGAGTTGCCAACAATAGAGGGACTGTCATTTCAGGGAATCAGGGAAGTTCCTATATATTGGGCCCAGGGTTCCTAGGTTGCTTCAAATTATCTAATAATACCCCAATACATTTTCTTGAGCCATTGTCCAAGTTGGAGGTGTCTTTTGCAGTACATTCAGAAGCCTGCAAGTCTCTACTGTTATACCCTAATTGCAGTATGTCTTAATCTGCAGAATTCAAGACCCTGTAATTGCGGTTGAAGCAAAGCTTGCCCTGGCCATCCTGCCTTCTGAACATTCCCATGGGTCAATGAGAAAACCCAACATAGTGATGGGCCAGTATGTATGGGAAGCAGTAGAGAGCAGTCAAGTTTTAACAGTACCAGAAAGTGCTAATGTTTTGCAGGCATTTTTTTAGCACTGATCACTGTATTGGTGTCACTGGTTCCCAAAAAGTGTCACTTAGGGTTGAAGTCCCGCTAAAAATTGCAGATCGCCGTCGTTACTAGTAAAAACAATAAAAAAAATTAAAAGTCCAAAAATCGATTCACTATTTTGTAGATGGTATAACTTTTGCACAAACCAATCACTATACGCTTATTGCGATTTTTTTTACCAAAAATATGTAGTAGAATAAATATTGGCCTAAACTGATGAATACATTGTTTTTTATATATATTTTTTGGATATGTATTATAGCAGAAAGTAAAAAATATAGTTTTTTTTTATATTTTTTTTTTTTTTTGTTTAAAGCGCAAAAAATTTAAAAAACCGCAGAGGTGATCACATACCACCAAAAGAAAGCATTTTTTTGTGGGAAAAAAAGGACATAAATTTTATTTGGGTACAGCGTTTAGTCATGTGACTGGCACAGCACCAATCAGGGCTATGCAGACACTTACACTGTAGAGAGCATATATAAGCAGAGTAATAGAAGCTCCTTCCAAGGATCTTTCCTTGTATATGCCAAAGAACAGGGAAAGATCATGTGACCACTGGATGAGCTGAACAACCCCGGTTCGGTTTGCACCAGAACATGCGAACAGGCAAATAATGTGTACGAATAACCGAACACAGTTAAAGTCTATGGGACACAAACATGAAAAATCAAAAGTCCCAATTTTAAAGGTTTATATGCAAGCTATTGCCATAAAAAGTGTATGGGGACCTGGGTCCTGCCCCAGGGGACATGTATCAATGCAAAAAAAAGTTAGAAAACTGCAGTTTTTTCAGGAGCAGTGATTTTAATAATACTTAAAGTGAAACAATAAACATGAAATATTCCTTTAAATATCGTGCCTGGGGGGTGTCCTTAGCCTGTAAAGTAGTGCATTTTCCCATGTTTAGAACAATACCACAGCAAAATGACATTTCTAAAAGAAAAAAGTAATTTAAAAATGCATTGTCGGATCCTGGCAATACAGATAAAAATCATTGAAAAAAATGGCATGCCCCCCAGTCCATTACCAGGCTCTTTGGGTCTGGTATAAATATTAAGGGGAACCCCTCATCAAAATGTAAAAAAAAAGGGGGGGCGTGGCCGACCGGAGAGGAAGATGGACGCTTAGTCCTGTAGCTCGTCAGGCAGGGGAAAGCAACAAGACACGCAGGCCTCACCCGCACCACCATCCGCGACCATCCCCGCTCCAGACACTCCGCTGGACACCCTGAACATGTCCAGGAAGCAGATCACCGACCGATCGCCTGTGAAACTCACAGAATTCGCCTACAAACCGGCAGAACGGGCCTCCAAGATGGCGCCGTCCAGACCGCGCTGTCCGCGCCATACACGGACCTCCCGGATGAAGAACCGGACCCCCAGCTAAACACAGGTACCTCCACAGGACCCCCCAATCCCAGGAGGATGATCCCCTCCTTGGGAGTTCTGCCAAGGCCAAAATGCGCCTAGATACACCCCCGCAGCGGCCGCTGCACTCCAAAATTGAGGCCCAGGCTTCACATCCCCTCCTACCTCACCAGGCCCTACAGCCATCCATGGCATCCTTCCCCACCTCAGGCCAACCAGTCATGGACACTACATTAAAGGACATGCTGCTGTCCCTCCAGACCTCCCTAATGACAAACCTTTCCTCAATGTTTGCTAATCTCACCTCTGACATCCGTACACTAGATGACAGAATTACCAACACTGAAAAAGGCCTGTCAGATTGCACCTATACTGTGAATGATATTATTGACACATATGATGACATAAAAGAGGAACAGATCTGGATGCGCTCCAAGCTGGCCGATTTAGAGGACCGATCTAGAAGGAACAATATTAAACTGAGGGGGGTCCCTGAAAATATACCCCCTGCAGACCTATCACGCTATGCAAAAGATCTGATGTATGTAATCGTCCCTGAAGCGTCTCCAAGAGACGTCATCATTGACAGGATCCACAGGATCGCCAAACCACCCCACCTAGCTGCCTCAGTCCCCAGAGATGTCCTCATGAGGGTACACTTTTACCACATCAAAGAAAAAATGCTGATGGGATTGAAGGCCAAAACCCCGCTCCCAGCTCCGTACACTGGAATACAACTGTTCCCTGACCTCTCCAAATACACCCTCCAACTGAGACGGCAAATGAACCCGATAACAAAAGGCCTTCAAAACCACAAAATTCCATATAAGTGGAGGTACCCTGCGACCCTTCTCATCACCAGAAATGGCCAAACCCACACTGTCGCTGACCTCGAGAAAGGCCTGCGCCTACTCCACTCATGGGGTATCCTGCTGGAACCCCCCAACCCTCCACCCCACAAGGGAGGACCACCCACACCCCGCAGGAGCCCGCTCCAACAACGCACCTGACAGCCGCAAAACTTGACAACCAACATGGCCGTAATTTGCTACTGAGTCCCCCAAAGCCTGACACTCCGTCACCCCTGCATATACTCTCCGGTGCAATTGACTTTCTGTGCCCTCCCCTGAGAGGCTATTGTGGTGCTTGCACCCCCTCTGTGACCAACGGATCTGACTTTTTTTTATTATTTAGCTCCTCCTTTTTTTTTTTTTTGTTTTGCTTTTCTTCCACTTCTTACCTTACCCGCATACCTAACTTGGCTTGGTAGTGTTACTCTTTCCGCAGCTCTCCACTCTGCTCTACCAGCAGACCTCTGAACCACCGAACGTCAACCTATCGACACAAGCAGTACCCGGACCCTTCTAGGACTACCAACTGTAAGTGTTAATCTGCCCTCCCACAAACACCCCACATACAAGATGCCACTCACTGTTCTCTCGCTTAATGTTAACGGGTTGAATCACCCAGCCAAACGTCACTCACTGTGGAAAACTGTCAAGGCTCTCCACAGTGACATCATTTGCCTCCAGGAAACCCACCTTTTACCTGAAGACACCCACCTCTGCAAAAGCCACCAGTTCCCACACACCTTCTTTGCTTCCCACTCCACTAAGTCCAAGGGTGTAATGGTAGCAATCAAAGACTCAGTGGACTTCCAAATGTTACACTCCATATCAGACCCTGACGGTCGCTTTATAATCCTCGTCTGCAACCTGAACCGAGTAACGTATACCATCATCAACGTCTATGCCCCCAATTCCCACCAGCTGAACTTTCTACGTAAAGTGCTCCGCACTGCGAACCCCATACAGAAGGGCCATTTGATCATCTGCGGAGACTTCAATCTAGTCCCGGATGTCGACCTAGACTCCACTTCCTCTGCCAAAAGACAAAGTTCACCTCTGAAAGACTTTATTTCCTCTCAAGCCTTGTATGATATCTGGAGGTGCCAACACGGTTCCGAACGAGACTATACCTTTTTTTCCTCCAGACATCGTTCCTACTCGAGGATTGATTTATTCTTGTCGGACAAATGGCTCCTGCAAAAAATTTCCAACACTGAGATCCACACCACGACATGGTCAGACCACGCCCCACTTACAATCACTATTGATGATTCCAATTTCCAACGTAATACCTATCTCTGGCGGGTAAACAACTATATAATCCAACATAGCAACTACATACCAGAGATATCTAACTATATCACTGATTTTTTTTCCCTGAACAAGGGCACAGTGTCTGATCCTGGCGTGGTGTGGAGTGCTCACAAAGCCTTCATGAGAGGGATGCTGATCAAAATTAGTTCTCTCCACAAAAGGAAGAGGACGCAGCGTTTAGACGAACTGACGACCTAAATAGCCACCATAGAATCAAACCACAAACGTAATCCCAAAGACTCACTAGCTGACCAACTACTGACTTTAAGACAGGAACTCAGGACTCTACTACTCCATTCATATGAATTCCTACATAAAAAACTGAAAGCGACCACCTACTCTACCTCCAACAAAGCGGGGAAACACCTTGCACAACGACTCAAAGGCAGACGAACAAAGACCAAAATCTCCCATCTCCTCCACCCTCACACAAAAATGCCCCTGCACAACCCACAAGACATAGCTGACGCATTTAGCACTTATTACGGTGACCTCTACAATCTAAACCGAGACCCACACACTCCTCAACCCTCCCAACACGAGATTGACAATTTTTTAAAACCCCTACACCTGCCCACTTTGACTGCAGAACAACTAGAGGCCCTTAACGCCCCGTTCACTGAACAAGAAATTCAGATGACCATCAACTCTCTACCGGCAGGCAAAGCACCGGGCCCCGATGGGCTATCAGGAGAATACTATAAACAATACTCCCCTCAACTACTACAACACCTGACTGAAACCCTCAACAACGCTGCCTCCTCTTCTGGTTTCTCTAAGGAATATTTAAATGCTCTTGTAATAACCATACCAAAGCCAGGGAAGGAGCCGAACGTGCCCCAAAACTTCCGCCCAATCTCCCTACTCAACCTTGACCTCAAAATTTATGCAAAAACGTTAGCTACGAGACTACTCCAGATCATGCCCACCCTTATACTTAGCGACCAGACGGGCTTTACGAAAGGCAGACAAGCCTCAGATGCCACCAGACGGATGCTTAATCTCATCCACCATGCTGACTCCACAGGAACGCCCTCTCTGCTTCTATCTTTAGACGCAGAGAAGGCGTTCGATAGAGTCCATTGGACTTACCTACACACTACCCTCCGAAAATTCGGATTCAAAGACCATATATTAAACGCCATTATGGCATTGTACTCTAATCCTGAAGCCCAAGTCTTCACCGAAGGCATGCTCTCTCACCCATTCCCCATCACCAACGGCACGCGCCAGGGATGCCCTCTATCCCCCCTCATATTCAACCTACTCATGGAACCCCTGGCTGAACATGTCCGCTCTAATCCCAATATCTCGGGGCTCCAAATTGGTCCAATCTCCCACAAAATTAGCCTATTCGCTGACGACGTCATACTAATCCTCACTGACCCGACTTCTTCCCTGGCTGAAGTACAAAAATTGTTGACCTGGTTTAGCTCAATTTCATATTACAAGGTGAACACGACCAAATCTTTCATACTCGACATACACATTGACGCTACTATCAGAAACCTACTCCAACTACAGCATCAGTTTACGTGGGCAGACAACAACATTTCCTACCTAGGAATCACACTTCCACGAACACTCAAACATCTGTACTCATGCAACTTCCTGCCACTCCTACAAACTATTCAATCATCTTCCCGAGCAATTGCGCAACACGAACTCTCTTGGTCTGGCAGACTAGCAGCCTTTAAAATGACCTGTCTCCCCCAAATACTATATTTCTTCAGAACTCTTCCCGTCCCACTCCCCGCCTCCTTCTTTAGAACCCTTCGAACCATCTTCAACAAATTTTTATGGAACAATAAGAAGCCACGATGCGCACACCAAAAGTTAATCAAACACAAACTTGCGGGTGGTGTGGGATCCATCGACTTTGAGGACTACTACTTGTCCGCGATCCTAGCCCAACTGCCCAAATGGTTCCAACCAGGTCCGAGCTCATCTTGGACACAATTAGAAAGCTTTGCTCTCACCCGACCCAACCTAAAAGACTGGCTCATGAGCGCCCCCCTAGGCACTCCAATCCCGACCTCCATACCGCCAACTATGAGAGCCTCCGCACACGCATGGAAGAGATTTACGGCTCTCCAACACCCTCCCCCACCCGCCCCCCAATTTAATATCCCACTGGGTACTCTGTCATTCCTTTCGCCAGACCTACCAATCGCAAGCTGGACACTTAAAGGGATCCGCTCCCTACAGGACCTCATCCAAGCCGACCACCCCAAACCCTTCCCACAACTCCAGAATGAATACGACCTCCATATCTCGGAACACTTTAATTACTTGCGTATACACCACTGCCTGAACACTCTATCACCACCCTTATACACTGTTGATACCAAAACCTGGGAATACCTTACCAACCCCACCTCTAGAATTAGAGGCATATCCCATTTCTACAACCAATTACAGAATAAAACCGACTTTACTAAACTTGACCCTCATCACAGGTGGGAAACAGACCTCGCGCACACCTTCTCTGACTCTCAATGGCAAAGTGCACTTAAGTATATCTACAAGTCCACCAAATGTGCTGCCCTGTGGGAACTTACTCAGAAAATCTCACTAAGGTGGTATCTTACACCATCCAAACTATCCTCCTTTGACTCACGTAAACCCTCCACCTGCTGGAGGTGCAACTCAAACGTTGGCGATATGCTCCACATTTTTTGGGCTTGCCCCAAGCTACAAACATACTGGAATACCATATTCCAGCTCATCACAAATATTTCTAGACACTCAACCCCCCCGTCACCAGCACTTGCAATCCTCAACCTAACTATTGAAGACCTCCCCTACCCCTCAAGGTACAAGACAACCCACATCCTTCTTGCTGCCAGACTAAACATTACCAGAAACTGGAAAACTGATACCACCCTGACACTACACCAAGTCATTGACTTGGTTTCCCTACATCACAGTTACGAGACAGTGACGTCTCCCACCAATACTCTATCCGCCAAAACAGCCCTCCACTGGAAACCCTGGACTAACTGGACATCAGCTGCTACAAGTACTTAAAAACTCAAGCACATAGTCTGATGACTCTTTCTTGACCGAGCAACACTATCGGACCCTCCCTACCCCTACTTCCACACAGACCGCCAAGTTACTCACACCCAACTACGACTGAATTTTTGTATCCATACTCGAACCTGTCCACTCCTGTGGCACTAAAGAGCCCATATGGGGTGCCACCCGAGTGGTCAGGTTGTACTACCAGTAACTATTTCTCACTGGTTGTCCTTTCTATAGGACTAATGTTACTTCTATATACTGGTTACCATAAGTTAATGAACATATGTTTGATTGTTCAACCCAGTTTTCTTCTTTTTTTTTTCCTTTCATAACACTATCTACGTCGTTGCGCGACGTACAACGTTAAATTGTACTCTGTATTAACCTGCAAATTCAATAAAACATTTTGAACAAAAAAAATAAAAAAAATGTAAAAAAAAAATGCTTGGGGGGTCCCCCCAAAATCCATACCAAGCTCTTATCGGAATCTGGAAGTCCCCCTTTACCCACTTCAGCCCCAGAAGATTTGGCTGCTCAATGACCAGAGCTTTTTTTTACAATTTGGCACTGTGCTGCTTTAACTGGTAATTGCGTGGTCATGCAATGCTGTACCCAAACGAAATCTGCGTCCTTTTTTTCCCACAAATAGAGCATTCTTTTGATGGTATTTGATTGCCTCTGCAATTTTTTTTTTTGCGATATAAATGGAAAAAGACTGAAAATTTGAAAAAAAAAATATTTTCTACTTTTTGTTATATAAAAAAAAATCCAATAAACTCAATTTTAGTCATACATTTAGGCCAAATTGTATTCAGCCTCATGTCTTTGGTAAAAAAAAAATTTCAATAAGCATATATTTATTGGTTTGCTAGGGTACATTTTCTGGAATTTAAGCAGCTTTTAGTTTATGACTGCCTATCTCATTTCTTAAGGTGCTGTGATAGGCCGTGAGGAGTGAAATCAAAAATGTATGCCCTTAGAAAGCCTGGAGGCAGTGATTGGATTTTGGGGTCCTGTACGCGGTTAGACTGCCAAAAAGTCCCATACATGTGGTAACCCCATACTTAGGAGAAGCAGCAGAATGTATTTTGGGGTGAAATTCCACATATGTCCATGGCATGTTTGAGCAATATATCATTTAGTGACAACTTTGTGCAAAAATAAAAAGTTTGTAATTTTCCCGAAACTTGTGGCAAAATATAAAATATTCCATGGACTCAATGTGCCTATCAGCAAATAACTTGGGGTGTCTACTTTCCAAAAAGGGGTAATTTGGGAGGGGGGGTTTGATCTGTCCTGGCATTTTATGCACAACATTAGAAGCTTAGGTCACACATCACCCACTCTTCTAATCACTTGAAGACAAAGCCCTTTCTGACACTTTTTGTTTACTTAAAAAAATATATATTTTTTTTGCTAGAAAATTACTTTTAACCCCAAACATTATATATATATTTTTTAAAGCAAAGGCCCTACATATTAAAATGGTGGGTGTTGCAATTTTTTTTTCACACAGTATTTGCACAGCGATATTTCCAACGCAATTTTTTGGGAAAAAAAACACTTTTTTTAATTTAATGCACTAAAACACACTATATTGCCCAAATGTTTGATGAAATAAAAAAGATGATCTTATGCCGAATACATGGATACCAAACACCACAATTGCGCCCAAACTACGTACATTTTTTTAAAGCTTTTAAAATCCTTTACAGGTTACCACTTGTACCACTAGATTTACAGAGGAGGTCTACTTCTAAAATGACTGCCCTCGATCTGAACTTTGCATTGATACCTCACATGCATGGTGCAATTGCTGTTTACATATGACACCAGACTGATGCTTGCGTTCGCCTTTGCGCATGAGCACGGGGGAGACAGGGGTGCTTCTTTTTTTAATTATTTTTTATTTTGCTTTTTTGTTTTATTTTTAAACTGTTCCTTTCATATTTTTTTAAATAATTTTTATTGTTATCTTAGGGAATGTAAATATCCCCTATGACAGCAATAGGTAGTGACAGGTACTCTTTTTTGAAAAAAATGGGGTCTATTACACCCTAGATCTCTCCTCTGCCCTCAAAGCATCTGACCACACCAAGGTCGGTGTGATAAAATCCTTTCCCAATTTTCCAATGGCGCTATTTATATCAGGCAAAACCTAAGTCATGAAATGCTCGTAGCTTCCGGTTTCTTAGGCCATAGAGACGATTGGAGCCATTCTGGTCTCCAATCAGCTCTATGATCAGCTGACGGAACCACCGGCTGCATTCTCGGGTTCCCTGTTGGGACAGGAGAACATGAGAAAACAATGGAAGATGATGGGAGGAGGGGGTATTCTCTCCCACTGCTTGTAAAATCAGTCTAGAGGCTAAATAGCTGCTAGGACTGCTTTTACATGAAAGCTGACCACTGGCTGAAAAGAATGATACCAAGATGATACCTAAACCTGCAGGCATCATTCTGGTACAACCACCCAAGTTCCAACAACATACCAGTACATTACTGGTCCTTGTTGGGCATATATGGTAATGTTCTTTTTTTCATGCAGCCTGTGGGCTGAACGAAAAAAGAGATTGATTGGTGGTATGAAATCACCACCTACAGCGCTGGAGTCGCTGATTTACGTATTGTGAGAGCAAACACTATTGCTGTCAAAGTAAACAAATCAGTGCTGCAGCTGAATGGTGTACATGAAAAGCAAACAATGGTAAAGATAAAACATTAACTCAATAAAACAACTTGATTTTTTTAACAAAATCTGTGCCTAAAAATATATATGCCGAAGCATGGGGGAAATCCACCCCTAATGTTAGGAGCAAATCGCTCCTCCACCCCTGTCCACATGCTTCTCACATTTTTTAACTGTGGTGGTGAAGTCACCTCCTACAGCACTGGAGTCACGGCTTTACATATCGTGGGAGCAAACGCTGTTGCTGTCAGAATAAATAATCCTGTGCTGCAGCTGAATGGCATACCTGCTAAGCAAATGATGGTTAACAATAAAAAAAGTAACATTACAGTATAACAGTAAGACATACCATACCTGCAAAGCAAATACAATAAAACCTAGTAAAAAATAAAACATTACCGTTCTAAAATACAGTAACAATAGAGAGAGAACAATAAAAAAGAGCGGACACCAGAGAGCGAACATAAGAGAGAGAACAACAGTGAGAGGGCCAGGAAGGTCTTAAATTCAGGGACTGTTATAGGTCTCCAATCTCTGGCAAGGGCCAACTGGGGATTAGCGGTGATGATTTGACCAGCATACAAATTGCTTTGGTCCACAACAGATCTATAAAGATTTCTGTGAAAAACAGAGAAAAAAGATTGAGTGACGTAAAATCAACTCTTTCCACCTGAGTTCTGGGTTGGCCAGTAAATGGGGGAAGGACGGGTGCTGCAGAAGTGGTGGGCTCCCAATTCAGATTGGCAAATGCAGCAGGAAGGGCTCAACGGGCCTGTGTTTGTCTTCTTGGTGGCTGCAGGACTCTACTTGTGCTAGCCACCTCACCAGCTTGAACTGCACTTATGGGACTCGCCACTTCACCTAGTGTTACTGCACTGCTGGATGTACGACCAGGATGTACTAGGCCGCTGGTGCTTGCCAGTTCACCAGAAGGATGAGCGGTACTAGTACTGTCTCTCTGCTCCATACGAGAGCCCTGCGATTCTTGCACCTCAACAACAGCATAAGAACAGGGTCGGATATGCCTGACCTTGGCAGGGACCACTACTCTGTCATCAGAGCTATTAGTCAGGGTGCCGCTGCTGTCTACTGGTTCGTATTCTGAGCCTGAATCGGACAGATGGGTGACTTCCTCTTCACTCTCATCTGTCATGCTCAGAAACGTGTAGGTCTCTTCACTAGTGTACCTTCAATTTGACATTTTGGCCTCTAAATTTACTGGTATACTAGTGTGACTCACAGGAAAAAAGAGCACCTGACTGTCAGTGACTGTTTCAATCGCTACCAAAAAAACTGCTAGCGTTCGCAGGGATCAGGCCTGACTCTGCGAATGCTGCATTAATGTGTTTAGTGTTTTGTAAGTGACAGTGATCGATTGATACTGCACTTGGTTGAACTGGGCTGGGCGGAGGGGCTAAACGCAGGTGCTAGCAGGTATCTGGGCTGATCCCGCTAACACTGCATTTTTGGGAACCTTAAACTATTGGAGACGCTAATATAGTTCTGATCAGATCAAATATATCGATCAGTTCAGACACTATACTATAAGGGAGGTGTATGGTGCGTGCGTGGGTGTTAGCGCTACTGGCACTTATCTGACGCTGCCTGGGGTGACACAGACCCTAACTGATGCTAAAACCTAACTGATATCAGGGGTTAAACCTTTTATTAGGTAATATATGGCGGGTGCCCTGACACTATAAAAAAAACAACTAACTAAGTTTGAGTCAAACTTACGTTCGACTCGAACATCAGGCTCATCCCTAGTAACCACACAACAGCACTGCAGAAATAAGGTACTTAGAGAATTAAAAAAAAAATGGGACTTAATTATGGCAGTTAACACGTCTCTGTTAAGATCACTTTTCATCTTTTCATATTTCATCTTCAATTTTTCATCTTTTTCTAATCACAGCATTATTAATTAATATATTATGATCAGATGAATCTGTTAAATAATTATACGGCTCATATATGATTATAGCTTTCCTAATAAGAAGATGCCAAGAAAAACTCTGTCAATATTTGGTATTGGCTTTCAGTCTTGTCCTTCAGTAACATTATACTATGGTTTATTTCATCAGTAAATGGTGGTAAATGAAGCTTTCAGAAACATTAGCACTGCAGAAAGACAAGAACTGAAAATAGATGCTAAAGTGTGCCTTGTGGTTTATAATTGCAGCCTTGGGCCTAATCACCCTAATTAATAGCTGCTTACTCAGGACCTTTGCGTAATGATCCCAGTGTGAGCATGAATTTTTCTGGCAGTTTTGCAAAAAAATGTCAGAAGGGTAAAGAGGCTCTAGGGAGAAGAACTGAGCTCACACAGTTGAAATGCCATCATTTACTAACCACAAGTACATCAGAGCATGATCAGATAGCATCTACACAGACCACAAGAAGGGCAGTGGTGGCTTTGTGAGGTAATCAGAGATGGATCTATTTCACCTTGTGACACTCAAGCACACTTAATACGTTCAGGTGACTTGAAGAGATTTTTTCAATGCAACAGTTTTTTTCTTTTTTCTTATAAATTAGTTATGATAAGAGCATTCCAGAAATAAAATTAAATGTATAGTTATGTACTTAAAATACATCAAGAGATTTATTGTAATGTTACTTATTTTATTCATCCTTTTTTTATGTAGTGACATTGTATTTCATGCCTCTTTATAAGCATGTAGCAAACATGTATGCATTGTATCAATATACAGAAAATAACAAAAAGTAAAAGAAATGCGTGCTCCTGCATGTGGGAGCTTATAATCTAATATGCATTGATATCAAGTCATATAGAATCCTAACCCCATTCATGACAGAGGGTAAACTAATTTTAAGGCCTTAACACAGTTTTGCAACTTTGACATTTTTTTTAAATTCATTTCAGTGTACTTTTTTTTACTTAAAATATGTGTAAGATAAACTGTTATGCAAATATGAACCCATGTAAAAAAATGAAACTATAGGTTATCCTACAGGGTCTCTTCTTTTAGAACTTATATAATTGTTTAACAGGGTTTAAGTTGATTTCCAGCAAAAATGCAGATTGCCCCCATGTGGTGAAACAATAGAACCTAAACTAAACATTGAAGCAAACCCTTAGCATATACAGTAACTACCTCCAACACTTAACAATTATCCCATCTGAAAACTTTGATTTAAACCTATTTAATTTTTTTATAGTCATCTTAATGCACCATTAGCCAATATTTGGATATGAAGACTTAAAACGTGCCTCAGTTATGTCACTAATTGTTGGCAAATCGTAAAACTGCATTTTGTAAGTATTGAATCTAAAATTATTAGGTAGGAATTGGTTTTGCATGCCTGTGTGTATGTCAATTGCAACTATCTAACAAGGTTCAGGGGAATTTGAAAAGAAAAAAGACTTCAAAGTGGTTCTAAAGGCTGAAGGTTTTTTTTACCTTCATGCATTCATGCATGAAGGTAAAAAAACTTCTGTGTGCAGTGGCCCCCCTCAGCGCCCCCAATCCTTACCTGAGCCCCCTCTGATCTAGTGACATTCACGACAGCCTCAGCTGTATTGGCTGAGACAGCAGCGGGAGCCCATTGGCTCCCTCTGCTGTCAATCACAGCCAGGGAGCCAATGAGGAGAAAGTGGAGGGGCAGGGCAGAGGCGTGGCTCTATGTGTCTTATGAACGTATAGAGCAGTGGCTCAAGAGCGGGCAAGCATCGGTGCCCCCAGGGCAACTGGCTTTTTTTGCAGCACAGTTTGAGGTGGAGGAGCCAGAAGAGCCAGTGGGGGACCAAAAAAAGAAAAGGATTGGATCTGCTCTGTGCAAAACCCCTTCACAGAGCAGGTAAGTATGACATGTTTGTCATTTAAAAAAAAAAAACACAAAGCTTTAATATCACATTAAATTGAACCAAAGCCTTGTTTGTAAAAAAACTAGTTTCATATTTTAGAGTTGCTATTTCCAAAAGTGTAAACAACATTCCTCTCAGGGAATATTTCAACTTTAGTCACTTTAGGGCTGGTGTCCTTGGCATCAGTTTGAAATGCTTCAATTAATTAGATCAATCGGAATTCTTTGACAGGTACATTCACCCTGCAGTTGATATCATTCTGACATGAATTTGACCTGCTTAAAGTAGGTTTTGCATTAGGCTAGTATGTGAATGCAAATCCCACTTGAAGTGTACAAAACCCAGTCAACACAGTCCCTTTTGTGACTTGTGTGTAAAGTCTTTAAATACATACAGTAATTTCAGCCCAGCTGGCAATAAGCACGTCTGAAGGGGAAGTACCTGCCCTCTTCAATTAACCCATTCTTAACCCTGCCCCAGGCTGACCCTCTACATATCCCCTCCTGCTTCAGGCCAGGGGTGTGGACACCATGAACCAAGAGGCAATAGACCCGGGAAAGGGTATCCGCATTCTGATGTACCTTTCCTGGTCTGTGTACCAATACAAACGTGAAGTCTTGTAGGGCCAGATACCACCGGGTAATTCTGGAGTTCTTATCCTTATTTAGGGCCATCCACGTAAGGGGGGCATGGTCTGACACTAGCTTGAATGGCCGGCCCAACAGGTAGTAACGGAGTGTCTCCAAAGCCCATTTGATTGCTAGACACTCTCTTTCCACAATGGAATAATTCCTCTCAGCGGGTGACAGTTTCCGGCTCAAGTACACTGCGGGGTGCTCATCTCCCCCATCTATCTGGGACAGAACTGCTCCCAGACCCAGCTTTGATGCATCACTTTGTACCAGGAACTCTTTTTGGAAGTTGTGAGCTACTAGTACTGGTTCCTGGCACAAAGCTTGCTTCAGATGGCAGAATGCTGCTTCGGCTTCAGCAGTCCACTGAACAGCAGTTGCATTCCTTCCTTTGGTAAGATCAGTTAGTGGTGATGCCAAGCTGGCAACGTTGGGGACAAATCTCCCATAGTAGCCCACAATGCCGAGGAAGGAACACACTTGTTTCTTTGTGGGGGGATGGGGCCATTTTTGGATGGCCTCAACCTTGTTTAGTTGGGGTTTAATTACACCCTTGCCTACAACATAACCCAGGTAGCGGGCCTCCTCCAACCCAATCTTTCTCTTTTCTGGGTTCACTGCGAACCCTGCTCTTCGGAGTGCACCTAAGACCAACTGGACTTTTGACAAGAGGCTCTCCCAGTCATGACTAAAGATGACAATGTCATCAAGGTGGGCTCCTGAGAAATCCTTATGGGGTCTCAGAATGAAATCCATGGCCCGCTGGCCCCCATGCAAACCAAAGGGCATTCTGGCGTACTGCCATAAGCCCTCTGGAGTGGCAAACGCAGTTTTTTTCCTTGGCCTCTGGGGATAGTGGAATCTGCCAATATCCCTTGGTCAAGTCCAGGGTGGTAATGTACTAGGCCAGTCCTAATCTCTCGATTAATTAACTATGCGGGGCATGAGATACATGTCTGGCTTGGAGACATCATTTAACTTGGGAAAGTCATTGTAGAACCGCCAGGTTTCATTTGGCTTGGATACAAGGACTATAGGGCTGGACCAGCTACTTGAAGACTCCTCAATGATCCCAAGGTCCAAAACACTCTTCAGCTCGGCCGAAACGACTTTCCGTCAAGCTTTGGGTATGCAGTAGGGTTTGAGATTTTTTTTTTTTCAAATTTTATTTTTATTTATGCCACCTTATCCATAACAACATTCCATTAGATACATTTTCATCTTCAACTTAAAATGTTCCATAACATAGGTATCAATAACCTTGATTTATATCTCAATACTATTATATAATAATAAATCCCTATGTCCAGGTCCGCTCAACCACTTTTCCAACCGCCCTCCCACCCCTACCACCCCCCAAAAAAATAAATAAATAAATAAATAAATAAATATATAAACAAAAAAAGAATAAAAAAAAAAAAAAAAAAAAAAAAAAAAAAAAAAAAAAAGAAAAAAAAAGAGAGAAAAAAAAAAAAAAAATACCCACCCACCACCCTTCTCACCTTCTTCTCCCTCCTCCTGCATCCCCCACCCCCCCCCCCCACGGGAGTGGACACGACCCAATCTGGAGAGTCAAATACCTTATTCGCTAGCTTCCCATGAGTGCCTTCCCCTCCTCTGAATATATAAATCTTGCCCAGTGTGACCATGTATCTCTGTATCTTTCTCTTTTTTCCGGGGCTGAGAACACTAAGTCTTCCATTACTTCAATGTTCCTTACCTTGTTAAGCCACATTGCAGTTGTGGGGGGGTTAGGGTTTTTCCAACAAAGGGTAATACATGCTTTAGCGGCATTAACCAAATGGCACAAAACTGATTCCCTATATTTCTGATTTGGCAGTTGTGAGCAATGCAATAGAAAGAATGCTGGATCTTTCCGTATTGGGCGTTCCATAATTTTTTGTATTATCCTCTGTACCTCCGACCAATATTCATCAATCTTTGGACATGTCCAGAAGATATGAAATAAGGTGCCTCGCTCTTTCTGACATCTCCAGCAGCTATCTGCTACCTCTGGGAAGATCTTATTGAGTACCGATGGTGTACGATACCACCGTGTTAGCAGTTTATAATTCATCTCTTGGGTACGTGTACAAATTGATGTATTCAAGGAGAGATATATGATATTATGGTACTCATCGATAGTGAATGTCCTATTCAGGTCTTTTTCCCATCGACTGAGACTCGGTATGCGGAAATCTTCTGGGGGGGCTGCCAACAAGGAGTATATCTTGGAAAGAATATTTCCAAGAGGTTCTCCTTTCTCGCAGTATTTTTCATACTGCGTTTGCTGCCGCCTATAATTTCCCGGCGGTCCTAATGTCCTAAAAAAGTGGTCTAACTGCAATGCTTGCCATATTCTTAACCTATACCGGCCCTCCGGGTGCGTCAGCGTAGCGATCGACGGCCAGCTTTCTGTTTCTAAAAAATGAGAGACCTGCGAGAATCCTTTCTCCAGGATATTATCAAATGATCCCTTCTCTACTCCTGGTGGAAACCCAGGGTTTCCCAGAATAGGATATAATGGTGACCGCATAGAGGAGAGTTTAGCGTTCTTACACATCATATATCCTATTCTGAGTGTGGGACCTATCGTAGGGTGTTTCTTAAGAGCGGTTGGTAATCCTGCGTAACACCACACTGCCCTTGATAGAGGGATTGGGCTAAATTGTTGCTCGATTGCCGTCCAGAGTTTAAAATCTCTGTGTCTGCACCAGTCTACAATTCTACTCAGGTGTGCCGCGTTAAAATATTTAAGCGCATCCGGTACTGCTATCCCACCTGAGTTTTTGGGTATTGTCAACAGACGTCTACAAAGCCTTGGTTGTTTCTTAGCCCAAATAAACTTAGTGAAAAGCGTGTTAATTTGCCGGAAAAAAGTAGCTGGAATTGCTATGGGAAGTGTCTGAAACAAATATAAAAATTTCGGTAATATGCTCATCTTTATGATATTGCAACGACTAAACCAAGAGTGGAATCCCCTGTGCCATTTATCTAACAGGGCCCTAACCGAACTTAACAAGGGTGCAAAGTTCAACATAAAGATATTAGTCAGATTTGGTGGAATATTTGTGCCCAGATATTTCAGTGCCTGTGTTGTCCATTTAAATTTAAAGTTGGTTTGTAGAGTCTGGTGCAAAGATGGAGGTAATGCAATTCCCATGCCCTCTGACTTCATATAATTTATCTTGAAATTTGATAAGCTTCCATATTTCTCTATTTCCTTCATGAGATTTGGTAGGGAGATCTGTGGTTTAGTCAGTGAAAAGAGTAAATCGTCCGCGTATGCAGATATTTTATATTCTACATCTCCTATTTGTATCCCTGTAATATCCGGGTTTAACCGGATTTTATTTAAAAAGGGCTCTAATGAAAGAGCGAATAATAGGGGTGATAGGGGACACCCCTGACGGGTACCATTAGCGATAGAAAAAATATCTGAAAATACTCCATTAACCTTTACCCTTGCTTGTGGGTTTACATATACACTAGTAATCCATCGCAGTATCTGATCTCCAATACCCATATGCTTCAGGACTCCAAACATAAATTCCCAATTCACCCTATCAAATGCTTTTTCAGCATCAGTGTTTAATAGTACACAGGGAATACCCATACGGTTAACATGATGTATCAAGTTAAGCACTTTTATGGTGTTATCCCTCGCTTCCCGTGAGGGAATAAACCCCACCTGGTCCAAATGTACCAGCTGGGGAAGGAATGCTTGTAAACGGGAGGCCAATAATTTTGTAAAGATCTTCAAATCTACATTTAATAGGGAGATTGGGCGGTAACTGCCACATTCGGTTGGATCCTTTCCTTCTTTTGGAATCACAGATATGTGTGCCATTGATGTAGCTGGCGGAAGTCTAGCAACTTGTCCTAGCCCATTAAATACTTTAGTCATTTGTGGTCCTAACAGTGATAGGAAAGTCTTGTAATATTGTATGCTCAGTCCATCCGGACCCGGCGCTTTCCCCGATTTAACATTACTTACCGTTTTTTGTAATTCTTCAATTGATATTGGTACCTCCAACTCCTCCCTAATCTGTGTCGGTATCTGCGATAATTGTGCAGATACAAGGTACTCCTCTAGAGGGGGGGAGGTAGTAACTGGCATTGGTAAATTATATAGGGAGGTATAAAAGTCCCCAAATACCTGTGCAATATCTTTAGGTTTTGTCCTTAGCTGTCCCCTGTTACCTTTTATTCGTGGTATATATGTTGCTATACATTGTTCCTTAAGGGATCTAGCCAATAATCTACCGCATTTCCCTCCCGATTCATATGAAACTTTCCTCCCAGCTTGTATTGAAGCCTTGGCTTTGAACCGGAGAAGATCTGATACCTGTCTCCGAAGTGATTCTAAGTTCCTTCCATTTTGTATATCCAGTGTTTCTTTGTGTTGTAATTCTAGGGCTCGGATTTCGGTAAGAAGTTTTGTTAGTTGCGCCTCTCGTGCTGTCTTAATACGGGATCCATGTTTAATTAGGACCCCTCTTATCACCGCTTTATGTGCCTCCCACACTATACCTGGGTCCATTCCTGGTGTATCATTTGTCTCAAAATAGGCCCTGATTTCCTCCGCTACATCAGCTAATACTTCAGGATTTTGTAACAGGCTCTCATTCAGGCGCCATCTTCGCTCTGAGATATAAGGTAGGTTAGATAACGAAAAGCGCATCTTAACCGGTGCATGGTCCGACCAGGTTATATTTCCTATCGAAATATCCACAACCGAGTTTAACAGGTAGTGTGGGACCAAGAAAAGGTCGATACGCGAGTACGACTGGTGCGGGTTAGAAAAAAACGTGTAGTCTCTCTCCCCCGTATGCATCACCCGCCACGCGTCGATCAGCTGCTGTTCATGGAGTGTTTGCATCACTCGTTTCCTTACACCCTGTGGTACTGCCGATGTGCCCGATGAGGTGTCTATTTTAGCTTCTAGTGGGAGGTTGAAATCCCCCCCTAGAATCAATTTCCCTTCTGTAAAATCTGTCAGCTTCCGAAACACTTTAATCAAAAAAACATCTTGATAGGTATTGGGTGCATAAATATTAGCTAATGTGACTTTGTCTCCTCCAATCTCCCCTTTAACAAAAAGATATCGGCCTTCTATATCAGAATAGGTATCGATAAGGGACCAGTGCACTCGGCCTGCAATCAGAATTGAGACCCCTTTCGACTTTGCTTCTAAATTAGAGGAATGGTATACCCATGGAAAGAATTTATTTTGCAAAAAGTGGGGTCCTCCCCTTTTAAAATGGGTCTCTTGCACAAACGCTATCTCTGTCTGGGTTTGCTTCAGATCTCTTAATAGCATCTTCCGTTTTTCAGGGACATTAAGTCCCTTGACGTTTAACGAGGTCAGCTGTATCGCATCCATCTTTACCATGAGGGCACGGGGTGGGGGGCGCAGGAGGGGGCAGAACCCACCCTAAACCAAACTGTTTCCCTACACTAACTAAAGAGAGACAAAAAGAAAAAAGGAAACCAATGGAAAAAAAAAAAAAAATGAAAATGAAAAATAAAAATTAACTAAAATGATAACAAACTAAGAAAAATAAAATTAATTAACCCCTCCCCTCTCCTCAACTAACTACCCCAAAGGGAAAGTACTTACTACTGGACCTTCCGGTCCACGTGAGCACAGGCCTACGTGTGGGGGGTGGTCTGAGATAGCAGGGCAGTGGGGCTCCTCGCCCTATACCCTCCGGAAATGAAAACACAGAATATAAATAAATAAATGTCAATATAATGCCGACATACAGTAGTTATTCGAACCTTTGCCATCCTTACATCTCTTTATCCTTTTATATACAGGGCACTAAGTTCCAGTCAGAAGATGGAACTTAGGGAAGGGGGGGGGGGGGGGAAGCAGGGGAAAAGGGATTGAGGGACTAGTAAGACATTAAGCCTGACTATGCATAGAGAAAAAAAAAAAAAAAAATGTTAGGGTTTGGGGTTTTGGGCCCCATTTCAGGGCTCCAAAATTCCCCCTTCACCTTCTATAAAGCATTCCACAGTCCCCTGATAGTAAAAAAAAAAAAAAAAAAAAAAAAAATATGAAAAAAATAAATAAGAAAGCGGAGACCCCCCAGTCAAAATAAGAAGCTCTCCCTATATGTCCCCATCTCTGCTTTTAAAGCCCTCATTGCATATATATATGTCCACATTCTGGGGGGAGGGAGAGAAGGAGCACACCAAATAAATAAATATAAATCCCCCACCACCAACCCCCCAGTTTAATTAAATGAACCCCTTAATCCAAGGGTCGTGTATGTGACATTTCTTACATCATTGGTTGTGCTCTTTCTTTCTTTCCTCAGTGAGTCAACATATAAATAACTAAACAAGTGCAAAGAACATAAACCACTCGGTGGTGCAAATAATCCTTTATACCCCCCCAAAGAAAAAAAAATAATAATTCAATTATTAATATTTACAATATTAATCTGTGTTATGTACAATATTCTACATCTATTAATCCTTATTGTATAGTATATTCATTCTGTGTTTATTCCTGTATTAAGTGTTTAGGTGAACAAGTTATCGTAAAACATGTGAGAAAAAAAAAAAAAAAAAAAAAAAAAAGAAAAGTAAGTAAATACACCCCAAAAATAAGTGAAAAAATGTAAAGTTTCTCCCACCCTTCTCCCCAAAAAACCCCCTCTTTCCCTCTCCCATATTATACTCCCTCCTTCTCTCCCTCTTACCCCCCCCTGTTTATAAAAATATATATTTGAAACATCAGAGACACGGGGATTAGGGGATTTTAGACCCCCCCCCCCCAAAAGAAAAAAAAAAAGGGGGGAGAAGGGGAGGGACCCCCATTAATACTAACATAAGAAAGGGGAGCTATTATGCACTCCCGAGCTTAGTGGGGGCCTCTCTGTTAAAGAAAAAGAAAATAATAAAAAAGAAAAATAAATTATATACACACATACTGTATATACATACATATACACACACATACATACACATACCCATATATATAAATATATTTATACATACGCATACATACACATACATGCATACACACGTACACAGATATACATACACATACATACACACTCTGGCATACTCTAAATTAGCCTTGGGAAGATTTACACGATAGGCATCCTCCCCAAAACTAAAAAAAAAAAAAAAAAAAAAAAAAAAAAAAGAAGGGGGAAGGGGGTGGGGGTAGACAAGGGAAAAAAAAAAAAAAAAAAAAACACCCAAAACCCCCGATCCTCCCTCTCACCATCAATAACTACAAGACACTAACAAAAA
Organism: Lithobates sylvaticus; assembly: GCA_028564925.1. Lineage (NCBI taxonomy): Eukaryota > Metazoa > Chordata > Amphibia > Anura > Ranidae > Lithobates > Lithobates sylvaticus. Next base: position 364,754,689 of record CM053030.1, read on the forward strand.
AAAAAAAAAAAAATAAATAAAATAAATAAAAAGGAAAAAAATTCAGTAAAGTCCTATTCACCCCCTCCCTCCCTCCCCAGTCCTTCCGTGTTCTTCTTAACTTTGTCGCCTCTGTGTCCTGCACATACTTCAGCATTCTGCCGATGGCTCTATAGCCCTCCTTCCTCCTTGCTCCTTGACAACTTGTGGCGCCCGTCCTGTCCTTCCCTGTTCAGCAGGTCTCCGTCGCCCCTGACCTGGGCCCGGTATTGGTTTTAGCCAATTGGGAATCGGTATTGCTTCCGTTTCCAGGAAAGCGAACAGCCCAGGCAATTCAACTGGGTTCGACAGGAGGTACGACAGGGTGCCTTTCCTGACAGTAAGCGAGATAGGGTACCCCCACCGGTATGTACCCCCCAATTGTCTAATTTTATCCAATAATGGTCGCAGCAGCGCCCTTCTTTGGAGGGTATTCCTGGAGACGTCCGCTAATATTTTTATCGGTGACCCCTTAAAATCCATTTCTCCTACTTCCCATGCCTTGCGAAGAATAACCTCTCTATGGGAGTAACGCAGGAGGCGACAGACAATGTCTCTAGGTCTTTTGGGGTCTATTGGACGCGGTCCCAGTGCCCTATGAACTCTCTCGAACTCAAAAGCCTGGGGGGGTACTGATGGAACCACTTGCTGGCAAATTTGCAATGCAATAGACTGTAGTGTCTCCTCACCTGCATCCTCTGGGACCCCCCTTAGCCGTAGGTTGTTGCGGCGGTTCTGGTCTTCAAGCTGTTCCACATGAAGCTGTAGTGACGAGACCTGGGTTGTTTGTGATTCTTGTGTCAGTTCCAGCTGAGCAACTCTTTTTTCCAGAGAGAATGTTGCCGCTTCCCCTGTGATGATCCTGTCCGTGAGTGTCTGCACTTCTCCTCTGAAGATCTGAAGGTCTCCGCGGTGCACCTCCTCCATACGAGAGATCATCGTCTCCATGTCTGCTCTTGTGGGTATAGCCAGCAGGAGAGCTCTGATGTCCCCCTCCCCCAGACCATGTGGTACGTCCTGTTGTGTGCTCTGCTGTGGAGGGGAGACACACGGGAGTGCTCCGGACGGTTCCGCCATCAACAGGGGAGCCGAGGCTGATGAGGCTGTCATTCCTGGATCAAAGTGAGAGACGTTCTGTGTCTCTATTATACGGCTCCGCAAGACGACTGTCCGTGTACCTGGGAAATACCGCTGTATCTCAGGTTGGTATGCCGCTCCTGTCTCCTTTCCTTTCTCTTTCCCCGCTCTGGAGGTAATCATGCCGAGAAAACTGCTACTATCTAACCGGCTGCTATATGCTATATAGCACACATTTATCTGCTGGTCTGCCGGAGGGCGTCGGGAGCTCCATTAAACTGCGTCCTCACTCCACTGCCATCTCTAGACCACTCCCCCAGCCAGGGTTTGAGATTTACCTGAATGTCAGGGTCTGGGATGACATTATGTTCAATTACTGAGGTTAGGCACGGTAGGTTTGAAAAAGTGTCTTGATTCCTCTGCAAAAACTCCCAGAAATATTTTTGAGAAGGGTTGAAATCCTCTGCAATCCCTACCTTCTTAATCTGAGCGTCAGGATCTTCCGGGACCTTTAGACTGTCTGTCAAAACCTCTCTATCATTCCACGGTTTGATCAGGTTGACATGGTAAATCTGGTAGGGTTTACGTTTGGCGGGCTGCTGGACTTTATAGTTGACCTTTTCCACCCTCTCATCTACCTCAAAGGGTCCTTGCCACTTAGCTCTCCATAGTAGGTAACACCAGCACCCGATCCCCAGGTTTAAACTTTCTAACTTTGGCAGATCGGTTGTATACACGACTGTTCCCATACTATGGCCATACATTTTGTTATTCGTTCCTGCATTTGAGAGATGTGTTCTACCACACTCTGATACAGGGAAACTTCTTGTTCCCACGTCTCTTTCATTATGTCCAGTAGTCCACAGAGGTGTCTCCCATAAACCAACTCAAAGGGGGAGAATCCTGTGGAGGCCTGGGGTACCTCTCTTATGGCAAACAACGAGGGAGGCAACTAGCAATCCCAATCCCGACCTTCCTCCTCCACTGCTTTTTTAGCATTCCCTTTAAGGTTTTGTTGAACCGCTCCACTAACCCGTCAGTTTGTGGGTGACATACTGAAGTCCGCAAGTGTTTAATCTTAAACAGTTTACAGAGTTTCTTCATCACTTTTGACATGAACGGGGTACCTTGATCTGTCAAGATCTCAGATGGGAGCCCTGTTCTCATGAACATTTGAAACAACTCCCGTGCGATGACCTTGGGTTAAAGGGACCACTTCCGGATACCAGGTGGCATAGTCAAGGACAACTAAAATGTATTGCTATCCCCTACCTGACTTGGGTAAAGGGCCCACCAAGTCCATGGCTATGCGATCAAAGGGAACATTGATAATTGGAAGTGGTACCAGCGGAATGCGAAAATGGGGGGTTGGATCGGTTCTTTGACAGGTGGGGCAGGACTCACAGTAGTCCTTAATTTCCCGATATACACCGGGCCAAAAAAATGCTGTAAAACACGTTCCTGAGTTTTAACCGCTCTAAGGTGACCCCCAAGTACATGACTATGAGCAAAATGTAAGACCTTAGACCTAAAAGGTTTGGGTACCACCAGTTGTTCCAACACTTCACCATTGATTTTATTTGCTCAGTACAACAAGTCGTCATTCACAGCAAAATGGGGGAACTGCATACGTACCCCAGGGTGCTGTGGTTCACCATTTAAGACTTTGGCCTGTTCCCTGGCGGTGATCAAAGTGGGGTCCCTCATCTGAGCACTAAGGAAATCTTCCTGGGAGCACCCGAGATCTGACATATCTGGCTCATAGGAGGTACTTTCCGCCTCAAATCCCGCAAAAACCTCCAGGGGACCGGGCTCACTTCCTGCAAGTTCAGCAACCTGGTACTGATCCCCAGTAATAACCTCCTGCAACACAATATTATTTACCACCTCTGTGGGTTCTTGCTTTTTGGGGGAAACCCCCTGAATCTTTGAGCTTTTGTTCATACAGGTCCTAAAACAGGGGGCAGTCTCGCCCGATTAGTAAGTCATGAGGTAAGCCCGAGACCACCCCAACTTTTAGTGTAGCAGTTCCTGCTGGTGTACACAAGGTCACACAGGCCACCCAGTTTTTAACATCACCATGCACACAGATGTTCCTGTTCCCTTGGTACCAGCTTTCTTTGCACCCCATCCGCTCAGAGCAGGGTGGCCACAAATGTTCCACATTTTGTCATGTTACAAACAAAAACGTAAATGTATTTTATTGGGATTTTATGTGATAGATCAACACAAAGTGACAAATAATTGTGAAGTGGAAGGAAAATGATGAATGGTTTTCTATTTTTTTTTACAAATAAATATCTGAAAAGTGTGGTGTGCATTTGTATTCAGCCCCCTTTACTCTGATACCCCTAACTAAAATCTAGAGGAACCAATTGCTTTCAGAAGTCACCTAATTAGTAAATAGTAGTCCACCTGTGGGTAATTTAATCTCAGTATAAATACAGCTGTTCTGCGAAGCCCTCAGAGGTTTGTTAGAGAACCTTAGTGAACAAATAGCATCATGAAGGCCAAGGAACACACCAGACAGGTTGGGGATAAAGTTGTGGAGAATTTTAAAGCAGGGTTGGGTTATAAAAAAATATCCTAAGCTTTGAACATCTCACAGAGCACTGTTCAATCTATCATCCAAAAAAGGAAAGAGTATGGCACAACTGCAGACCTACCAAGACATGGCTATTCACCTAAACTGACAGGCCGGGCATGGGGAGCAATAATCAGAAAAGCAGCCAAGAGGCCCATGGTAACTCTGAAAGAGCTGCAGAGATCCACAGCTCAGGTGGGAGAATCTGTCCACAGGACAATTATTAGTCGTGCACTCCACAAATCTGGCCTTTATGTAAGAGGGCCAAGAAGAAAGCCATTGTTAAAAGAAAGGCAAAAGATGTCCTGTTTTCAGTTTGCAAGAAGCCATGAGGGGGAGACAGCAAATGTGGAAGAAGGTGCTCTGATCAGATGAGACCAAAATTGAACTTTTTAGCCTAAAAGCAAAACGCTGTGTGGCATAAAGATTAAAACTGCACATAACCCTAAACACCTCATCCCCACCATAAAACATGGTGGTGGCTGCTTAATGTTGTGGGGATGCTTTTCTTTAGCAGGGACAGGGAAGCTGGTCAGCGTTGATGGGAAGATGGATGGAGCCAAATATAGGGCAATCTTAGAAGAAAACCTGTTATGCCGCGTACACACGACCGGTTTTTCCATCTGAATAAATTCTGATGGTTTTTCCAACGGAATTCCGCTCAAGCGGTCTTGCCTACACACAATCACACCAAAGTCCGACTGTCTAGAACGCGGTGACGTACAACACATACAACGGGACTAGAAAAGGCAGTTCAATAGCCAGTAGCCAATAGCTGCCATCTCGTACTTGCTTCAGAGCATGCATCGTTTTTGGTCTGTCAGAACAGCATACAGACGAGTGGTTTTCCCGATAGGAATTGATTCTGTCGAAAATATTTAAAACATGTTCTATTTCTAGGTCCATCAGAATTTTCGAATAAAAAAGTCAGATGAGGCGCTCACACGCTCTCGGAATATCCGATGAAAATATTCTGTCAGACTTTTTCTGCCAGAAAATCCGACCGTGTGTACGTGGCATTAGAGTCTGCAAAAGACTTGAGACTGGGGTGGAGGTTCACATTCCATCAGGACAATGACCCTAGCCAGAGCTACAATGGAATGGTTTAAATTAAAGCATATTCATGTGGTAAAATTGCCCAGTCAAAGTCCAGACCTAAACTCAATTGAGAATCTGTGGCAAAGATGGTAGAGACATACCCAAACAGAGTTGCAGCTGTAATTCCAGTGAAAGGGGGTTCTACAAAGTATTGACTCAGGGGGGCTGAATACAAATAAATGCATGCCACACTTTTCACATATTTATTTGTAAAAAAAATTTTTAAAACCATTTATTATTTTCCTTCCACCTCACAATTATGTACCACTTTGTGTTGGTCTAGCACATAAAATCCCAATAAAATAAATTTACATTTTTGGTTGTAACATGAAAAAAAATTGAAAATTTCAAGGGGTATGAATACTTTTTCAAGGCACTGTATGTCCTTTTTTTTAACAAAAGCTTGAAAATTGGCCCTAAAAAAGGCAAGAACAAATAACAACATTTGGACTAAAAAGTAAAAATAATAATTAAAAATTTTGTTCTGACTTAGTTTATCAACAAAGGCACATAAATAAATGAAAAAAATAAATAACGTACAGCAGGAAAGAGGGTCTTCTCTTTCTCAGTTTTAAAGGTAGCATGAAAACTTGGTTTGCATAGAGTGGAAGCATCCTAATTAGAGTATTTTCAGTTAGCTTTAGTAGTGACAAATTATTTTTTATCAAATCTTAGGTGAAACCAGGCCAAATAAAATGCAAGCTTTAACTGGAAGATAAAAATGGCCAGTAGTTTGCTATGGCTGTCCTTGTTTCCACTGATGCAAAACTGTCCTATTGTGGGTCAATTTCTAGGTCTCATTAGGAATCAAAGTATATTTAAACCTTCACTTTTTCTCTATATACTGTATCTTGCTAAGGCAAAACTATGTAAGCAATCCCCTTTAAAACCCCCAACTAAAAACACAATAAATGCTTTTTTCATTAAAGTGATATTAAAGTCTTGTTTTTTTTCTTTTTGTTTAAAAATTACAAACATATTATACTTACCTTCTCTGTGCAGTGGTCTTGCACAGAGCAGTCCAGATTCTCCTCTCCTCGGGTCCCTCACCGCCATGCTGGGCCTCTTCCCCTTGACGAGTGCCACACAGCAAGCAGTTTGTCCCCTCTCTCCTCATTAGATCCCAGAATTTGATTGACAGCAGTGGGAGCCAATGGCAACCGCTGCTGTGTCTCAGCTAATCAGGAGGGAGAGTCCCGGACAGCCGAGGCTCTTGTACAACATCGCTGGATCGAGATGGGCTAAGGTAAGTATTAGGGGGCTGAGGGGGGCTGCTTCACAAAGAAGGTTTTTTATCTTAATACATATAATGCATTAGGATAAAACATATTTTGCTTTTAGAACCACTTTAAAGCCCCATACACACGGTCGGACAATCCGCGGACCAGGTCCGTCGGACCATGTCCGTCATACTTTGTCTGATGTTGGTTTTGCGTACACACGGTCAGACAAAGTTGTCGGAAAATCAGATCATTCTGAACGCGGTGACGATTGTTGCCTACGACGGGACTACGTAGAGGCTAGTAGCCAATAGCTTTGGTCTTGTAATGTGATCTGAGCATGCGTAGCACTTTGTCCGGTCGGACAACCGTACACACGATCGGATTTGGTGTGATCGGACCGTGTTGTCGGCAAATCTTTCCAGCAGGAGATAAGACTTTGTCCATCGGACAATCCGACGTACACTGTCCGAGGGTGCATACACACGGTCTGATTTTTCAACAACATTGTCCGATCGGACAGAATCCATGAAAAAGTCCGACCGTGTGTATGGGGCTTAAGTCTTCTAGCATTCACAATCAAGATACCATTAATTAATTAGGTAGATCATGAAGACCGTTTGCAATGGAATGTGTGCATGGTATCCATAACTGTGTAGTGTATCCTCTCCATTATTTTGACCCCCTCCATACGTTGCACTACCAAAGACCATGCTACTGAGGGAGATCTCCAATTTAGGGCTATAGCTCAGTGAATAGAACTGAACAAGGTATGGGCTAATTTCTGGCAAGAGGCAAAATACAGACCCATAAGGTTAGTAAGAGTAATAACTGACCCAGTAATTCAGGCTACAGTGGACGGGACTTGTTGCCAAAGGGGTTTAAGATCCTTACAACTACAAAAAATGTGGAGGTGTGTCCCCCTATCCGAACAGCCTCAAAAGCTCAGTATTGGGCTCCAGTGGGTACATTCCATGTAAACTGTCCGTGGTGTAATGCCATCTAGTATGACGTTTAACTACAGATTCCTTCACTGAGATGTACTCTTGTGCATGTTAGACAACATATCCAACCAATCTTCAGCTGAATAGTCTTGTCCCGTTTCTGCCTCCCATTGCAGCATAGCTGTAGATTTGGAGGGGAGACCATATTCATTAATCTGTTTATACAACAATGAGCTAGTGCCTTGATTTCTAGAGGTTTCATTACATGCTCAAGCACCATCGTCGATCTCCCAGGCCTCAAACTATAGGTTTCAGAGAAAAAGTGTTAAAGTTGAAGATATTTAAAAAATTCTGAATGTGGAAGATTAGATTTCTGTTTAAGGGTTAAAAATGGGCTAAAAGAAGAGCCTTGTAAAAAAGCAATCTAATGACACCAAATCCTAGTTAATCCATCACAAAAAAGCGCTTGGTGTGTTAAATGGAGGCGAGAAGTTTGGGTCTCCTAAATAGGTAGCTAATAGTTAGCTAACACGGCAGGGGAAGAGATCAGGCCAAATTTGCCACCATACAATGGCCAAAGATAGTATGATTAGCTGACCACAGCATTCCTTGAGGTAAGATCTTTGATGGAAATAGATCTAGACCACACAGTCTGTTAATTCTTAATGATAGATTGATAGAAATTGTCAAGCAATAGGACACAATTGTATCAGTGAGAACAAGGACACCCACAGCAAATCTCTGTACAATTTATATCTGCCAGTCACAATTGGTCCATTACTGCACGTGTCACTGCTTTTTTATTTATTTTTTATGAAATGAATGAGTTTAGGGTGCTCTGGCTGTGTGCAAGCCAAACTAATTGTAAAAGGAAAAAAAATCCACATTTAAATATGAGCTGCCAGCCTACACAAGCCTACACCAGCCTACACATTGCTTAGAGCGTCTGTGAAAATTGTACAACTTTAAGGCATCCCACAAGCATGCTTTTAAAAGGATTTGTGTTTTTCCTATGCTTCCTCAAAGCCAGATTAATTGGGCCTTTGTACAGTGTTAATTAATTACACTGATAGATATCTCCTATCGAAATGCCCAGCTTCTTGTGCCTTTTGTGACAGTAGTTTGCCTCCAAAAAATGGCCAGAATTTAATGGAATTCATCTCTAGGTTAGGGTTCACTGATGTCAAACAATATTCACTGAACCCTTGAAGAATCTAACCTAGATGGATTTGCCTACCACTAGTGTTAAGCAAACAAGTAGGATAGTATGATAGCTATATTATTAAAAATAAAAACAAACCCTTTTATTATCTTTTTGTTGTAAGTACTATTGTTTGGTGTAAAAGTTCAAATGTTCCCCAACCTCAAACAGTAACATCTTATGGATTTTAAATATAAACCTGGTGCTGTACTGATAAGCCCAGATTAACTGCTTAGAGACTATGACCTTTACATATACATCAAGATTTCTAAAATCAGATGTCACATCCTGTGATACCCCTAAGCTTTGCTGAGTGGATGGAATGAACTTTTTTAGAATAAAAGAAAAGCTATACGTTACATGGAAATACATTTACTAAAGTAATTGACATCTGTGTATATTATTGCTTGAGGAGCACAGTAATTAGTAGGTAATCACTACACCAAGCTGTATTACAGTATCTATTGGATAACAATTATAATATTTTTTGGCGAAAAAAAAAGACTTTGTTGCAATTTTTAAAGAAGTGGTCTACCCAAAATTAGTTTTTGTTAGTTGAATGATATATTTTTTACAACTGAGTTAGAAGCTCAGCCCACCCATAAAGTCATTATGGGGTGATTTTATTCCCGTTGCAATTTTTTTGCAAAGCAGCGAAAAGGAACATTTTTAGTAAAAACCGCACATATCACACACATTGACTCTTGTTAGGCACACACTTAACCCCTTGATTACCCCAAGATATTAGCCCCCTCCCTATAGAAACAGTGTATACAATTATCACTGATCGCTGTATTAGTGTCACTGGTGATGTCAGTTAGTGAGTGTCAGTGTCGGATTGCCCACCACACTATCCCAGCACCCCCATAAGTCACTGATCACTGCCATTTCTAGTATGAAAAATAAAAATTCCGGTATACGGGTATATACCATAGTTTGTAGATGCTATATCGTTCACACAAAGCCATCAATATACACTTATTGGGATTTTTTTCTTACCAAAGACATGTAGCTTAATACATTTTTTTCTCAAAATGCTCAGTCTTTTTTGGTAAAAATAATAAAAAACCTAGTGTTGATCAAATTACACCAAAAGAAAGCTCTATTTGTGTGAAAAAAATGATATCAATTTAATTTGGGTACAGCGTTGCATGACCATGCAATTACCAGTTAAAGTAGCGCAGTGCTAAATAGCAAAAAAATTGCCTGGTCATGAATGGGCTAAAGCCTTTTAGTTTGATAAAGAAAAAGAAACCGCGCCACCATTTTACCCCCCACCTACGGTCTAGTATAGTGCTATAAAAATTGCTCTGTGCTTAATGTGCAATATCAAATTCCTTGTATGATTTTTCCCTGGTAGGTATCAAAAAATGTATAAAGTCATGTGTCAAAAAACGTCACGATAATCCTGTGTTTGGGACCCTTTGTGCCAAAAAATACCATAAAAATAGTGTGCTACTATACATACGCTAGTAACTACAAACTATACATACGCCGATATAAGCAAGCAGTAATGTCAATAAACTCAAACATAAGAAAAAAACTCAAACATAAGAAAAAAGTTCCAATCATTAACACCACTGTGTACTGGAGTGTTTCTATGTTCTTGACATTTGTTGTGCAGGTACTTTAGTGAATCCACCACCTTTTATGCAATGGTCACTCACCGAATCAAGGTGAGTTTAGGGCCTTTGGTTTGTTTCCGGATAACCACTCCTACATATAGATTGTTTCAGCCTCCTATTTCCTGGGATGTGGGATCATATGTGTTCCACTCTGAAAGAAAATAATGATAGATGCCTCCCATGGTGAAGTACGTTTTTAAAAATGTATTGGAAAATTAAATAAAGCATATAAAAAACTCACATTCTATTGTGCCTTAAGTCGGCACTGAGCGTCTCCAGCCGTGTGTGTAAGACCCTGTCACTGGTATCTCTGTGCTGTTTCGATCTGCGTGTGTTCCAAGCCTCGCTATCGCCTGCACCGGAAGTGACGTTCACGGATTACCCAGCAGCCTCTACGCGTTTCGCAACTTGTATTTGCGTCACCAGGAAGATTTAAAAACGTACTTCACCATGGGAGGCATCTATCATTATTTTCTTTGAGAGTGGAACACATATGATCCCACATCCCAGGAAATAGGAGGCTGAAACAATCTATATGTAGGAGTGGTTATCCGGAAACAAACCAAAGGCCCTAAACTCACCTTGATTCGGTGAGTGACCATTGCATAAAAGGTGGTGGATTCTCTAAAGTTCCTGCACAACAAATGTCAAGAACATAGAAACACTCCAGTACACATTGGTGTTAATGATTGGAACTTTTTTCTTATGTTTGAGTTTTTTTCTTATGTTTGAGTTTTTTTCTTATGTTTGAGTTTATTGACATTACTGCTTGCTTATATCAGCGTATGTATAGTTTGTAGTTACTAGCATATGTATAGTAGCACACTATTTTTATGGTATTTTTTGGCACAAAGGGTCCCAAACACAGGATTATCGTGACGTTTTTTGACACATGACTTTATATATTTGTTGATACCTACCAGGAAAAAATCATACAAGGAATTTGATATTGCACATTAAGCACAGAGCACTTTTTATAGCACTATACTAGACCGTAGGTGTGGGGGTAAAAATAGGGTAAAATACCACTAAAGAAGGTGGCGCGGTTTCTTTTTCTTTATCAAATTTTTTTATACAAGATTACCAGTAGGGGAACATTGTTTCTAAACTGCAGCACATCGCAAAATATTTAAAAATAAAAAACAAATAATAAAACTAAAAAATGTAATAATTGGCACCGGTACCTTACACACAGATTGATTTAAAGCCTTTTAGTGCTCAGGTGGTTAAAGAAAACATATTTTGAGAGAAATATATGACTGTAATTGTTGCTCTTTTTCTGAAAATGCAATTGCCATGGCTGTAATGATGACCCGATGACTTCATCACTGTCTGAGTCAATGATCCAAAAAATATTCAAAATAGTGAAATCAGTGTGAAGAAAAAACGATCTGCATATTTGTTTGCATGTCTGCATTAGTGACTCAAAAATGCTAAAATTATTGATTCATCATATCAGCCAGGCAACCAGTAAGACCAGATAGAAAGATCAGTAATTGCAATCTCCTTCCACACTTGGTAAAGGTTTACCATAGAGTACACCAAAACTCAAAAAATGTAAAGTTGCTATGTTATAGGGAACATCTAGAAATGTTTAAGAGGGAGTCCACCTAAAAAACTTTTTTTAAAAGCCAGCAGCTACAAATACTGCAGCTGCTGACTTTTAATAAATGGACACTTACCTGTCCCAGGGTCCAGCGATGTCGGCAGCCGAAGCCAAGCAATCGCTCGGTTCTAGGCTGCTGCCGCCGCCATTCTCGTTGAGGGAATCAGGAAGTGAAGCATTGCGGCTTCACTTCCCGGTTCCCTAGTGCGCATGCACGAGTCGCGCTATGCGTCGTAAGTGGTCCCTGCTATCTCCTGGGACCTGTGTGTTTCCCAGGAGACAGCAGGGGGTGACGCGAAGGAGCGTGAATCCCGTGGGAGTCTATTCCCAGTAGTGGGTGCAGATACCTGTATTATACAGGTATCTGCACCCCCTCCCCCCTGAAAGGTGCCAACTGTGGCACACTTTCCGATGAGCGGAAGTTCCATTTTAGGTTGGAGCTCCACTTTAAGTGGGCCTATGCAGTACCCTGAAAATGTGCCTTTTTGTCTTGAATTTCTCTTAAAAATAGTAGTGCACTTGCTGGTATGTGACTGTACCTAAGCATACTTGTGCCAACAAGCTCATAGTTAAATATCTGTAGCATGAGATGTAAGGCACCCCTGTCTTTCATTGCTAGTTTCACCAAAATTGGTATGAGCCTTTGGTGATGATCAGAGGAACCAAATTTGTGCTTCTATGGAGGTACAGTACAGAACAAGACATGGCAAGTTGAAAAGATCAGCTGTAGGGAGACCTCAGGCAATATTGGTGACTAGGGAGTAGAGACACACATCTTCCAGATTTAAGTTCATCTTAAAACAGACAGTTGTATCAATCTCATACATCTGTCAACATCTCCCACCTTGATCACGTGTGGACTTAGAGCGCCTCTTAAAGCTGTAACCGTGGTCCCTACTGGTATTCAGAAAATGGGAGCAGGCATCAGGCACTAATTCAGAAATGTGGACTTATGTGGAGTAAGACCCCATTGAAAATCGACCCAGTGCTTCAGATGTGGATATGGCTGTGTGTGGCCTCAGCCAGTGCTGCTTGCCTCCTGACATGTTTCGCCCCCAGCCTACCGGGACCATATCCACATCTGTAGCACTGGATCGGGTTTGAGCAGCGTCTTTCCTCAAAACATCTCCCTCAAGACCATTCCAGAGAAGAGGGAATATAAGTTAGACAGGTTGGTAAACTCTTATCCAATCACAACTTACCCCACCCAGGTACCTTCACATGAGACTATTTTAGTCCTAACTGGCTGTTAAAAGGGCAGGTTTTACTTTAGAATTTCATATCTCTACATGCTTTTGTATATAAAGCAAGCCTATATTTTAGGTATTTATATGTATATGTAAAATATATTATATTTAGGTTTAGCTTTTAATACATAAATATAAAATGTGCCCCTGCATATGATGCTTACCAAATTACCTTAATAGTTTTATACATTATATTTCAGCAAAACTTTCTATGGAGAAATGGAAGCACACTGTTTTTTTTCTTTTCTTTTTTTATTTATTTACCATACAGCAAAGAACTGCATTTATGTAGACTTCTGTTTGGAAAAGCAGCACTGGAAAAAAATCTATTTAGATTCCTATGTATTGTAATGTATATAATGCAACATTTTCAATGGATATGAAAATGCTGCTGAATTTGAAATCTACTATATTGCTGTTTCTGCTCCTCATTTTTTACCATTTCACACCTTGTCCGCATCTTGAACAAGCTTGTAAGTTTTCAGTGCATACATTTCTTCTGATGATATATTGTCCTGGTGGAAAATTTCATTTACTGGCGGTGCCCTTTGCTGAACCTGTTGCTAGTCTGAGAACATGATAAGCGTATAAGTAGCATGCTACTTCATTTATCATACATCGTTTGAGACACTCAAATATCTCATATGCAATTCTGAATTTTGCACTGGGGGAATTCACTAAACTAGCAGGCAAAAAATAAATTGCTCTTCTGTGCCATATGATTTTTATATAAAAAATATACTGTACATTTCTGGTATATGTTAACAAGACTTTTTATTTCACAGCCTCTAAAACACATAGAGTAAATCATTTTTACCAGTGGTGTAAGAATGTTATTAGATGATGCTTAGCATGAATGTGAAATGAAAAAGAATAAACATTTATGTTTGACAGATTTTAGGCCTCTTCTATATATGCATCTACTATGAGATAGTACAGAATTGTATAGATAAAGATATATATATATATATATATATATATATATATATATATATACAGTATGCATCTACTAGGTAAAAATATATTATATATACATATAGTCATATACAGTCATGGCCAAAAATATTGTCACCCCTGCACTTCTGTAAAATAATGCCCACTTCGCACAGACAATTGTTGGCATTCTTATGTTTATTTCTTTTGTTTGTATTGGTATGACACAAAAAAGTGGAGAAACAAAAAGTCAAATCTGACACATTTCACACAAAATTCCAAAAATGGACTGGACAAAACTATTGGCACCCTCAATTTAATATTTGGTAGCACGCCCTTGGAAAAAATAACTGAAATCAATCGCTTCCTGTAACCATCAATGTTTCCTCCGCCTCTCTACTGAAATTTTGGACCACTCTTCTTTTACCAACTGCTCCAAGTATATCAGATTGGAAGGGTTCCTCTTCCCAACCGCTATTTTGAGATCTATCCTCAGGTGCTCTATGGCATTTAGATCTGCACTCAGTACTAGCCAGGTGCTGTTTTTGTGATGAACTTTGATGTAACTATCATTCTGTGAGTATAATAGTTACCGCTTTTTACAACAATAAAGCCATTTTTTTAGGATAATGCGCTAGGTTGGTGCGCTAGGTTTGTTTTGTGGTTTCAGTTGTTCCAGACTCCCCCAGTCTTATGAGGGCAGCAAGGCAAGACTTATCCATGAAAGCTAGGATGGAATTATAGTTCACTTACATCTCTGGGCCCACTCTCAAGCGTAGGTGATTTTGTGTTTGTGACTACTACAATCATTTATAGGTGTGACAATGTTACTATTGTATGGCATTTTCTCACTACAGAGGAGAAACTTAAAGTGGTTGTAAAGGCAGAAGTTTTTTTTATCTTAATGCATTCTATGCATTAAAATAAAAAACATGTGTGCAGCAGCCCCCCCAAAACTTACCTGAGCCTGATCTTCCTCCAGCAGTGTGCAGTCCATCCGGGACTCTCCATCCTGATTGACTGAGACACAGCAGTGGTGCCATGGGCTCCCACTGCTGTCAATCAAAATCAGTTAGCCAATTAGGAGAGAGAGAGGGGACGTGGGCGAACTGCGGCTCCATGTCTAAATGGACACAGGGAGCTGCGGCCTGGCTCGGGTGCCCCCATAGCAATCTGCTTGCTGTCTGGGCACTCAACAGGAGGAGGGGCCAAGAGAGCCAACAAGGGACCTGAGAAAAAGGAGGATCTGGGCTGCTCTGTGCACTGCACAGAGTAGGTAAGTATATGTTTGTTATTTTGAAAGAAAAAAAAAAAGACTTTACAGTCACTTTAACTATACTCTGCCCAGGAGTAATAGGAATGCTTACCTTGGACCTCAGGTTCTGTTTGCCTAAGAAAATGTGAGAATTCCAAACCTCTTTAGAATTCACACCTAAACTGTGCAGAGCATATCTGCAAATGATTTGGAATTCAAACTATACTAGATGGGGTGATCAGCATTGCTCCAAAGCACAATATTTAGCTGTTTGGAGATGCACCAATGGTTTGTTAATCATCTAGACCTCAAAATTGCTCTTGTTAGGTACTCAGCAAAACAGTTGGTGACTGCAATGTCGCAGTCCCGCAAAAAAGTTGAGTGAGGCTGGAAGTCGAGTGAGGGAATGATGGCCCCCTACTCGACTCCATACCATTGGATGATGGAAGCAACGGCAAGCGTCACTTCCGGCCAATGGTCTTAAATGGTCTTGTCCCCATGTTGATGAGACAAGGGCCCTTCCCGACAACCCTGGCCATTGGTTGTCGGGGTCTACGGGGGGGGGGGGGTTATCGGAATCTGGGAGCCCCCTTTAATAAGGGGGCCCCAGATCCCGGTCCCCCACCCTATGTGAATGAGTATGGGGATACCCCTACCCATTCACCTTGAAAAAAGTGTCAAAAATAAAACACACTACACAGTTTTTTAAAATAATTTATTAGGCAGCTCTGGGGCACTTCGGAGGACTCTTGCTTCTTCTCCGCGCTCTCCGGCCTCTTCTCTGTGCAATACAGTTCTTCTGCCACTGTCCAGTATCTTTTGCCGGGCTCCTCCACTATCTTCTGCTCTTTTACCCACTCTTTTACTAGTGGTGGCCCGGTCTTCTCCGTCGTCTTCTTCCCTCTTCTCTTCTTCCGATGTTGACACAACGCTCTCTCCCGCTGTAATGCCGTGTGCGAGGTGCGCAATGACTTATATTGGCATCCGGTGACCCCACCCCCTTATGACATCACCACCCCATCATGCCCTGAGTGATGACGTCATACAGGGCGGGGTCACCAGATGACATCAGGCGGTGACCATGCCCCATGCCAATATATGTTGTTGTGCACCGTGCACACAGCATTACAGCAGGTGAGAGCGTTGTGTCAACATCGGAAAAAGAGAAGAGGGAAGAAGACGATAGTGAAGACCGGGCCACCAATAGTAAAAGAGCGGGTAAAAGAGCAGAAGATATCGGAGGAGCCGGCAGAAGATACCAGACAGCGGCAGAAGAACCAGAGAGTGCGGAGAAGAGGTCAGATAAGAAGGAAGAGACCCCCGGAGCTGCCTAATAAAATACTTTAAAAACCTGTGTTTTATTTTTGACACTTTTTTCAAGGTTATTGGGTAGGGGTACGATGTACCCCATACACATTCACATTGGTTGGGGGGCCGGGATCTGGGGGCCCCCTTATTAAAGTGGCCTCCCCAATTTTCGATAAGTCCCCCGCCCACAGACCCTGACAACCAAGGGCCAGGGTTGTCGGGAAGGGCCCTTGTCCTCATCAACATGGAGACAAGGTGCTTTGGGGTGGGGGGCGCAGAGCCCCCCTGCCCCGAAGCACCTACCCCCCCATGTTGAGGGCATGCAGCCTGGTATGGTTCAGGAGGGGGGGCGCTCTCTCGTCCCCACCCCCTTTCCTGACTGGCCGGGCTGCATGCTCGGATAAGGGTCTGGTATGAATTTTTGGGGGCACCCCCATGCCGTTTTTTTGGCAAAGAGGGTTCCCCTTAAAATCCATAGGGGGAACCCCATGCCAATTTTTTTTCATTTTGGTGGGGTTCCCCTTCATCCTCAGCACAGTCGGATCATGATGATCCGACTTCTGTTGCGACTTCTATTCAAATCAATGGGCTCCCAAAGGGGACCATTGATTTTAAATAGAGACAGAGAAAAGCTGAACGAGGCTTAACGCTTTTTTACAGCGTTAACTCTCGTTTAACACCTTTTACCTGTGTCTGGCATTTCCAGTACTGCTCTTGAATGGGATTTTATGGCATTCAGAAAACAGCCCATAAACTCCACTGACGCTGCCTGAACACACTGTTGCAGATATTCAGATGGTCTTGCCCAGCTCTGGACCTCAACTGCACATGGGCAGTTCCGAGTTGAGGGTCACAGCCATATTGTTTACTGGCAACCTTTTCCTGTCACTGGCATTTACTAGCAGTACAAAAGTGCCCATTTTTTACTGACTGCCAGTAAAAATAGAGATGATTGGCAACACTTCCTGCACAGCTACCTTTGCCCCATCAGGAGTGGCCTCTCTGAGCTCCCAATGGAAGGAATCTGAGAAATGTTGACTTCTTATATGTATCCAGGAACCCAGGGTGTTGTGAGACGTAGAGTTAAAGGGGCTTGCACCTACATTTGAGCATGATGAGCAAATAGGCATTTTGCCATGTGCCATGCAATGTACTATGTACACAGAGGAGCACCAAGAAACCATTACTTTACAGTAAGAAACACGGAGACAAAAACACACCAGCTTCATTATCACTGCATATTTGAAATTATTAGAAAAAACAACTTTGTTGAAAATGATGGACTTTGTAGGCATAAAACACAAGTTTGTTGAAAGTTTAACAAAATGTATTTACAAAGTAAAAATACTAGATGCAAAAAACATATAGAGATTTGCATAAAACATTAATTGCCTCAGAGCATAGAAATTACACTGCCAATGTAGTCAACTTGGATCATGTATCAATCGGTTACTTGAATGATTATACTCAGATCTGACAAGTGATAATTTGACATAAAAGAAACAGTATACAGACAGTGTAACGTGGATAGCTCAGATTGAATTGCCCTACATGTTACGCGTTATATAAACGCTTCACCAGGAGCTTTTGGCGTTTTCTAAAAATAAATAAACAGGATTAAGAAAAATGTACATAAATTCACAGATAATTCACATAATACATACAACAGTATACTATTTTGTAATTATGCTCACATAGACCCGGAGCATATTTTACATCGTATCCACAGTACCACTCTGTGGTGATACGTAACTATTTTAAATAAATCACTGCATATTTACAACAGAGTGTCCATGAACACCGATAGTAAAGAATGACAAAAAAGTATGAAATGATTAAGTAAAACTGTATGAAAAAAGCATGCAAGAAGGAAAAATTGTACATAAATCTATACAACTATGAGTTAAGCTGGTAAGTGAGTTTCCCAAAAGTTTTACTACAGCTTATGCATTTTTGATGAACTAAGGTAGAGCAGTGTGATACCAATAACTGTCACGTCCATCAGTTTTTTTTTTTCCTAATATGTGTTTTTATGCCTGTGTACACTGATGAAAAATCCAACATGAAATTCTTAATTTTTCCTAGAAAGCATCTCATCTGTATACATACAGTACAAATGTTTGCCCAAACACAATACCGGTACATATTCTGTGTTCATTCATAAATGGCATTAAGTATAGCTCTCATGTCCAGCAAAATGTATAAACATTGCTGGCCTGGCACCCAGAGTCCTAGTATATATAAATTATGTTATATACCTTATATTGGATATGATAGTTAACTTATCAAAAGAGCCTTTCTTAAAGAACAACTCCATCTTGGATAAAGCTGGCAAATCTTCGATGGGTCTTCACTGCTATCTAGGACTGCAATAAAAATCTTGGTGCTCTACTGCATCCACTACTCAGAGTAAATTATCTATATATTACTATGAAGCCATTTCCATAGAACGCCTTAAAGAATGATGAATCTACTTAGGGCTGAAAGAGTTATACTAGAGTATACTAGACTTGCTTATACTTATATTATACTAGACTACTTATACTAGACTTGCAAAATTATTCTTACATGAGATGTTCAGTTACATTGTACCAACTACATACAAGACCTAGCATACACAACCTCACCTTGGTAATGATACAGAGTATGATTAGGCAGTTGAGTATTAATGAGCATGTATGTGCATCAAAAGTGCACATAATCACATGCAGCGATTTTCCAAACTGTTGAAATATTCCATGTGACTGGTCAGCAATTTTTTCCTGCCCTGTAAAGAAACAAAAACTATAGATTGAATATATATTGGCTGCATATGAGTGTTAGCTAACTTACAAGTCTTGTTAAAAAGATTTAGGGGAGAACAAACACAGCAGCACAAACAAATGACAACCATCCAAACCTATAACTGGCCTTTGCAGCAAGGAGCACATGGAAAGGCGACGCATAGCAAAAAACAACAAAGAAAAAAGCTTCAGCTTACTTACCAACCAGCCTGCAGCAAACCGTATTGTCCTGTGTAACAATTCAATTCTTGCTGCTAGCTTTTCCTGGAACAAAATCTACCCAACTTTGGTACAACACATGCAGAAATGAAAATTGTAATGCAAACTGTGAGAAAATGTTTAAGCAGTTGCAGAACAATGATATTCTAATGTATAATGGAAATCTCACAATGACTGAAGCCCTTTTTTATTCAATGAAAAGCCTAATTACCTGTCTGTTATTTCTATTTTCATTGTCAGTACCAAGGACAGAGCAGAATATAAGTATGTAAAATATGCAAGGCCTGCGAACACAAATATTATCTTAGGCTCAGTTGTCCCCTACAAGCAATTATGCAACTGTAGAGCTGAAAAATGAAACTATAGGGAAAAGATGCAGAAGTGTCCCACATAGCAACCTGAGATTTCAGTTTTCAGAATGTGTGTATATGCAGAATCGAATTAGGTTAAACGTGGTGTGGACTACAAAAGCATACATAAGACTGTTAGAGGCAGCAGCACCACCTTTCCCCTGTTTTTCTTTGCAATCTAAACCCTACCTTTGTAGAACAGGTAATACATTAAAATGTTTTATCAATATTTCTGTGACATAAACATACCTATTTTATGCACATGTGTACGTGTGCTTGTCAAGAAGTCAAGAATGTGAAAGACAACATTTTGTACATTAGCTCTGAAAACACAATTTTTTTTTATTTATTTCTGTAATTGATTTGCACAAAATATAATGGTGCAGACATACTGGTATACATTTTCTTTATGTCTTGTTCCTAAATTAAGAAAAACACTGATAGAAAAAAATACCCCATGGAATTCTAGTCTCATAGCCCAAGCATAAGGGATTCAGGGCAGTCAAATAGTGTAGCAGGATATGCATGAAAAACACATATGACATCTACGCTTATAACCCACCATTAGGAGTTCCGGGGCAGTCACACACTCCAGAAGAAAAGGAGTAAAATCCCCATGAACTCTAGGCTCATAGCTCACCTTTAAAGGTACCAAGTAGACACATATTCCAGCATGATTAGTATATATAAAAAAAAACATATCCTTTATTCTTATAGCCCACTTGTGAAGGTTCCAGGACACTTACACATTCTAGCAGTAGAGGAGAAAAATCCCCATGAACTCTCGGCTCATAGCTCACCTTTTTCAGATCACGTGCAAGCTCTAGCATAGAAGGAAATATGAGCTAGCGAGTACCAGTTTATTTTTCTTTTAATATACTATATGTTCCAAGAGTTATGTTTAAAACATATAGAGTATTGTGTAAAAGTTTTAGGCAGGTGTAAAAAATGCTGGATATTAAGCATGCTTTCAGAAATAGAAGTGTTAAACATTTATTTTTATAAATTAACAAAATGGAAAGTAAATGAACAGAATATTTGGTGTGACCACCCTTTGCCTTCAAACATCAATTCTTCTAGGTACATTTGCACACAGTTTTTTAATGAACTCAGCAGGTAGGTTGTTTCAAACATCTTGGAGAACTAACCACAGATCTTCTGTGAAAGTAGTCAAAACCTCTATCTCTTCATGTAAGTCCAGATGGCCTCAATAATGTTGAGATCAGGGTTCTGTGGGGGCCAAACAATCAATTTCAGGATTCCTTGCTCTTCTTAATACTGAAGATAGTTCCTAATGAAATTGACTGTATGTTTGGCGTCATTGTCCTGATGCAGAATAGATTTGGGGCCAATCACACGCCTCCCTCCTGGTATGGCATGATGGATAATTATCTGCCTGTATTTGTCAGAATTGAAGACATCATTGATCTCAAATCTCCAACTCCATTTGCAGAAATGCAGCCCTAAACTTGCACGGAACCTCCACCATGCTTCACTGTTGCTTGCAAACACTCATTATTGTACCGCTCTCCAGCCCTTCAGCAAACAAACTGCCTCCTGCTACAGCCAAATATTAAAAATTTTGAATCATCAGTCCAAAGCATCCTGCTGCAATTTTTCTGCACTCTAGTTTTTATGTTTTTGCACATAGTTGAGTCGCTTAGTCTTGTTTCCACTTTTGAGGTATGTTTTTTGGTGAAAAAAACACTTCTGGCCAGACACTCGATGGGTGTACCTGGGTCCCGTCCCACATGTTTTCACTGGTTCTGTGCTGATGGCATGATGTTTCTTTCATCTGCTGCATTAAGTTTATTTGGTCGACCACTGCATCTTCAGACCTCAATGTTTTTTTTTTGATTCTTCAAAAGAGATTGAACAGCACATCTTGAAACCCCAGTCTGCTTTTAAATCTTTGCCTGGGAGACCTTGCAGATGCAGTATAATTACCTTGTGTCTTGTTATTGTGCTCAGTCTTGCCATGGTTTATGACATGTGATATGAAACTAACCTCTACAACCTCACCTTGGTAGCAGAGTTTGACTGTTCCTCACCCAGTTTTAAGCCTTCTACACAGCTGTTTCTGTTAATGTGTTTCAACATACATATTAAATTGATAATCATTAGCACTTGATATAAAAATAAAATTACATTTAGGTTATATACCTCATTCATATTTACATACCTCAAAAAATAAACTATAGAACCATCCAGACTTTACTGGTACCAGAGAAGGACAGCAAAACAAACATTCATATAAAATAATTTTTATTAAAATAAGAAATAACTTCTATCTATAAAAACATGAACATGGTGCTTATTTGGATGATACAGGCTGATACATGCAGGCAGGTCACCCCTATAAGTGTCCTCTACAACCCTTCACCTCCCCCGTGAACCCTGCATTCTGAGCCTAACATATTCCTGATCCCTGCATTCTGAGCGCAAAACACTCCTAAACCCTGCAATCTGAGTGCAACGTACTGCTGATCCCTGCATACTGAGAGCAACTGACGCCTAAACCCGGCATTCTGAGCACAATGCACTCCTTATCCCTGCATTATGAGCGCAACATACTCCTGAACCCTGCATTCTGAGTGCAATGCACTGCTGATCTCTGCATACTGAGAGCAACTGACTCCTAAACCCGGAATTCTGAGCACAACGCACTCCTGATCCCTGCATTCTGAGCGTAACGTACTCCTAAACCCGGCATTCTGAGCACAACACACTCCTGATCCCTGCATTCTGAGCGCAACACACTCATAAACCCTGCAATCTGAGTGCAACACACTGCTGACTCCTGCATACTGAGAGCAACTGACTCCTAAACCCGGCATTCTGAGAACAACGCACTCCTGATCCCTGCATTCTGAGCGCAACGTACTCCTGAACCCTGCATTCTGATTGCATCGCACACCTGAACCCTGCATTCCGAGCTCAAAGCACTCTGAACCCTGAATTCTGAGCGCAACGCACTCCTGAACCCTGCATTCTGAGCATAATGCACTGGTGAACCCTGCATTCTATGCATAACGCACTCCTAAACCCTGCACTCTCTTTTAATCCTTTTTTTTGTTCTGAGTAAAAATATTTTATCACAAAAAATAGCGGTCGGTCTTACTGTCTTTTTTTTGGGGGGAGACACTTTGCCTGGTGATCTTTGACTTCAGCAGTGTTGTTCAAGTAGATCTCCATCCCTTGAAGGTTGCCTACCGCTGGTCTACTGTGTTGTATACTTTGAATCTGTGCTGAAGCTAAGCACATATCTTCCTTTGTTTAAAATCTGTTTGTTGTGCTGAGAAGAAACAGTTACGTGTTTGCATTGAAGCAAAAGGAAAAGTCTATGTTTGCTTGGTGTTTGCTGCCCAATAAAGTGAACTTTAAGTTTTCAAACTTATTTGATACATGTTTATCCTCATGACAATTGTTGGAGGATGCAGGGAAAGCTGAAACCTGAAGAACAAGTGAGTGTCATCTCTGTGCATATTGATGTCAAGACTATTCTGTGGACTGTGTAACCCTGTGCACCCCAGTGAAAACTGCTTCATCAAGGCTGGGGGTGATGTTGTGGTTGTGACATTACATATTGATAAAACAATAATGTCCCTCATTCTGTGACTTACATTAACACATGCTGAAAGGTCCAAAGGCTTCCCTGAAAGAGGAGGAACCCTCTGTTGAAGTAAAGAATACCATACTTCTGCTTAAAAATAAGGTGTCATGAGAAATGTGTCATGAGGAATGTGAACCTGCAGAGTCTGACCTGGGTCCCTGGAGGTGTTTGCAGGATTAGAAGTGGGGACCCCTCCTCTGCACTAGACTTTACTGATTGACTGATTTAGAGCATTTACTGACTGCACAAGAGACTCAACGTCAATTGTACACTCATTCTGCCAAAGTCAGAGAGTTTCAGCCTGGTAAATAGGAAACCAGACTAAACTGTTAACACAAGACAGGAACCATTCATGGCTCCTGATTCTACTATTCGAGTGTAACAACAGAATCTGATCATTTGGTGGTCCAGTCATGTTTTGTCAGGAATGGGATCTGAGTATGTCTTCTGCTGCTGTGGCCTATCCTTTTTTCCATTTAGATATGCCCTTCTGCTCATCCATGTTGTATATCATGGTTATTTAATCAACAAAGAAATTATTGGCTTGGACAACTGTAAATATTACAGTTATCCATTTTAATTAACAAAGTGCTTTGTCCACCAAGCTTTTACCAATTAGACTTTTAAATTAAATTCACTATAGATTCAAAAGTATACTGCATGAAATGCTTGGTTCTGCAGTTTCACAAATGCTACAACCTCCATGGCTAGCACCAACAATTATTTTATGGTCCAAGTCACTTAGATCCTAAATCTTTCCTCTTAAATTGTTTGGCCAAACAACAATTAAACTTCTTGAAAATGTCCCCATGTTTTATGTATTGATTTGCATTCATATAGTTTAAGTGTCATTAAATCAAAATCCTTGAAAACTGTCAATACGTGCTATATTACATTATATTGTGTTCATACTCACTCATCTACTAGAACATTTGTTTTCTTTAGACAGCAAAATCCTGGTTGATCTTGTGGTTTACTGAGATTGTGTGATCAGCTGTTGACATCTACTGAGCATGCTCCAGTCACTGTTCCCGTCTAACCTGTTCATTTCCACAGTTTATTTATTTGTGCAGCCCACATGACTATAGAGTTACACATGTGGGCATATACACAGTGATAATTCACACTCCCTCCCTCCTTCTTTTTCCATGTGCTGATATTGCTAAACCCTAGACAAGTGCAATTAATTTTGGTCCAAACTAATTTTAGGTTATTTGGAGACTCAGATGTATCTGAATATCAAAATGAAATAGTAGCAAATTTCATTTAATTTTGTTTCGTATATTTGTTTTCTAACAAATTTCAAATTTTTGGAATGATTCATATTCAAATTGGTGGGAAAATGATTGACCAATTCCAATTCTGCATGAAGAATAGCTGGTTGTCAGGGTGGGATAGCAGGTCGTAAGGGGGGGGGGGGTCCAGGTGGGGTCCCCCCCACAATCTATACCAGACCCTTATCTGAGCATGCAGCCCAGCAGGCAAGGAAAGGTTGGGGGTGAGCAATCCCCCCTCCTAAATCATACCAGTCCACATCCCCTTAACATGGGGGTCTGCCCCCCTCAAATATGGGAACAAGGGCTTCTTCCCCCATAACCCTGACCCAGTGGTTGTGGGGGGACTTATCGGAACCTGAAAGCCCCTTTTAACATGGGCCCCCCCAGATCCTAGCCCTCCCGTGTAAATGAGTAGGGGTACATTGTACCCTACTCATTCACCAAAAAAATTTAAAAGGTAAGCAAAAACACAACAACAGTTTTTGACAATACCTTTATTTAAAAACAATAGAGTCTTCTTTATTTATGGTCCATGATGAGCAATAGCACTTCTGGCATTAAATGTCCTTGTTTTGCTAAGGTTGGTGATATTGGATGTACATTGATAACATTTCAACATGTTATCGACATTATGGACAAAAATAAACCCAAAAAACTGTGCATGCTCTGGCTTTATATTTAATTTGGTAGTGTTTCAGGCTAACACCTCTTAAGTGATGTGGAATTTTTTTTAAACATGCGTTATACGAGTACTTGTCATGAAGTCTAAAAAAACCAACTATCAAGAAGCGTGTGCATATTTGTAGATTTGGTTTTTGGACCTGTAAGATCTAATTGCATTGTGTGGAATGCCTAATTAGATTCAGAGCATCCAGGCTTTTCTGTAACAGGCAATACGGTTTGTAGAAAAATTTAAGGCCCGTACATACGATACGAAAATCGGATGAAAAAATTCATACAAGGGAGCTGTCTGTCGATTTTCAGATCAGTAGTACAGTGCTGTCGTCAGCCGGTTTCGTTTTTTCGTCAGACAAAAGCTGGATGTGAAGATTCGAAAATTTTTGTCGGATGTGAATTCAACGTCTGATTTTCATTTCATTAGTACGGTTTTCGTACAAAAAAATTCGTAAGAGCAAGACTACGCATACTCAGAAACAAAATAATACATACAAAACTATTGAACACATTATGTCACTTCTGACGTAGTATTCTGTCTTACGACAATTTTTGCATTGTGAGTAACCTCTTCACTTTCGACATGAGACTAGCATGCCACAAAAAACGTACGTTCAGTCATCTGAAAATCTAAGCGTGTGTACGAGGCTTTACTTCTTTCATAAAGTAATTATAAAAACAAAGTAAGCATAACTGACCACTCAACAAATTTGTTGTTGTTTTTTGTCTGTTTTATTTTGTCTGTTTTTGTTTTATTTCTTGTTTTAACAGTCACTAATAGCCAGTTCAAATAACATGTGATGAAAATTTGTTAATTTAATATTATTTAATCTGTTGTCAATCTGCAATAGAAAAAGGGCCTATGATAATTTTTTGAATTGTTTTTTTATTTCAGAAAACAAATGTCAGTTATATTTGTATGGATTTTATGTTAATCACATATACATCTTACTGGAGTAGGTGAAAGTTATACAGTATGCATGTTATCGTTCTTTGTCTGTATTTGTACTGTCTAATACAAATGGACAAAGGATGTATATTTCAGCTGGCTGATCATATACATTTGTTTCCTTGGGTAAACTTACAGCCTGTTATCAGTTTTTTTTATATTCTTTATAACACTGTGTCTTGGAAATTGAGAAGCTCATTTTCTATAGATTGCATCAGTGCAGTGATTTTTATTTATAAAACATATAAGGCTAATATATATCCGTTAAGACAGTCTTTCTACAAGAGCACATTGTTGCAGAAATAATTGGAAGGCAGTTATGGTTTGAAATATATGACAGCTTTACGGGGATATAAAAAGGAGCTTTTTTTCCTTTGTAATAGTGTAATTGCCCTAAACCCCACAATCATAATTGTTATCAAAAAATAATCCCACAGAAAGGGTAATATAAGGGGAGCAGACTATTATAAGACTCTAATACACTCCATTCCTTGAGCAGCAAATGCCGCCTCTCAATCTCTCAGTGCTTTTAGTGTCAGTCAGAAAGCACTCAGTCATTTCTGTGCATCAAGCCTGCAGTATTGATTTTCCCACTCACTGAAACAGCCATATAAGCATAAATTTTGCATGAGCCTTTCACTTTGTAGACTCTCCTTTGGTCAGATGACACATGATTTGAACATGCAGACTGTATAATAACAATGCATGGTCAAACTGCAGGCAGTAAACAGTGGGATCTGTGGCTTAGAAGGACAAAAGAGAGAATAAGTATATGAGAACATTGCAATAGTCCACTGTGGTTTAATTACAATTTAAAAGGAGATTTCTTTATTCTATTTTCTTTAATATTTTGGCTTCTCCATTAGTAAAATATGCATTTTTTTCTTGCTAATAGCCCATATTTTTAATTGATGCTATGTGTAAACGCTATCGTTTTTATGTTTAAATTCAGTTTTTTTTTTTTAAATGTAGACTAATATTAACAAATAAAGCAAGTAAATATGTATTATGATTATTCAACTTATTGTTTTAATAATAATATTTTTTTTAATAATTGTTAATTCTATATCCAGGGCCTGTATTACTTATTTGAATATTTATACAGACATATTATGTAGTGCTTTTAAGCAAACATGGATTTATTTATGTCATAAATTCAATATTGCATGATGGTTTATCAATATTATAAATTGTAAAATAACCTTTAAAATTGTAATCTGTGTGCTAAGGCATCAAATAGGAGTCTTTTAAAAAATATTAGTAGAAATTAGTAGAATGTTAAAAATCCCTCTAGACCTTTATTGGTGAGCAAATCCGAGAAGTTTGGAGTGAATTCAGGCAGGTTTTGTTTGGGTCAGTTGGCTTATCTCTGTTTGGCATGTATAAATAAACTGTTTCATCTTTATTTATTTTTTCCAAGTACATTGTTTCACTTCAAATGCATATATGTTTTTTTTCTGGCTACAGAGCAGGAATGTTTATATTTATATTTTAATTTTAAATTTTAAGTTAATTACCATTCTTTCGGGTATAGATTTTTTATTACATTATATACGGTATTTACATTATTGTGCTATTTTTCTTGCTAAACTTTTTGGTATTCTATTTATTTTTCCAGTTTATAGACAAAAAATGGCACACTAAAAATGTTTTTGTTGAAACTCATAGGGGTGATTTCTTCTTTATGGCCTATGGATAATAGGCCCACAAGTACTATATAGAACAATACCACCAGCTTGGGTCTGGTCATTATCCATCCTAGTTTTTAACCCCTATGCTAGGTCACGCAATGATCTAATGTAAGTATAAAGAGGGGTATAAGTAACTAAAGGCTAGGTGGGCTGTTGGGCCTAGGGTAAAAGTAAAAGGGCATTTTATTTGTCTCCCAAACAATGCACTGAAAAAAATTTGCGTGAAATCGACCCCCCCCCCCCATATCTCCGCAGCTATGAATTTCTGGTACTGCAGGGTTAAATATGAGTAGCTGCACCTGTCACAGGCACTTGTCAAAATGCTGACTATGTCTGTACTTTTTGTCACCCTGTTACATTCATAGAAGCTGTGCTATTGGTTCCTATATCACAGCTGTGTGGGTATCCAGGGGATCAGACCTGAAGATTTCATGGAACACAGCATACTTGTCATTCATGTAAGTACTGTTACTGGTGCTTATTTAAAAAAAGAAAAAAACACTAAACTTCAGCTTTAAGAAAATGAAATAATGAAATATAAGGAGATATGCAATGACATAAACACTACAAACTGTTTATTATTGCCATGTGCCTCCAAGCCCCATCCTTAAACAACCTGCTTTAAAAATGCAAGTCACATACTGACTCCAATACTAACTTTGTGTGTAAAGCTGGGTATACACTAGTAGAATTTCATTCAACAATTTTCATTGTGAAAATGTTCTAAGACCGTTCATTTATTTTCTGACCACAGTGGTGAGAAAATTTAAAGCAGCAAGATAGAAAATGTTTCTCGAATGTATGAATTTCTAACAGTATCTGATTTTCATTTGGTAAAGTCCACTCATTCCAAAATTGAATGTTAAAAGGAAATTAATTCTTCTACTTTCGAAATACATTCTCATTCTCATGCTCTCTGAATTTTCATGAAACTTTCTTAAGAATTTTTATACGAAATTTCCTTAAAAATTCTATTAGTGTATTCCTAGCTTAAGTACGTGTTTTAACTAGTGGGGGTTGTTTTACTGAATTAGAGACCAGCAACTGCTGCACTCTCTTCTTGTGCAAGGTGATTGGTCTTGTGTTCCTGTTAAGCAGGAACACAGATATCTCTCCTTGTCCAGTTAAACCTTCCCCCACACAGTTAGAAAGCATACCTAGGAGCACACTTAACGCTTTGATAGTTAAAAGCTCTAATTTTTATCCTAATTTTAATGTCAATTATGCACTTAATATGGATGTTGGCTAAGTAGTGAAGCAAGAATAATGATACCAACCCAGCCTTTAAAAAGTGTCACTTAGTGTCCAATTTGTCCGCCACATGTCGTAGTCCTGCTAAAAATCACTGATTGCCACCAATACTAGTAAAAATAAAAATGCTATAAAAATATCCCATAGTTGACAGACACAATAACTTTTGCGCAAACCAATCAATATACAGTTAGAAAGCACTCCCTAGGAGCACACTTAACGCTTTGATCGCACCTGATGTTAACTCATTCCCCTTTTTTACATTTTTTTTTATTGATACATTAGTGTCACTGGTCCCCAAAAAGTATTAGTGTCCAATTTGTCCGCCACATGTCGTAGTCCTGCTAAAAATTATAGCGCAAAACATAAAAAATAAAAAGGTGATCAAATGCCGCCAAAAGAAAGCTCTATTTGTGGGAAAAAAGGACATCAATTGTTAGTTAAAGCAACGCAGTCCCGTATTGCAAAAATCATGGTCATGAAGGGGGCAAAACCTTCAGGAGGTGAAGTGGTTAACCTATACTTCTGGTTCAGAAGTTGAAGAGTGGCTAAAATATGTAAAGACAATTTTCTTAAGTTATCAAGTAATTTTTCCTGTCCTGTAGACACAAGAAGATGCAGGAGTACATGTCTCCAAAGTGAGAAAAATCCCCTTTTAGGCAGCCATCAAAGGAACCAATGTCTGCACTAGAATATTTATTTTCTAGTCTTGTACCAGCAATGATCCAAAATGTGTGATATTCTGTTTTTTTTTCAAAAAGTGGTCACCTTAACAAATAGAGATTTTGCGTCTCCCAAGCAGGGATGCAAGTAGCAATGAACACCTGCGTTTATTAGGTATTTTAAAACCTATATTTCTGTAATTAATTTTTGCTGATACATTGTTTCTCCGTCTGATCTGATTTTATCTGGGCCTTTGAAAAAATATGTTGTACCATTCTATTATATTAACATCTTGTATGGCAGTTCATTAAAGGCAACGCTTTTGTTCACCTTACATGCTTCACTCTACTGCTACTCATTAAGATTCAACAAGCCTGGAGTTTTATTATCTCTTAAATGTTGCTTCTTAAACGTAATCTTGTTGTAATGTGATTTATTTAGTTGATCTGTAGAGCAAGCACAAGGGTAAACTTAGAAAGATTGAATAGGCACATCAGAGTGCTGCTCTAAATTTAACACTGGCTGTCTGTGTACAAAACCTGTTGTACAAAAGAACACATTTATAACTAATTAAAATTTTCTGTAGTTTCATCACATAGGAATTCAAATGCATACCAGTCTGGAATGTGTAACAGTCTTATGAGATATTTCTTCAGGTTTAATTTGTATACGCAGATGCTAGGTTAATTGGTGACTACTGTAAGCCTTGGTCTTGGAAAATATGTCTTACTAGAATATTTTACCATTTCAGCTATACAGCAGAAGGCAATGGACTAGCCTCCAACATTGCCCATAGGCTCTCTGCAGCTGATCTTTTCCTCATTACTGAATTGCCATGCCTTGTTCTGCACTGTGTCTGTGTAGGTGGTCTCTTCATTGAAGAGCAGGACCTTGCCTCCTCATGTCAGAACTGTCTCTGAGATGACTAGTGGGGTAACATTCAAAGCAGCAGTGGGTGGGTTGGATAAATTCCAAATCCACAGAATAGATGAAGCAGAAATTAAGCAGAAGAAGATCCCTGCACTACAAGTCCTTAGATACAGCTTGCTGTCCAGCAAGTCATTTTACCATTACCAAATCTTAGACTAGCTGTCAGTCGCAGAAGTGCCTCACAATTCAGATATGCAGGTATGAGGCTTTAGCACAAGGGTGCCTCGACGCACTCTTATACCAGGAAGATCAATGCTATTTTTCAGGAGGAATTCAAAGCAAAAAGCAGGGTACTTCTTATGTATAATTAACATTCCTAGGTGTTCTGTATAAGATAGCAAATCTTTACTGGTTGAGGTCAGGTCCTACCTTAAGTGTTTAAATATTAAAAGGCAGATGCAAGGCAATACAGGACAATTTAGATTGCATGCACACATTGCATATATTGTACAACCAGAATAATAATTTGAGATTCCAAACACAAGAGAGGCCTTTCAAAGTCTATAAGAAATGTGCTACAAATATACTTTATATGTAACACCTGACTTGTGTAGTTAGACCTCCTCCATCTTGTGACAAGTTTCTCTTCAGAGGCCTCTCTTAATAGCCAAACAAAGCCTGTGCAATGTTTATCCCTGTCACCTACTGATTCTCTTTATCACCTACAAGTGTAATCATTCTTTTGGGATATGGAATTCCCAAAATGTTGCCATAGACTTAAAATGTAACCTAGCTGTCCAAATATTATAGAAATGATATTGGTCCCAAAGCTGAAAGGTCTACTCTTCATTTCCATTATCTCATAAATCTTAGTGAACAATTCTTCCACCATGTGAGCCCTACTGGTTTTCCACAGACTTGGGATGAGGCCTTTAGCCATAGTCAGGAGGTGAGGCACTAGTTTTAGACTGCCGAGGGAAGTTAGGGATAATTCCCAAAGAGTGAGCTCCATTAATTATTGGGTACTGACCAATGATATCCTCTGTTTAATTATATCAACATACTGTTGTCAGAAACCATGAAATCAGACCGAGACAGAAGTACAGTTAAATCACACTTGTTTAATAATAAAAATAAAAAGAACAAACGTAGTCAAAACATAGCCAAATTTCAGTAACCGGAAAGGATAGTCAGCCAAGCCAGATGTCAGGGATCAAAGTAGTGGAACAGCAAGCAGGATCTGGAGCCAGAAGGGATGTCAGCAAAGCCAGTCTTTAAACAGGAATGTAGGAGATGTTTCTTGTGATGTTGTCCAAGGTGAAGGCAGAGCTCCTCTGGACTGGACGGCTTAAGTAGGCAGAACTGACACGCAGGATATCAACAACAGTTGAGTAACTGTGGAGAGAGATGGGAGCTGGCAATTAGCCGACAGCTGAGCGGGCAGCTCAGAGAAGGGAGGGCTGAGCTTAGCCCTGACAGTACCCCCTCCACAATGACCCCTTCCCATCGGAGGACCACCAGGCTTGAGGGGAAAACATCTATGTAAATCACGGAGGAGGAAAAGGGCATGTACGTCCAAGGATGAGTCTCAAGAGCGTTCCTCCGGACCAAACCCTTTCCAATGCACCAGGTACTGTATGCGCCTTCCTACCAGGTTGGGGACATGGTCTGGCTGTCATCTCACAATCTCCGACTTTGTGTTCCCTCACTGAAGTTCTCACCTCGGTTTATTGGGCCTTTGCCTACTGTCAGAAACCATGAAATCAGACCGAGACAGAAGTACAGTTAAATCACACTTGTTTAATAATAAATTAAAGAACAAACGTAGTCAAAACATAACCAAAGTTCAGTAACCGGAATGGATAATCAGCCAAGCCAGAAGTCAGGGATCAAAGTAGTGGAACAGCAAGTAGGATCCGGAGCCAGAAGGGATGTCAGCAAAGCCAGTCTTTAAACAGGAACGCAGGAGATGTTTCTTGTGATGTTGACCAAGGCGAAGGCAGAGCTCCTCTGGACTGGACGGCTTAGACCCCTTTCACACCGAGCCGCCACTGGGATCAGCGGTAAAGCGGCGCTGTTTTTAGTGCCACTTTACCGTCGTTTTAACGTTGTTATTCGGCCGCTAGCGGGAAGGTTTTAACCCCCGCTAGCGGCCGAAAAGGGGTTAAATCCGCCCGCAAAATGCCGCGGGTGGTATCGCAGCGCTGCCCCATTGATTTCAATAGGGAGCATCGGTGGAGGAGCCGTGAGTTCACCGCTCCTTCACCGATCCAAAGAAGCTGCTGGCAGGACTTTTTCTGATGCCCTGCCAGCGCACCGCTCCAGTGTGAAAGCCCTCAGGCTTTCACACTGGAGTGCATAGAGCAGCTGTTTTAGGGCGTTTTTCAGGCGCTATTTTTAACGCTATAGCGACTGCAAAACGCCCTCAGTTTGAAAAGGGTCTTAAGTAAGGATGGGCCCGGTGTTCGATTCGAACCCATGTTCGAATCGAGCACCGTGCGTTCGCTCGCTCGGCGAGCCCAGAACTATTGGAGCCGCTCGCATCAAATCCGTGCCGGCGGCCTCGCATATTCTGTTTCAGTCAGTGTCAGCGTGTCAGTGTGCTGCTGACAATATGTGCTTTATTTCTGGGGATATGTGTGTGCATGCTGTTAGAACAGCATTGCAGTATCACATCTGGGGGGTGTCTATAGGTGGCCTGTGAAGGGGGGCATGTTTCCTGTGCTTAGAACTTTCCCTGCAAAAAAGTGTCATTTTTGCAGGAAAAAAGCTATTTAAAAGCACTCGCGGCTAATGAATTGATGGCTCCTGTAACACAGAGAACTGTCATTCATTGATAAAAAAACAAAAAAAAAGCGTAGGGGTCCCCCCTAATTCAATAACCAGGCCCTTCAGGTCTGGGATGGATATAAGGGGAACCCCAGCCAAAAAAAAAATGGCGTAGGGTCCCCCTCAAAATCCATACCAGACCCTTGAGGTCTGGTATGGTGGTATGGATTTTAAGGGGAACCCTAGCCAAAAAAATGGCGTGGGGTCCCCCTCAAAATCCATACCAGAACCTTATCCAAGCACGCAACCTGGCAGGCCGCAGGAAAAGAGGGGGGACGAGAGCGGCCCCCCCTCCCGCCTGAACCGTACCAGGCCACATGCCCTCAACATTGGGAGGATGCTTTGGGGGGTCTGAGACCCCCAAAGCACCTTGTCCCCATGTTGATGAGGACAAGGGCCTCTTCCCCACAACCGTGCCCGGTGGTTGTGGTGGTCTGCGGGCGGGGGGCTTATCGGAATCTGGAAGCCCCCTTTAACAAGGGGACCCCCAGATCCCACCCCCCCCCCTGTGTGAAATGGTAAGGGGGTACAAAAGTACCCCTACCATTTCACCAAAAAAGTGGCAAAAATGGTAAAAATGACAGGAGACAGTCTTTGACAATTCCTTTATTAAAATCTTCTTTCTTCATCCTTCGGTTTCTTCATCTTCTCCTTCCATCATCTTCTTCCATCTTCTTCTTCCATTTTCTTCTTCCTCCGATCCGCTTCTTCTTGCGCTGGTCTTCTCGTCCTTCTCGTCCGGCATCTTCTTCCGTCGGCGTCGGTGTCGGTGTCTCTGTCTCTTCTTGGGCCGCTCCGCGCAATGGGAGGCTCCCGCTGTGTGAGGCTCCGCTCCGTCTGACAGGTCTTTTATAATGGAGGGCACCTGGTGACCCCACCCCCTCTGACGCACGGGGACGTCATGGGGAATTCCATGATGGCTTTCCCCATGACGTCAAAGGGGGGCGGGGTCACCAGGTGCCCTCCGTTTTAAAAGACCTGTCAGACGGAGCGGAGCCTCACACAGCGGGAGCCTCCCATTGCGCGGAGCGGCCCAAGAAGACACCGACGCCGACGGAAGAAGATGCCGGACGAGAAGGACGAGAAGACCAGCGCAAGAAGAAGCGGATCGGAGGAAGAAGAAAATGGAAGAAGAAGATGGAAGAAGATGACGGAAGGAGAAGATGAAGAAACCGAAGGATGAAGAAAGAAGATTTTAATAAAGGAATTGTCAAAGACCGTCTCCTGTCATTTTTACCATTTTTGCCACTTTTTTGGTGAAATGGTAGGGGTACTTTTGTACCCCCTTACCATTTCACACAGGGGGGGGCCGGGATCTGGGGGTCCCCTTGTTAAAGGGGGCTTCCAGATTCCGATAAGCCCCCCGCCCGCAGACCCCCACAACCAATGGCCAGGGTTGTGGGGAAGAGGCCCTTGTCCTCATCAACATGGGGACAAGGTGCTTTAGGGGTCTTAGACCCCCAAAGCATCCTCCCAATGTTGAGGGCATGTGGCCTGGTACGGTTCAGGCGGGAGGGGGGGCCGCTCTCGTCCCCCCCTCTTTTCCTGCGGCCTGCCAGGTTGCGTGCTCGGATAAGGGTCTGGTATGGATTTTGAGGGGGACCCCACGCCATTTTTTTTGGCTAGGGTTCCCCTTAAAATCCATACCAGACCTCAAGGGCCTGGTTATTGAATTTGGGGGACCCCTACGCTTTTTTTTTTCATTTTTTTTTTATCAATGTCTTTTTTTTTATGAATGAGTTTCAATGAATGACTGTTCTCTGTATTACGGGAGCTGTCAATTAACATTAGCCGCGAGTGATTTTAAATAGCTTTTTTACTTTCAAAAATTACACTTTGCGCAGAGACAGTTCTAAACACGGGAAACATGCGCCCCTTTACATGCATACTATAGACACCCCCCCAGGTACGAAATTTAAAGGAATATTACACTTTTATTGTTTCAATTTAAGCATTATTAAAATCACTGCTCCTGAAAAAACGGCCGTTTTTAAAACTTCTTTTTGCATTGATACATGTCCCCTGGGGCAGGACCCAGGTCCCCAAACACTTTTTATGACATTAACATGCATATTAGCCTTTAAAATTAGCACTTTTAATTTCGAACGTTCGCATCCATTATAACTAATAGCGTTCTAAAGCTTGCACGGACTTTAGGTCCGTTCGCGGGTTCTGGTGCGAGCCGAACGGGGGGGTGTTCGGCTCATCCCTAGTCTTAAGTAGGCAGGACTGACGAGCAGGATATAAACAACAGCTGAGTAACTGTGGAGAGATGGGAGCTGGCAATTAGCTGACAGCTGAGCGGCCAGCTCAGAGAAGGAAGGGCTGAGCCCAGCCCTGACAACTGTATACTGAAAAAGCCTTTGCTAGAGTAGATTGGCTTTTTAAGGATGAGGTCTTACAACATTTGGGCCTAGGTAAAAAGATTCTCCCCTGGATAGGAGCTGTGTACAGCCATGCCTCTGCAAGGATTAAGGTAAATTACTTCTTGTTGCCCCCATACCAGATCCAAAATGACACAAGACAGGGGTTTCCCCTGTCCTCCCAATCTCTGTACTTCCGCATTCCAGGTCACCTAATTGTTGGACCAGTTTGAGAATGTATACTTGGCATTCTTTCTTGAGTCTCAAACCTTGAGATATCAGTTCTCCATGAACAACAACCCTATGGACCTCCCACAAGATCCCTTTAGGCTCTCTTCCATGCAATTTTCCTGAAAGACCTTGTAAGATTCTGATTCAGATTAAGAATACTTTATTAATCCCTAAGGGAAATTGTTTTGTCTATGTGGCCTTTGGTAGCCCTTTAATTCTGAAATGATTGCTTTTTTTATAGCTATCAAGCTGCAGGAAGCTGCAGGAGAAGTTCCTCAATTCTGTGATCTTGTAACCACACTTTATCTTTAACTACTTCCCGTCCAGCCATAGTACATAAATGGCTGGATGGGAACAGAGCCGATGTGGGTGGACATAGTGATATAGTGTGAACAAACAAAAATCCTGATCACCTCCCCAGAGTAGTACAGGAAATTATATACTGTATAGGGATGGGTTCGGCATAAGTTCGGGCCGAACTTTGGTTGTTCGGATGTTCTGCGAATTTGAAAGCCGCCGGAACACCATTAAATCTATGGGACACTAACATGAAAAAACAAAAGTGTTATTTTTAAAGGCTTATATGCAAACTATTGTCATAAAAAGTGTTTGGGGACCCTAGTCCTGCCCTAGGGGACATGTATCAATGCAAATGTTTTCTTTTGCAACGGATGTTTTTTTCAGGAGCAGTGATTCTTTTAACCACTTACGGACCGCCGCACGCCGATATACATCCAAAGTTTGAAGAGGAATATCGTTGTTAAGGCAGCAGCTAGCTGCCATAACCCTGGTATTCTCTTCTTCAGCCGGCGGTCTGCTTTCCGATAAGAGTGATCTCTGTGGCGGATTCGCCACAAGATCACTTTTATCGGCAGCGGGGGAGGGCCCCCCTCCCACCAAGCTCCGGTGCCCTATGCCGTCGGCAGTGGTGGAGGCGATCGGATGTTACCCCTTGCTGGGTATGGAGATGAGTGATGGGAAGATGGCCCCCACCAGTCTCCATAACATTGCAGGGCACATGCGACGTTAAAACGTTAATTCCGGCCATAGTTCTTAAAGGGACATTTGTTTTTATTTTATTTTTTTTAAATGACAAAATTAAATTTTATTTTTTTTATTGCATTTTAGTGTAAATATCATAGAAAAATTATAAATTTCCATAGAAAATGGAAAGAGTATGGCACAGCTGCAAACCTACTAAGACATGGCCATCCAGCTAAACTGACAGGCTGGGCAAGGAGAGCATTATTCAGAGAAGCAGCCAAGGGGCCAATAACGCCTTAATGGAAGAGTGGGTGGCAAGAAGAAAGCCATTGTTGAAAGAAAGCCATAAGAAGTCCCGTTTGAAGTTTTTTTTCGGAAAGTCATGTGGGGGACACAGCAAACATGTGGAATAGAAAAAGGTGCTTTGGTCAGATGAGACCAAAATTGAACTTTTTGGCCTAAAAGCAAAATGCTACGTGTGATGGAAAACTAATACTGCACATCACCCTGAACACACCATCCCCACCATGAAACATGGTGGTGGCAGCATTGCTTTTCTTCAGCAGGGACAGAGAAGCTGGTCAGAGTTTTTGGGAAGATGGATGGAGCCAAATACAGGGAAATCTTAGAAGAAAACCTGTTATGCCGCGTACACACGACCAGACTTTTCGACCAAACTGGTCTGACGGATTTGTGTGTGGGCTTCATCGGACCTTCAGCGGACCTTTTCTGTCGAAAATCAGATGGACTTTAGGTTTAGAACATGTTTCAAATCTTTCCGACTGACTCATGTCCGGTCGAAAAAATCAGTTTGTCTGTATGCTAGTCCGACGGATGAAAACCAACGCTAGGGCAGCTATTGGCTACTGGTTATGAACTTCCTTATTCTAGTCCAGTCGTACGTCATCATGGTCAAATCCGTCGGACTTTGGTGTGATTGTGTGTAGACAAGTCCGATTCGACGGAAGTCCGTCGAAACTCCGTCGAAAAGTCAGACGGAATTCAGTCCGTCGAAAAGTCTGGTCGTGTGTACACGGCATTAGAGTCTGCAAAAAACTTGAGACTGGGACAGAGGTTCACCTTCCAGCAGAACAATGACCCTAAACATACAGCCAGAGCTACAATGGAATGATTTAGATCAAAGCATATTTATGAAATAGAGGGGGGAAGGGAATTTTGGGACTTTGAGCGAAATTCCGGCCTGGTAGGGTCGTATATTTCCATCCCTATCAAAGTGATATACGCATGAGCACACCGGCCATAGCCAGTGGGCGACAAAGGGGGGTTTTTGGGACTTTAAATGAAACTCATGGTTTGCAACACAGTCGTAGGTGGATTAATAAGTCATTTAATAATTCATATATAACAATGGTAACAAAGATATTCATGATGGCGCTTGACAGAACACTTAGACTAAGTAGTGATACTAGATACAGTAGTCAACATACTAGTTACTGGTGTCATGAAACAAGACAAATAAAAAGGTAATAACATTGTTAACAACACAATTTTATAGATAAATCCAGGGGACCACCACATTGCTGAATGAGTAAACAAATATTGTACGGTAATGCCTGCATGATCTATGGCCTAGAGCCCTAAAGCTTTCTTTTGGTGGTATTTGATCACCTCTGCGGTTTTAATTTTTTTGCGCTATAAACAAAAATAGAGTGACAATTTTGAAAAAAATGCAATATTTTTTACTTTTTGTTATAATAAATATCCCCCAAAAATATATATAAAAAAAAAATTTTTTTTCCTCAGTTTAGGCCGATACGCATTCTTCTACATATTTTTGGTAAAAAAAATCGCAATTAGCGATTATTGATTGGTTTGCGCAAAAGTTATAGCGTATAGAAAATAGGGGATAGTTTTATAGCATTTTTATTAATATTTTTTTTTTACTAGTAATGGCGGCGATCAGCGATTTCTATTGTGACTGCGACATTATGGCGGACACATCGGACATTTTTGACACATTTTTGGGACCATTGTCATTTATACAGCAATCAATGCTATTTAAATGCATTGATTCCTGTATAAATGACAGTTGTAGTGAAAGAGTTAACCACTAGGGGGAGGGGAGGGGTTATGGGCTGTGGCGTGTGTGTTTTTTTTTTTTACATTAGGGGGCGGGGCTGACATCTGACGTCATTGATCGGCTTTCCTGATGACCGGGAACAGCCAATCAATGACAGGCAGAGTAGGAAGCGCAGGGAGAGGTTTGTTTACTCATACCTCTCCCCGTTCTTCAGCTCCGTGACCCGTTCGCGGGACACCAGTGGCGATCGGGTCCGCTGGTCCCGCGGCCGGGGTCACGGAGCTCCCGACCAGGTCGCGCGCGCGCCACTGGCAGCGCGCGCGCGACCCACCGGCAGGCATTTAAAGGATCACGTATAGGTGCGTGATTTTGCCTGCCCGTGCCATTTTGCCGCAGTATATCTGCATTAGGCATTCGGGAAATGGTTAAATGTAAGCAAAATGGTCATGAATGGCTTCCAATCATGACAGCTTGTTTACTATTGTGATGCAGTGTTTGGCCCACAGCTATCACATACCTGGGCCAATCATAGCACCCTGTACCATGCGATTAGCTGTAGCCAATTACAGCATGACAATAGTAAGCAATAACAATATCACTGTTATTAGCAATATCAATATATAACAGTAGTACATTGTCATGGTGGTGACAGTATGTAAAAAAAAAAAAATCTTAAAAAAATTATTGTAAATATTAGAATTTTTTTTACATACTGTCACCAGTCAATATCCCAGATCACTGCCACACCAGTCATATGGTGATGCTGTACTGCACAGGTGACAGTATGTAAAAAAATAGAAAGAAATACAAATTGTATTTTATTTCTTAATTTTCCAAAAAATTTGAAAAAAACTAATTACAACTTAAAAAAACTTGCCTCTTACTAAATACCATGGACTGTCTACTTTAGAAAAAAGGGGGTTATATGGCGGGGCATTAAATAAATGGGGTTGAAATTAGACTGTAGACTATATCACTTTCACATAGACTAAATAATATACACAGATTTTGGTTATTTTTACTAAAGAAATGTAGAAGACTACATTTTGGCCTACATTTTTAAAGACTATTATAGATTATTTGTTTGCCAATTTTAATAAAACAAAAATGTGTTTTTTTCAAAATGTTCTGTTAGTAGTGATTAAATACCCCCCAAAAAGCACTATTTGTGTGAAAAAAATTTAATACATTTCATTTGCATAAAGTATTGCATGACAGAGCTTTGCCAGATAAATTAGCACAGTGCTGAATAGCAAAACATGCCCCTGTCATGAAGGGAGGTAAAACCTTTCAGAGGTCAAGTGGAAAAATCTAATTTGATAAATTGAAAAGGCACAGGTCTTCTACACTCAAGGCCCCTTTCACATCGATTTTCTGACAATAACACTTTACATGTTGCATGAGCGGACCAGACATGGACCTGTCATGCACCTGGATTACTTATTACCACAATTTTGTTACGCATCCTTGAAATTTGCAAACTTTGTGAAAAGGATTGTCAGCAAAACTAAGGAACAGCCTAGCCCCTCAGGTTTATAAAAGTGTGGGCTCATAGCCATTGGCAAGGATTAATTTAAAAACAACTTTAACATTTTCTTATTTTCAACTTATAAGGCCCCTTTCAGACTGACAAACAGATCTGGTCCACCTTGTCTGTTTTTCCGGCGGACCCATTTGGACCATCCGTAGCTCTCTATGGAGCGGCAGATGTCAGCGGATATGAGTCCGCTGACACCCGCCGTCATCCGATCCAATTCAGTCTGCTAAAAACAGATGTTCCCCATCTATTCGGCAGACTGGATGACAGTCAGATGGAAACAGACAAGTGGGTTGTGTCCATGTCCTCCCTTCATAGCGGAGTGGACTGGGACCTGTCATCCACCTGCTCAGCAGGGGCAAGTTTTTAGCAATTTTTGTATGTAGAATCTTACAATTGTCATTTGTTTAATTCTGAATTGTACTGCTTTGTCTATGGCCAGCCAAAAGCCTGGTACACATTATCAGTTTTTTTCCAATCAACCCAGCGGGTTGAACAAAAGAAAACTGTCAGCTCCAGTCATAGATGCTGTACTCAATATGCAAAGTAAGTACAGCCATCTCTCCTGCTGAGCTGTTGTGTTCTGATGGTGGGGCGGCCGCCATTGGCAGAGAGCGCTAATGAGGAGTTGGTTGGCTGCTGGTTTTCCAGCATGCTCATCCAATAGACCGACATGTCAGACGTTTTTTTTTTTAACGGCAAATGTCTCCCCATTCGGCCCGTGTGTACGCGGCTTAAGGGTTAATGTACTAAAGGCACATAGACTGTGTATTTTCCAAATGTAGTTGCACTTATTTTGCCCAGAGTTTAGTGAATGTGGTGAAGCTTCATTTTGTAAACAATGCCCAGTCAGGTGCAAGGAAAATTAAAAAAAAAAATTTTTGCTTGCACACGATTGAATGATGGAAATCGGCAGAACTCCACCACATTTACCAAGCCTTGGAGAAAAATAGTGCAACTGCACTTGCAAAGTGCACAGTCTATTTGCTTTTAGTAACTCAACCCCTAATGCCTCGTACACATAGCCGAACTTTCCGGTAGAAAAAGTCTGATGGGAGCTTTTCATTGGACATTCCGACCGTGTGTATGCCCCATTGGACTTTTTCTGCTGGCATGTCCGATGGACTTATAGACTTATATTAACATGTTCTAAATCTTTCCGTCAGAAATACTGACGGAGCTTAGTCCGTTGGCAAGTCTGACCGTGTGTACGGGGCATAAGTGTCCATGACACAAAGATTTTCAAACATTGCCTTATTATACTTATTGTAGCCTGACAGGTATCTTTTATCATTCCTCCTTGTAGGGATTATAGTTAAAAGAGGAAAGCCTTGTGGTATTGAACATATCCACCACATATATGGCTAATGATATATGGAGAACTTGACAGTATCCTTGTTAGAGGTACAGCAACCTTGGCAGGTATATGTTCTCACAGCCTCTTATCTGGACAATCAAGGATGCAGCATAAAATGCAGTGCTATAGGGGCTGAAATAAACACCTAGTTATAATTGCTATATTCAGCTGAAATCCATCTTGTTTTCTCAAGCTGTTTGTGATAATGTTCAATGATTGTGCTAGAGCCCGAGGAACATATTAATTTTTCACTGAAATTGCACCAAAAGCTGAGGGACTTGTTTAAACCTGATAGCTCATTGATAGCATTACCTAGTAATCACTTCATCAAAAGAGGCTGATTACCCAGAAGAAACACTGGACAGCCCCACAACACTCTGATAAAGATAAAGCTATTGATTATTGTGCTACAGGCTATCAATTTATTATCCTGCAACACATTCTGGAAATGTTTCTATTAATAGAGTATGCCACATCTTCATCATAGACACCAATGTCAGAGGCTTATGTGTGCACGCTCCTTCATTAATGTGTGATTCACATTTCCTAATATTTGGTGAATAGTATAAATAATCCATACACTGCTTCCAGATCAGAATTTCCCTTGCTTCAGCTTTTGTTTATGAATATGTTGTAATTGTTTTTTTTTTTTTTTAATGAAAACTCCACGTTATCTTTTATCTTTATCTTTTTTACCATAATTCTTTCCTGAAGTTTTGTATAAAAAAAGTTATGATTCTAGTCATTTTTAAAAAATATCCCCTTGCCTGTTCTTATTTGGCATATGCACCACAAAGTCCCTGGTATTACATTTGTTAGCCCCCAAAAAAATGTCCTTTGTTGAGATGTATCAGTCTGGAAAGGGTTATAAAGCCATTTCCAAAGCTTTGGGAATCCAGCGAACCACAGTGAGAGCCATTATCCACAAATGGCGAAGACATGGAACAGTGGTGAACCTTCCCAGGAGTGGCCGGCCACCCAAAATTACCCCAAGAGCGCAGCGACGACTCATCCAAGAGGTCACAAAAGACCCCACAACAACGTCCAAGGAACTGCAGGCCTCACTTGCCTCAGTTAAGGTCAGCGTTCATGCCTCCACCATCAGTAAAAGACTGGGCAAAACTGGCCTGCATGGCAGAGTTCCAAGGAGAAAACCACTGCTGAGCAAAAAGAACATCAAAGCTCGTCTCAATTTCTCCACAACACATCTTGATGATCCCCAAGACTTTTGGGACAACATTCTGTGGACCGATGAGACAAAAGTGGAACTCTTTGGAAGGTGTGTGTCCAAGTATATCTGGCGTAGAAGGAACACTGCATTTCAGAAAAAGAACATTATACCAACAGTAAAATATGGTGGTGGTAGTGTGATGGTCTGGGGCTGTTTTGCTGCTTCAGGACCTGGAAGACTTGCCGTGATAAAAGGAACTATGAATTCTGCTGTCTACCAAGAGATCCTGAAGAAGAATGTCCGACCATCTGTTCGTGTACTCAAGCTGAAACGAACTTGGGTTCTGCAGCAGGACAATGATCCTAAACACACCAGCAAGTCCACCACCGAATGGCTGAAGAAAAACAAAATGAAGACTTTGGAGTGGCCTAGCCAAAGTCCTGACCTGAATCCTATTGAGATGTTGTGGTATGACCTTAAAAAGGCCGTTCATGCTCGAAAACCCTCTAATGTAACTGAATTAGGACAATTCTGCAAAGATGAGTGGGCCAAAATTCCTCCAGGACGCTGTAAAAGCCTCATTGCACGTTATCGCAAACGCTTGGTTGCAGTTGTTGCTGCTAAGGGTGGCCCAACCAGTTATTAGGTTTAGGGGGCAATCACTTTTTCACACAGGGCCATGATGGTTTGGATTTTTTTTCACCTTTAATAATAAACACCTTCATTTACAAATTGCATTTTGTGTTTACATTTTGTTTCTAAGAGCTTCAGTGTCAACCTCCATCCCAGACCCCAGACCCCATATTAGCAGTTTCCATAACCAAAGTTAGAAGAGCTAATAATACGTGGAGCTTTCATTAGAGACACATTTAAGTATCTAATTTGGGGAAGGCAAGACCTAAGTTATAAAGTGAAGTATCACAGGGGTACACAGAAAAGGCTTTTTTTCAGAAACAAACATATTCATATGCAACCTGTCGTGTCTGCTGTTAGGCAGGATTTTGAATCAAAATGGTTGATAGGTTTACAATGTATTGTTTTAGTGGCAGTTAGCACACAAAATAATTACAATAACTGCACACTGATTTAAAGAGGGGCTTTTGATTCCTTCAGTCCCTTTTCACCATAACCTGTGTGGTTATACTGTCTAGTCAAGTCTCAAGCCTTATTCCATAGTAGCCATGATGGCACCAATGATGGCCAAAAGTCCCAAAAACAGCTGTGTGCGATTTTGAAAAAATGGCTGTTTAATATTAGGCTATATTTGAACTTTACATTGCTGTTCTGGACTTGGATTTGTATGGCTCTAACCATTGTCCTGAAATGAGGAATATGATGGAATGGGACATATGAATACTTCTTAGTTTAAGAAGGCTTTACTGTGTTGCACAGTTTTTTGACTGCAATATTTACTTCTAACCATAACCTGTATGATTATTAGGGATGGTCCTGATAAGAGATGAGCTCGATGTTTGGGTCGAACATAGGTTTCACTCGAACATCGGGTGTTCGCCTGTTCATCAGTACCGCAAACATTATGGGGCATTCGTAGGAAATTTAAGCGCCTGTGGAACACCCCATAATGCACTGCGAGATCACAGTGAATTGCTGTATGATGATTGGCCAAAGCATGCACCTGACACATGCTTTGGCCAATGCCAATGCCATGCTTTGGCCAATGCCTTGTTGACGTGGATGGAGAGATAGTGGGATTTAGATTAAGCAGGCCGGTTATTTAGTTAGTGGCAAACAGTGTATTTTTAAATATATATATATATATATATATATATATATATATATATATATATATATATAGTCAGTCTAGTATATATATAAAAATATACTCTGCAGAATTCAGTCAGTGTAGCCTATATCTACATTCTACAGTGCATTCTGTGGTGTACTATTTCTAATCTACTTCAGGTGGTGTATTTGATATATATATAAAATATACTCTGCAGAATTCAGTCAGTGTAGCCTATATATATATATATTCTCTGCAGCATCCA
This sequence comes from Lithobates sylvaticus, assembly GCA_028564925.1. Taxonomy (NCBI): domain Eukaryota; kingdom Metazoa; phylum Chordata; class Amphibia; order Anura; family Ranidae; genus Lithobates; species Lithobates sylvaticus. Next base: position 364,799,668 of record CM053030.1, read on the forward strand.
GTGTAGCCTATTCTACAGTGCATTCCGTGGTGTACTATTTCTAATCTACTTCAGGCAGTGTATTTGATAAATTTATATATATATATATATATATATATATATATATATATATATATATATATATATATATATATATATATATATACAGACTAGTATATATATATATATATATATATATATATATATATATATATATATATATACTCTGCAGCATCCAGTGTAGCCTATATCTACATTCTACAGTGCATTCCATGGTGTACTATATATTACAGCCACAAACAGTGTTAAAGCAGTGTTAAATTCGTTTTTTTCCTTTAGAAATTTCATTTTGCTGTGGTATTATTCTAAACACAGGAAAACTGAGCCACTTAACAGCCATACTATCATCTGTAGCAAAAAAACGGAGAGGAGAGGCTGAGTTATGGTCTCAGATATACCTCTGAATTTAATGTTATTTCAAAGTGACCTGTCTTCTAGGTCAGCAAGTTTAGTGTTAAAATCTCCAGATCATGCTCTGCGCATGCATCAATCAGATTGTGAGCGTGACATGTATCACTGATCATATTTGCAGCAATGGATATTCTGAGAGTGAGGTCTTGCACAGTAGAGGTGCCATTAGTGAACACAGAGAACATATGTGCAGGGATTCCATTAGTAAGAGCAATGTATCTTTGAAGTCAGCTACGGTGGCTGGCTGAGAGGATGCAGGGTAGTTCTCTAATGGTGTCATTGAGACAGGAAGAGCTGAGACTGCAGTGAAGCTGTGTACATGGGAACTTACAATATATGTGAATGAGTGACTGAATGGGAATGAATTCCAGGAAACTGTAACATTACAGCCAACAGGTATGCCGTTTCTTGAGAGTCCATGCTCCGGTGATGTCACCTCACCACATCTAAAGTAAATATATCCTAAACGGTGCACGTTTAGTATATATTTACAGTACCTATAGGTAAGACTTATCATAGGCTTACTTATAGGGTAAACATCATACATGGGAGTTTACTCCCACTTTAAAGGCAGCACATATTACTGGAGCTACTGGGAATAACAGGAGTTTCCCTAGTGGGCAGGAGACTTTGGAGTGTCCAAAAACTTGAGAAACCCTGATGGATAACTAGATTTATGCCTGATCTAAATATATTGGAGGTGAGAGTTCTGTGAGCACAGAGAGGGCACGCGTGTTTAATTATAGGAGCACATTGGTGAATACTAATATTTCTGTGGGATCATTTGGTCACAAAAGAAGAAGTGCAGTGTCACTATTGCATGAAATATGAAATTAAATATAAGCTGAAGTAGAGACTGATTTATCACACTATTGATGATCACTATTGACTACACAATGTTGTGGTGTGTAAAGCATTCTGTTATTGATGTTTGGGACTTTACTATTTTAAAGTATATAATAATTTATAATTTTGTGGTTTAACGAACATTATCCACAATAGGATTCACACTTTATGCACACGTTGAAATGTTTATTAGCAGCAGCGCGACACCATCACTTTTTGTTGTTTAGTGCCAGGCTATAGTTGTAGGCTTTGCTTCTCTTTGGTGGGGGCTTCCTGGGAAATCCAGGCTGGGAATTTGGGTTCAGGGAATTCACTGACACAGACAAAATTCCTTGTACAATTCAGGAAGCACTTTTAGTGGAATCATCATGCCTCCACAGAATTATTTAAGATCTTTTCACATTTGCATTGTGTATTGCGCAGACCTGCAAGTTTGGGTACAGGATAGCTACTGCAGGTCTGATAATAAGGGCTTACCTACCCACTAGTTTAGGTATATGAAGCCTGGGATATACACAAATCATTGTTGTTTTGTAGGGGGTATATAAAAGTCTGGGGTTTTCAAATTTAAAGTGATACTAAAGTCTTGTTTTTTTTTCTTTTGTTAAAAATAAAAAACATGTTATATTTATCAACTCTGTGCAATAGTTTTGCACAGAGCAGCCCAGACCCTCCTCTTCTAGGGTCCCTCTTTGGTACTCTTAGCCCCTCTCTTACCGCTCTCCTGTTGAGTGCCCCCACAGCAAGCAGCTTGCTATGGGGGCATCTGAGCTGAGCCATAGCTCCCTGTGTCCATTCATACACAGAGCCATGGCCCGGCCCTGCCCCCATCTCTCCTTATTGACTCACTGACTTTGATTGACAAAAGCAGGAGCCAATGAGGAGGGGAGTCCCAGACAGTCGAGTCTCTTGTGAAACATTGCTGGATCGAGATGGGGCTCAGGTAAGTATGGGGGGGGGGGGGGGGGGGGGGGCTGTTGCACACATAAGGCCTTTTATCTTAATGCATAGAATGCATTAAGTTAAAAAAATTCTGCCTTTACAACCATTTTAAGTTGAAATGCAGGCAAACAGATAAATTTACAGATGAATTACATACATGAGAACTATTTTATGATCTAAAGGATTTCTATTTCTGTCCATCCAGTCCTAGTATTTACGGCACAGCCCTATCTGGCAGGTAATGATACTTTTTCTCTGCTGCAGCTTAGTAACACTTACAGAAGATGAGTTTTCACTTAAAGTGTAACTTTGTTCAGAAAGATTAAGTCCTGATAGATCACTTCAGGCTGGCCCCTTTTGCAGGTATAGCTATGTAAAACATTAATAAAAATTACTAATTGTGCGCTGTTCCTTTAAACAGTGAACTGATGTGATAATGAACAAAGTAAAGTGAATAAACAAAATATCTACATAAGTGTTCAAACATAGAGTATGAGTCTGTGTAGACAATGTGATAGCAGCTTAGTAATGCAAATATCAGATGTCATAACAAATGCATTATTCAACATGTCAATGTGCAAAAATTGCAAGAGTAATGTATGTATGTATGTATGTATATATGTTAAATTGAAAAAGTTAAAGTCCATAAGAGAGTCCATACACTTAATAAAGGGTTTGACAAGTGAAAATGGTATGCAACTCCGTGGTTACCAAGAAAAACGGCAAAGTGTTCCATCCACAAGAAAAGAGAGTGGCCTCTTACCAGATCTGATGGATCCCTATTACAGAGATCGAGGAAGCTTATGCCGGGATGATCACAGGTGTGGGGATTTCAAACAGTGGGTCTTGATACACTTGCAGGGATGAGCTCCATGAATGAGCTCATATTTTAAAAAGGGAGAAGCCTCATAGTGTAAATCAGAAAATTGTATTTAAAAAATATATAAATGAACTTACATAAAGGTTAAACAATTCCAGCATGAATGATATCTCTAGTGGCGATGTCAGTCTGCCAACTAGATAGAATAGCGTTGCAGGTACTCTCCGTTCTGATGTATTTCCACACAACTCAACAACTTCAATTTTTTTCATAGTTCAGGCATTGCTAGACCCGTGGGGAGATTTTAAATGACGGAATTCATATATTGATAATGTTGAATCATTGCAAGCAGACACATTTTTGCTCAACTAGAAACAAGGAAGTAGTTTTGAATCTACTTCCTGTGTCACCTCTTCTTTATAAGCCTTTGGCTGGCGTTGCAGGATAGTCTCCATTACCCAGTAGACGACAGTTGTGTGGAAATGCGTCGGATCGGAGAGTACTTGCAACGCTATTCTATCTAGTTGGCAGACTGACAACGCCACTAGAGATATCATTCATGCTGGAATTTTTTTAACCTTTATGTAAGTTCTTCTATATATTTTTTAAATAAAATTGGCTGATTTACACAATGAGGCATCTCCCTTTTCATATATGATCTTTGAACACATGGAGCTCATCCCTACAAGTGTATCAAGACACGTTGTTTGAAATCTCCACAGCTGTGATCATCCCGGCATAAGCTTCCTTGATCCCTGTCATAGGGATCCATCAAATCTGCTCATCCCTGCAAGTGTATCAAGACACGCTGTTTGAAATCTCAACACCTGTGATCATCCCGGCATAAGCTTCCTTTAACCCCCAGCATAGGGATCCAAGAGATCTGCTCATCCCTGCAAGTGTATCAAGACATGCTGTTAGAAATTTCCACACCTGTGATCATCACAGCATAAGATTCCTTGAGCTCTGTAATAGGGATCCATCAGATCTGGTAAGAGGCCACTCTCTTTTCTTGTGAATGGAACACTTTGCAGTTTTTCTTGTACACTGTATTGCCTGATGCAGTTATGTGAAATTTCCATTAATATCTGTGAAATATTATGAATATATCTCTTTTTGCTTGCAAGCTATGAAAGGTGGGCAAAAGCCCTCCTCCCAAGCTCTGGTCAACTGAAGACATTGCGGGCCGAGACTTGAAGGACAATTGGGAGCCAATTAACATTGTTTGTCACCTATTCACTATAAACGACCCCATGCCGGGATAAATAATGAAGTAAGTCTCACCCCAAGTTTCATACTTAAACTCACCGGGACCATTCAAGTATATTTTACATCACTGGTGGGAGTTGCCTGTAAGGGGGCTGGCTTAGACTAAGTAACCAATCAAAACTCACGCTAAGCCAGCCAATGAGAGATCAGGCTGGTTTTTGATACTCTCAGGGGAAAGGGGAGGCAGCTCGCTCTTTCCGGGGGAACCAGCAAGCAGGATGGACCTAAGGTAATCTCTCAAGTAGCAAGGGAAGGTATGCCCTGCTACGTGTAACTAAACATGCTTGTAGATCACGGTCTGAAGGAATATAATCTATATTCCTTCATATATATATATATATATATATTTTTTATTTCAACCTAGCAGTTTATGCCTTGATGTAAGACCATAGCTAGAGATTTGTATATTAGCTTGACTTTTAACTACCTGTAATAAATGTTATTATATTCAAAGCCTTTGCTCCTGGTCAATAGAACTCTCATTAAACCCATATCATATTTTGTGATTGATAAATCAGAAATAGAGATTTTAGAGGTTAACAGATGGCGACCACGAAACCAGTACAGGACGGAAGGTGTTTGAATTTAATATCAAAATCGATGTATTAGAGATTAAGGCTAGTAGGGTGAACTTAAATTGAGTCAGTTTGTTCAATCTATCTAGGGAAAAATATAGGTAAATATTTTATTTTTTTTTTTTTTCTCTCTTTTGTTGTTTAATTTTTTTTTTTTTTTTTTTATATTAAATTATTTTTTATATATATATATATATATATATATATATATATATATATATATATATATTATTATTTTTTTGGTTGTGGTTTTGCTGAAGGTACTTAGTAGGTTGACCTTAAATTGAGTCAGTTTTTTCAATCTATCTAGGGAAAACTATAGGTAAATTTTAATTTTTTTTTTTGGTTTAAAAACTGTGGTTTTGCTGAAGGTACTTAGTAGTTGAATGGAAATAAATAAACCGCGCTAACATAGAAAAAAAATTATTAATTTAAAACAAAATGGGGGGAGGATAAAAACCTAACCTAAAAGGCTGCTGCTAGAGGTGGGATACTCACACATAAAATCATACGAATGGGTAAAGCTGCGCCAATGTTAACTAGTTACATATAAATGAAAAGAGGAAACACAAATGGCCAAACGGTTACTATACAAAGAATAAAATACATATGAAGCGTGACCATGAAGGAACACACAAATTCAGATAAATAATAAAGTCCAGTGATGGCTGCAATAGTCCTATTTAAGTGTCTTCTTTAACCACTTTCAGACCGGACCAATTTGCAGCCAAAGGACCAGGCCCCTTTTTGCGATTCGGCACTGCGTCGCTTTAACTGACAATTGCGCGGTCGTGCGACGTGGCTCCCAAACAAAATTGACGTCCTTTTTTTCCCACAAATAGAGCTTTCTTTTGGTGGTATTTGATCGCCCCTGCGGTTTTTATTTTTTGCGCTATAAACAAAAATAGAGCGACAATTTTGAAAAAAATGCATTATTTTTAATTTTTTGCTATAATAAATATCCCCCAAAAATATATAAAAAAACATTTTTTTTTCCTCAGTTTAGGCCGATACGTATTCTTCTACATATTTTTGGTAAAAAAAATCGCAATAAGCGATTATTGATCGGTTTGCGCAGAAGTTATAGCGTTTACAAGATAGGGGATAGTTTTATAGCATTTTTATTAATAATTTTTTTTTTATTATTAATGGCGGAGATCTGCGATTTTTTTTGTGACTGCGACATTATGGCGGACACATCGGACATTTTTGACACATTTTTGGGACCATTGTCATTTTTACAGCAATTAATGCATTTAAATGCATTGATTTCTGTATAAATGACACTGGCAGTTTAGGAGTTAACCACAAGGTGGCAGTGTAGGGGTTAAGTAGGCCTAGGGGTGTTTTTTTTTACTGTGGGGGGGCGTGGCTGTCAGCTAGTGAATGCTGATCTCTGCTCCAATCACAGGGAGCAGAGATCGACGTCACTAGCTGCTAGGCAGAACGGGGAGATGCTGTTTATCTCGGCATCTCCCCGTTCAGCCGCTCCGTGAGACGATCGCGGGAGTCCCCGCGGCGATCGAGTCCGCGGGGACCGCGGCCGGACTCACGGGGGTCCCGACCGGCGCAGGAGCGCGCCGCTCTCGGCGCGCTCCCGATGGCACGGACAGGCTAAAGGAGGGACGTATATATACGCCCTCCTGCCTGTACGTGCCATTCTGTCGACGTATATCGTCGTGCGCCGGTCGGCAAGTGGTTAAAACACAAGGCCTGGTTTCATGTAGCCGACAAACTTGTTATTTTCAGCAAATAAAACACCACTGTGACAGGTCTATATTATCACACTGTGACATGCAAAAGTTCTGTGCGATCCCATCCACCTGTTAGATTAGGCGCTTACCAGATGGCTGTATATAGAGAGCACTGCAAATAGAGCCTGCAACTTCCAGGGTAAAAGATGACTGATAGGACCGATCAGATCAGGAACGATCGCTCAAAAGGAAAGAAGGACCTCTGCAACCTCCGCTCCACTTAGAGACATCCAACTATTTATCTCTCCTCATGTGTTCAGACTAAGAGTCTGAACACATGAGGAGAGATAAATAGTTGGATGTCTCTAAGTGGAGCGGAGGTTGCAGCCTGGAAGTTGCAGGCTATACAGCCATCTGGTAAGCGCCTAATCTAACAGGTGGATGGGATCGCACAGAACTTTTGCACGTCACAGTGTGATAATATAGACCTGTCACAGTGGTGTTTTATTTGCTGAAAATAACAAGTTTGTCGGCTACATGAAACCAGGCCTTGTGTTTTAAAGAAGACACTTAAATAGGACTATTGCAGCCATCACTGGACTTTATTATTTATCTGAATTTGTGTGTTCCTTCATGGTCACGCTTCATATGTATTTTATTCTTTGTATAGTAACCGTTTGGCCATTTGTGTTTCCTCTTTTCATTTATATGTAACTAGTTAACATTGGCGCAGCTTTACCCATTCGTACTTAGTAGTTGAACTTAAATTGAGTCAGTTTGTTCAATCTATCTAGGGAAAACTATAGGTAAATAAATAAAAAAAAAGTGGGTATTAACTCTAAAAATGAGAGAGGATACACCACATATTTTGTTTTGCCTAAATATCCCGTAAATTTTAATTGAACAAGTTCTTTGGATGTACCATTTACAAACCAGTTTTATGTTGTGGGGAGGAAGCAACTTGGCGGGAAAAAGTGTTATTATTTTTTTTTTTTTAATGCTTAATTGCTCTCTCTATCCATTGTTTGAGAGTGTGGCATGGTGAGTACATGTTTCATTGGAAAGACACCAATTGAGTGCGGTCTTGGTTTCCTGTTGAAAAGTTTCAACAGACTTTTAATTTAAATGGTCTGTCCACTAAATGCATAATATTTGTGTATAGGACAGGAGAGCAGTAATATTCTCATTGTTGTCAGTTAAAGTACAGGACTGTGGAAGTCTTGTTGCTGAATGCTGAAGCTAATATCTGAGAAAGATTATTAGTATAGGGTAAAATAAGGTGCATTTAGCATACTGTATTATACCCTGACTTTTTTTTTAGGATGAAACCTTACCACAAATTTGATAATCTGAGTTTGTGCTAGATTCATTTTTTTTTTTTGTCTAAACTGAATTGGGTGAACTTTGGTGTAAACACGGATGTGTTTACCTTTCTATTGTAAACCAAGAGGGTTATTCACCCTATTTGATACTTGTGGCCCTACTATTGTTCCTATTGTCCCCTGGGTCTATTGTGTTGTGGGTGTATGGAGTTGAATACTACTTACACTTGTCACATCCTTTATTAACCACTTGCCGACCAAGGACGTCATATGACGTCCTTGACTTTAAGTGGTGATATCTGAATGATGCGTGCAGCTATTGGCATCATTCAGATATCATTTTTACCGGCCGGCGATTCTGTGCACCATAAGAACGATCATAGCGGCAGTTCCGCCGCCTGATCGTTCTTATAGGCAGCGGGAGGGGACGTCCCCCCCCTCCCGCCGCCATCCGGTGCTTCTCCGGGCTCTCCCGTGCCATCGGGGGCCCGGAGAAAGAATCGCTCGCCGCCGGATGACGAGCATAGAGATTTCCGGTGACCAGATGGTCACCAGTCATCTCTATGACCGTCGGAGGTCCGGGCGCGACGTTATGACGTCACGCCCGGTACCCGGATGTAAACAAAGCCGCGATCGCGGCTGTCAGCATGAGATCGGTAAAAAATTTTTTACCGATCTCATGCTTTCCAGCCTGGAGGAGAGATGTGGGGTCTTATTGACCCCACATCTCTCCATAAAGAGGACCTGTCACATACATTCCTATTACAAGGGATGTTTACATTCCTTGTAATAGGAATAAAAGTGATCCAAAATATTTTTTTTTTTTAAAAAAGTGTAAAAATAAAAAAAATGAAGTAAAATAAAAATAAATAAATAAAAAAAAAAAAATTAAAAAAAATCAGAAGCTAACGCACACGCAAGTCCCGCCCGCATATGTAAACGCCGCTCAAACCACACATGTGAGGTATCGCCGCGTGCGTTAGAGCGCGTGCAACAATTCTAGCACTAGACCTCCTCCGTAACTCTAAACTGGTAACCAGTAAAAAATATTAAAGCGTCGCCTATGGAGATTATTAAGTACTGAAGTTTGGCGCCATTCCACGGTTGTGCGCAATTTTAAAGCGTGACATGTTTGGTATCTATTTACTCGGCGTAACATCATCTTTCATATTATATAAAAAAATTGGGCTAACTTTACTGTTTTCTTATTTTTTAATTCATGAAACAGTTTTTTTTCCCAAAAAAAGGCGTTTGAAAAATTATTGCGCAAATACCGTGTGAGATAAAAAGTTGCAATGACCGCCATTTTATTCCCTAGGGTGTCTGCTAAAAAAAACGTACTCAATGTTTGTGGGTTCTGAGTAATTTTCTAGCAAAAAAATGATGATGTTTACATGAAGGAAAATAGGCCAAAATAGGCCCGGTAGGCAAGTGGTTAAGTGTATGGACTCTCTTATGGACTTGGACTTTTTCAATATAACATACATTTTTTTACACACTGGAATTTTTTGCAATTTTTTGCTCATTGACATTTTGAATCATGCATTTGTTATGACATCTGTTATTTGCATCCCTAAGTTGCTATCACATACTGTGATGTCTACACACACACATACTCTATGTTTGAACACTTAGAAAGATATTTTGTTTATTCACTTTATTTTGTTCATTATCACAATAGTTCACTATTTAAAGGAACAGCGTACCATTAGCCATTTCTATTACTTTATCCCTTCCAAGATTTGAGTTGCAGCAGTTCCATACCAAACTAGCGGAGGGATATTTTTACTGCTGTAAAACATTGAAACTAGGTGCTTATACTGCTTGAAATCTAGTAACGTAGCTGCCCTGTACATGCTCAGATGCTCTCTATTCTCTGCACTGTGTCTAAAATCCAAACCACTAGTGGCTGATCAGCTGACAGCTTTAAGGCTGAAATCAGAAGATAGCAACAGGAATGACACAGCCTGTGGGGGAAACACAGATTAGGGGGCAAGAAAAGAAGTAGAGGTGACAGGACAAACTTTGCTGCCAGGGACACACAAAAGGGTTAATCTTACAAGCATAGTGTCTTGTCTGATCTCCCAAATCTTCTCTCCCTTCCTTCTAATTGGCAACCTGTGAACTTCAGCATTGTATAGCTTCTGTCAGCCTCCTGATCTCAAGTCAAGCCTTACACAATCAAAGTTACATATGTATAGTTTTTGAGACTAAGGAGTGAGGGGGAGGTTTCTTAATAAGGAAGTAACTGCTCTGGCCTTCAACAAAATGGTGATCCTCAGCAAGAAGAAACAGGAGCAAAGCTAGAGGCAATTTACAGCACACACTCATTTTGATAGCATCATTATTATTGTGAAATGTATGTTCTTTTGTTAAAGAACAATAAAAGAGAAGTTTGGAAAGCTAAAAAAAATAAATCATACTCACCTAGATGGCTGCAGCATCGATCCCAGCTGCAGCTGTCCCCCTGCTGCTTCTAAGACCGAGAACCAATCCATCAAACATCACCAAACGTTATGCTCCCGGTCCTCAGCCTGTTGAGTTTGGTGACTGTCAGTTATCAGCTCTCTGTTCTGCCCCTCCAGTGCTGGGCTGTAGAGGGGATGGCAGAGACTGGCTCAGCCTCCCAGCAGTTAGCTGAGAGGTTGAGCCAGTTGTCGGTCCAGGCATCTGGGTGAATCCGCACTGTAAAGTTGGGAATAGAATCACCCCCAAGCCTGGACTAGCTCTGTGATGAGTCACAAGAGTGCAGAAGTAACTGCACTCCTGTGACCCACAGGAGAAGTACTGTACAGCCAAAAAAAGCTTTGGCCATACTTGTCCTGGGCAGGGCAGCACAGTGGTGTAGTGGTTAGCACTTTCACCTAGCAGCAATAGAGTCACTGGTTCAAATACCGACCACCACACCATCTGTCTGGAGTTTGCATGTTCTCCCTGTGCCTGCGTGGGTTTCCTCCGGGTACTCCTGTTTTCTCCCACACTCCAAAGACATGCTGGAAGGTTAATTAGATCCTGTCTAAAAAAGTGGCCCTAGTATGTGTATGTGTTTGTAAGTGCATCGGGACCCTACGGGGTAAAGGACCACGCTTTACCACAGATAGACACTGGTGGCAAAAAGCACCCTGGGGCGATTGAGTTTGCATATACAAGTCACTCATTCATTCATTCTCCTTTAATCAATATTAAACTGTTATGGGTAAAGTATAATTACTGTATCCAAATGTTTTTCCCTAACCGTTTATTTATGTAAGATGTTTGGTAGTGAGATCTATATAGTGATGTGTGTGTGGTAATCATTACTACTTGCAATTTCTCTCCTAACAGTTTATTTTACAAAAATATCAACTACTTTAGGTAGTAAGAGATCCATATAGTAATGTGTGTGTGTGTGTGTGTGTGCATATGGAAGTTAACAATTACTATTTGCTCTTTTTGCCTCACTTTATTTTACAAAAATATCCAAGACTTTAGATTGTGAAGTATATGTTTAGTAACGTGTGTGTGTGATATGTAATGTTTTTGTTTACAAACACAGAAACACAGTTAGCTTTTTGCTATCGGGCAAATTGTACACCTATACCTCCACTTTTTGCTTTGCCCTCTATTATCTGTTGCAGTGAATAGAGCACACTTAACAAAATTACCTTTACATTTATGGCTCATTCCAGCAAGTTTCCTACTATGTTATTAAAGCTGTTCTGACAATGGGAACAATAGTCTAGATAATCAGTGACCTGAGTTTCCACCTTTTCTTTATTTGGCTGAAAACAAGTCCAGTTCACGAGCAGGTAGGATGGCTGTTCAACTCATCTGCTACAGATCAAATTAAAGAAGATAGCAGCAATTTGTCTCATCTTGTCATGAAAGCACATCCAGTGGGTACACCTGAAGTATGTAAGGTTGGAATAAAATATCTTTAGCGGTGCAGACTAGAGAACCAACAAATGTTGGCTCAACATTTATAAATTTCAATATGAGCCCATGTTAAAGGGAGTGATGTGAAAGAAAAGGAACTGAAAATAGCACTATAAAATAAAAGACATAAGGGCAATTTATCAAAACTGGAGCAGACAGAATGTAAAGTAACAGCACATGACAACCACGACAGCTATTATCTGCAGCTTGTTCAGTTACATTTTCAAAATGAAAGATAATAGCTGATTGGTTACCATGCACATCTGCTCCAGATTTCGTCTGCTCCAGTTTTGAAAAAAGTCCACTCATGCTGTATTTACTATTAGAGCAAAAGTCTGCTTTGTGGCACAAAAACAGCTTCCCATGGGAATTATTTACTAAGACCCCATACACACTATTAGCTTTTTCTGCAGATTTTTGTCTTCAGATTTACCAAAACCATATACATTAATACGAGGTCAAACCTTAATGCCGCATACACACGAGCAGAAGTTCCATCAGAAAGAGTCCGATGGGAGCTTTCCATCGTATATTCCGACCGTGTGTATGCCCCATCGGACTTTTTCTCTTGAAAATTCAGAAGAACTTAGATAGAGAACATGCTCTATATTTTTCCGATGGAGCAAATTACTAACGGAAAAACCTCTCGTCTGTATGCTGTTCCGACGCACCAAAAATTACGCATGCTCTGAAGCAAGTACGAGACGGAAGCTATTGGCTACTGGCTATTGAACTTCCATTTTCTAGTCCCGTCGTACGTGTTGTACGTCACCGCGTTCTGGACGGTTGGAATTTGGTGTGACCGTGTGTATGCAAGACAGCTTGAGCAGAATTCCGTCGGCATTCTGTTGAAAAAACCTTCAGAGTTTATTCCAACGGCAAAACCGGTCGTGTGTACAGGGCATAAGAGTTATAATTTATATGCAATCAGGCAGGCCCTTGCACTACATGGTTTTGGTAAATCTGAAGACAAAAATCTGCAGAAAAGCGAAAAGTGTGTATGGGGCCTAATGCCTTGTACACACTGTCGGACATTCCGACCACAAAATCTGTCAGATTTTTTCCGACGGATTTTGTCCGAAACTTGTGTTGCACACGGTCGGAAAATCCGATCGTTCCGAATGAGGTGACGTACAAAGCGTACAACGGGACTACGCAGAGGCCAGCTTTTATCTCCAAATTTCTTCTGAGCGTGCGTGGCACTTTGTGTGTCGGAATTCTCTATACATGATCGGAAAAAGTCTGATCGTAAAATTTTAGATCCTGCTCTCAAATTTTTTCCGGCGGAAATTGAAGCTCTTATTTATCCCAAAGGTGTTCTATCGGGTTGAGGTCAGGACTCTGTGCAGGCAAGTTCCTCCACCCCAAACTCATCCATGTCTTTATGGACCTTGCTTTGTGCACTGGTCCAAATCATTTGGTGGAGTGGGGATTTTTTTGTGGGGTTGTTGTTCAGGGGTTGGGCTTGGCCCCTTATTTCCAGTGAAGGGAATTCTTAAGGCATCAGCATACCAAGTCATTTTGGACAATTTCATACTCCCAACTTTGTGGGAACAGTTTGGGGATGGCCCCTTCCTGTTCCAACATAAATGCGCACCAGTGCACAAAGAAAGGTGCATAAAGACATGGATGACAGAGTTTGGAGTGGAGGAACTTGACTGGCCTGCACAGAGCCCTGACTTCAACCTGATAGAACACCCTTTGGATGAATTTGAGCAGAGACTTCGAGCTAGGTCTTTTCGTCCACATCAGTGCCTGACCTCACAAATGTGCTTCTGGAAAAATGGTCAAACATTCCACTAGGCATACTCCTAAAGCTTCCCAGAAGATTTGAAGCTGTTATAGCTGCACAGGGTGGGCTAACTCAAAATTGAACCCTACGGACTAAGATTAGGATACCATTAAAGTTCATGTGCGTGTGAAGGCAGGAGTCACAATACTTTTGGTAATATAGTGTATTTATGCCTACATAACCACATACAAAGCTACATAAACTGACTATTAATTATTGAAACCTGAATTTCTATTTTTAATTAATCTCACAAGCATTTAGTGAATAATAAAAAAGTAAATACTGTTTACCTTCCCTGTGTTTTGTGCTTTTAATTAAAAAATGTTTTATACTTGCCTGCTCTGTGAAGTGGTTTTGCACAGAGTAGCTCCCATCCTCTTCTTTTTGGGTCCCCCATCGGCTCTCCTGGCTCCTTCCCCTAGAGCAGTGTCTCCAGAGAAAGCCGCTTTCCCTGGGGGACACCGCTGTGTGCTCACTCCCGACCTGCTATTTTATGCATCCATAAGATACATAGAGTTATGACTCGCCCCCCCCCCCCCCTGCTCTCTCCTCATTGGATTACTTGCTGCGATTGCAAATGAGGAGGTAGAGTCCCGGGACAGCCACGCTATCGTGAACAGGAAAGCTGGATTGGAGGGAGCTCAGGTAAGGATTAGGGCTGCACACAGAAGGTTTTTTTTTGATGACCAGTGACACCAATACAGTGATAGGTGCTATAAAAATGCACTGATCACTGTATAAATGGCACTGGCAGGGAAGGGGTTAACACTAGGGGTGATCAAAGGGTTAAGTGTTTCCTAGGGAGGTTCTTTCTAACTGTCAGGGGGACGGACTGACTAGGAGTAGAGAGAGATCGCTGTTCCTGATCACTAGGAACAGCTGATCTCTCTCTCCTCCCCTGTCAGAATGGGGATCCGCCATTGGCTGGCAGACATCAAGTCCGCCGGAACTTGCGTATGTGCGCCCACTGTATCTAATGCATGGACCAATGTACATGTACGTCGGTTCACGCAGCCGGGCCGCTCTGCTGCAGTATATGTGCAGTGGGCGGTCCGAAAGTGGTTAATAGATGATTGTAAAGCTTTCTTTTTTTTTTTCTTTTTTTTCAGATGACAAAGATATTGTTTGCAATAAAGAATGACATGTTTTGTTATATGTTGACCTTCAAAACGATATTATCCAATAATTACTACTCAACATCTACATCCTACATGTGACCATGTCCAATAAAGACAAATACTACTGTCAATGTGAATAATTTTAGATGGCATGAGTTTATTTTATTTATCCTATCAGAGATACAGAAACTGTAAATATTTGATATTTTATTTGTACGCAGATGTATAGGGTATCTTACATGCCATTATGGCCACCCAAATACACAGATTACATACAGTATGCTTTAAAAAAAAAATTAACTGTTATCCCCAACTAAACTAAAGAAAAATAGCCAAATATAAGAAAGACATAGACTGATGAGAAAGGACTAATCTTGTCTTTCCAGCTATTTTTAATTTAACTGTGGATCTCCAGAGACACAAGCTCTTATATTAACACACTCTTATCCCATGAGCCTGGGCATTTGAGAATGTTCATAAAAAGACATCAATTACAAGCCATTTTAGGAGTTTTAAATGTAATCCAGCAGTGCTGCCTAACTAAATGATTCTTGAGAAATGATCTCCAGTGAATTAATAGACCACAGTGAGGAGAACGCACTATGAGTTTGACTTAATGACTGAAGAAGATCAAATTAATTACAAGTGCCATAGGGAGTTTAGGGGAAAACAGATCTTTGCTATCCCTCCAATTAACTTCATAGTGGTGCCCTTGCCCTTTCTGTTTGATGCAGTGTTAAACTATGCAATGTTTATAAGGATAACCTACTATAAATTCTGAATACCTTAAATGTCTTAATCCAAAACTGGAGGGCATTATAAGCTGCCTGCATTGCCCTGTGATCAACCAACTAGACATAGATTTTCTTTAGGTTGTCTTTTTTTGTTGTTCAAGGTTGAATCTGTCTGTTTTTGGACTTTGCACACTAGTAATTTGCACACAAGTAATTTATTAAACCAGGCTCAATATAAATCCTAAATTAAGAGGCCTATACTGTGGCATAGTTTGTATATTTGGTATAATTCAGGCTTAAATAAGCCTTTATATTGCAGTATTTGGTGCTGAAAGGATTTTTGGAAGTGTCTGGTCTTTAAACACATTGTAAACTAGTTTCTGACACAGAAAATGGAGCAAGGTAGAGTTAATGAGGGCCTTTATATCAGCCTTAATAGGAAATAGATGGTATCACTAACATAAAATAAGGAAGAATATTTTTAATTTTTATTCAAGTAATATGTGAATTTTGAACAGGTTATGTTTGCTACTTTCAACTAGGTGCAAATCTCCACCGGTTCAGCAGGGACCGGCTGATATTCAAGCCATCAATGGGCAGGCTGATTGTTCCCAGGTCAATCCATCGATCAACTTATTAACTGGCACTAATCGCTGTGTTTTCCCTGTGCCTCTGCCCCCCCTACAATTATACAGCAATATGCCGTACATGCTCCTTCATACAGCATCACTTTTAATCTGCCTGGCCCCTCTGCTTCCCATTCGCAGAAGGCTTTGTATTTTCTGAAAAGAGTCACATAATACAATGTGATCTGTGATGGGGAGGGAGGATGGAAAGAGTGAGCAGAGTGGCTTTATACGACTCTGCAGTATCAGGAGCTTGAGACCAGAAGGTCAAGCTTCAGAGCGCTGGAAGTATAGTGATAGTTTTACTACTAGTGCTAAGTAAAAATAAACATTTTAAATTAAAGAGCTAAATCCACAAGATGGCATGCCTGTCATTGGACTTAACCAGTAGTAATCGAGAACATATCAGAAAGTGTCTGAATTTCTAGCTAAATTTCTAGTTTAGCTAAAGTCAAACTCCAAACAAGCTGCTAAATGTACAGTTAAAAAATGTTTATGGAAACTGCCAAACAATATATGATTTTGGGCAGCCAAATTTGTTATGCAGAATTTCTTGCAAGATAGTAAGATCATTGACCTCTACCGCCTTAGCAGCATAGTTTGCTTACAATTATGAACACTGATTCGAGTACACTGCCAGCATGTTGGACAATGAAGGAGCACTGCTGAGATCATTCATCTGCTCATACTGCTTTCTCCTTCTATTACGTTTTACTGTTAGTACAGTTGATTGCAGTGGCGGGTGATGTTTTTTTTTGCGGGGGGTGGCAAACAACCACCCCCCACGCGGTCGGTCATCCAGCCCCTCACTTACCCCATGTAGGTCAGGGGCGGGCATCACTCCTACGGGCGGTGGCTTCCATCGCGTCTCCTCCTCATCTGCATCACGGCGGCTTCAGCCGTGTGTCTCCTCCCTCCTCCTCCTAGGCACCCAAAAGAATCGCCTATCTTTTCAGCCAATCAGGTGACTGGTCCCAAGACTGGCCGGGAGGAGGATCAGTGTGACAATAGCGAATATTTATTTTCTATTGTCACACAAATGGGTGGGCTAAGGGAGCAGTGCTCTGCACCCTGGGCCCACTATTTTTTGAAGCCTATTAGAGCCTCTGACTCTAATCACATGCTTAAAAAAAAAAACATTGGAATCCATGCGTCTGGCGCTCTGCATGTAGATTAGGGGGTCAGACGCATGGATGGGGGGGGGGGGGGGTGGCGCTCATGCTGGCTGGCTTCTAGTACTGGCCTTTCCTCTCCCAGTTTTTTATTGTGCATTTCAAGAGTCTAAAATCAAGACAAATTCTTAGGTATTTACAATAGTTGTATTAAAAAAGACTTTTAAATATATTTTAATGAATACATACCTATGTTCATAAAATTTTTTGAATTCCCACAGTTCAACCTCAAATTAACACACAGTTATTTTTATCTTGGTGTAATTATGATGTTGTGAAAATCACAAATAACTAGCAAGGATAGCTCTAACCCTACATGAATAATGCATTCAATTGATTTGTTATAGCCAAACGAAGAGAAGGATGAAAAGCGGTTTTGAAGGTCCCAAAGGACACTAATCGCATCCATATACATGGAAACTTAGTGATAAAGATCACTTTATCATCTTTTCACAAACAGCCCATGGGATCATCTGTGTCTATTGAGACTTTGGCTTAAAATTCTATTTTTACTTGAACTTTGTGTATTAATACATGCTGTGAATATGTGGAAACTCCATTACCGTATTAATAAGTGACTTAACATTTAACATATAGTTCATATATTCATTTAACAAAAGGAAAGTGTTGCTTCATGGTTCTTTTATTTTGTTTTCTGCATTTGGAGGATACTAAATCAAAAGCTTGTGGTATAATGATGGAAGCGCTTTACCCATAGGTGAATACAGAAACAAAACAATAGCCTCTGAAATGTTTTAGTTTACTTTGTAATTCTGGTGACATGAATAGATTCAGGCTAACTGCAGAAGAAAAAACTTCTCACTCATAAGTACAGTAAAAAGATTTTGATGACGGAAAGAGTGGTATTACTAAATCAGATAACTATATTCCTTTTCTTTTGTATACTTAAAACTTAAAGCGTTTGTAAAGGTTCACAAAAAAAAAAAAACATGTTATACCTATCTGCTCTTATCTGCAGCCCTGATCCTCCTCTTCTCAGGTCCCCTACCAGCGTTTCTGGCACATCCCTCCTGCTGAGTGCCCCCATAGCAATCTGCTTGGTCTGAGGCTACTCATGCATGCTCCCTCCCGAGCCGCCTCTGTGAGTCTATGAGACACACAGAGTGCGGCTCAGCCACTGTGATTGACAGCAGCAGGAGGCAAGGGCTCAGCCAATGAGAAGGGTGAGACCCGGGAGAGCGTCCGTTCTCATACACATCGCTGGATCTGGATCGGGCTTAGGTAAGTATAAGGGGGTGCTGAGGGGGGAGCTGCACACTGAAGTTTTTTTTTATAAAACCTTCAGCCCACTTTTTTTTGACAAATGTAATATTATCGGGCAACTTCTCACATTAAAGCTGTTCACATTTCAAGAGCCTCTACAGACATTAGAAATCACAAAGCAGGGTGGATCTAAAGTGCAGTGGAGAATGGTGAAGGGCCTTATCTTTAATATTTTATGAGATCGATTATTACTGATATGCCAGTGTCTATGATGACATTTTAACAGTTACGTACATGAACTTTGTAAAAAATATTTTCTACTTATATCATATTAAATACATGTGTTTTTACTTTTGAAGAGCAATGTTCATTTCAAATCGTATTATAACAGAAGAATTTATGACAGGCTGCAATGAACATTGGGTAGTACGGGGTAATGTCTGACAGTTTGTTGTAACAGATCATCAGTAATGAAGTGGCCTAGGATTGGTTAGAGGGTGAATTCGCAAACACAGCCTGAACCACAAACATAGTGCCCAAAGGCTTTGAAGTCAATGAGAGCAAAATCTTGGTATTTTATTTTGCCTTTTTTTTAAGGTCAATTTGAAAGGTTTTAGTTAAAAAAAAATCTATTAAAAACATCTGTGCATGAGAGATGCCCTAATCCTGCAGTTGGATAGGTGCACCTACTGTAGTATGTACAAAAACAAAAGCACCATTAAAAAAAGCACCATATTAAAAAATAATGCCACTACGGGCACTTTCACACTGGTTCACTTCAAAGCTGCCAGTAAAACACCTATGTGTTAATGGAGCGATTTTACTGTGCTTTTGCAGATTTTAATTTTTTTAAAGGATATGTGACTCCCGCAATTTTAAATGACATGTGATATGTGACAACTGCAACAAAAATGCTTAGTGGGGGGCGTTTTTGAGACATTTCTGAGGCGTTTTTGAGGCGGTTGACATTAATTTCAATGGGGAGCAGGATTTTTTTTCATCGTGACGGAAACGCACCACCCCAGTGTGAAAACATTCATTGATTTTTAAAGGGAAGCATTTTCTTGAACTTTTCAGGAGCTTTTTTTAACGCAAATGCGCTTGTAAAACTCCTCAGTGTGAAAGGCTCCCTAATGACATACCCTCTCTGTAAAGCTTACTGTATGTTTGTAAACAAAACAGCTTGGGAACAAGCTCTCTGCAGGTTGCATGCCTAATAAAGATACCAGATCTTTATTAAGCATAAGGGTCTGGCATGGATTTTGGAGGACCTCAAATCAATATATTTCTTTTGCATGGGTCCCCCCTTAAAAATCCATACAGACCCCTATTTAGCATAAGGATTCGATATGGATCTTAGGGAGATCATACACTTTTTTTTTGTTCGTTTTTCTTCTGCAGACCAAGTGACCTGTTATGTTTTGGGGAGTGAAGAACAAAACAAAAACAAACATTAGGTCCTTCCCTAAATCGATTCCAGACCCTTATCTTTTAAAAGGGTCTGGTATGGATTTTGGATGACCTCAAATACATGTTTTTATTTTGCATGGGACCCCCCTTAAAAACCTTTAAAAGGGTCTGGTATGGATTTAGAGGGAGACCCCCCCAAAAAATCCATAGGGACATGCCACCTTATCTAGTCACAAAGAGCCTCCTTAACCATATCATATCTCTCTCCTTAACCATATCAAGCCACATGCCTTCAACATGGGGAGGGTATCTTGCCAGGGGGAGCCCTGGTAAGTCCCCATGATGATGAGTATAAAGGCCCCATCACTACATCCCTGGCCTGGTGGATGTGTGGATCTGTAAAGAGGGATTTATTAGAATCTGGAAGCCCTCTTTAGAATAAGTGGTCCTCGCATATGGGAATTTGAAGAATTTTTTTTTTTTTTTTGCTTCAAGGCAAGATGCAAGTTAAAAAAAAAAAAAATACAAGAAAGGCCTACTTAGACCCACTTAAAAAATTAAGCCCCTTAGAACCATGGATCCAAGGCAACCAGCACATGGCACTTAACCCAGTCAGTTAATTTAAAAAGGCCCATTAAGTAAAACCACTTGCTGACTACCCACAGTGCAGGTCGCACAGGCAGGCCGGATCATGTACATGTAAACTTTCCTGTTACAGTGATCTTCATTGTAACAGCAACCAAAGTGTAAAAATAAATACATAAAAAAAAAAAAAAAAAACAATCCTCGATCACCCCCTCAGAGTAGTACAATGTTACTATGGTAACACTGAACTACTTTGATGAAAGTATGTAAAAAAATTTTAAAAAAATTAAAAAGTTAAACAATAAAAAAATATTTAAAAAATGTAATAAAAATTATTTATAGATTGATTGATTTTTTTTTTTAACATACTCTCACTAGTCAGTGTCCTTCATCACCACCACATCAGTCATATGATGATGTTGTACTGCACTGGCAACAGTATGTAAAAAAAAGAAAAAACAAACAAATGTATTTCAATTTCTTTATGTTGAAAATACATTTGACAAATAGCTACAACTTCAAAAAACTCACCATGCCTCTTACTAAATGCCTAAAAAAAGGGGTCATTTGGGGGACTGTCTGGGCATTTTCGGGCCTCAAGAAATGACATAGGCCATCAGTACATTAGAATTTCAACAATTTTTGATTATACTGTATATACCATAGTTTGTAGACTCTATAACTTTCACACAAACCAATTAATATACACTTATTGGGATTTTTTTTTACCAAAGACATGAAGCAGAATACATTTTGGCCTACATTTATGACAACATTTTAAGTTTATTAGATATGTTTTTTTTTTAACAGAAAGTAGAAAATATATATTTTTTTCAAAATTTTTGGTCCTTTTTCTTTATATCACAAAAAATTTAAAAACCAACTGGTGATTAAATACCTCCAAAAAAAGCTCTATTTGTGTTAAAAAAAAATGATATAAATTTAATTTGCCTTTTGGTGTTGCATGGCCACGTAATTGCTAGTTAAAGTAGCACAGTCCTGAATAGCAAAAAATGCTCTGGTCATGAAGGGGGTAAAATCTTCTGGAGCTCAAGTGGATAAGACAATTTCTGATTCCCCTGTCAACCATGTGATTTACCATGCCCTGTATCTGTGAAGTGCAGTACTAAGAGTTGTACAATGTGCATACCTTACTCACATCTGCTAGTGTAAGCTAAGCTAACACATCTGCTAGTGTAAGCTAAGTATAATCTGGTATGTATGTCTCTGTCAAATATAGATTATTTGCAATGTATGTTAACCACTTGCTGCCAAGCTCCTGCAGATATACTGCGGTAGGAAGGCACGGGCAGGCTCAGTCACGTATACTGTATATATATGATCTGGCCTCTTCTGGGTTAGGAGCGCACAGCATGCGCCTCCTGTGATTAATGTTACCGGTAATCAATAACTGGGTTCTCATATGATCGCTATGATTGGCCATAGCAATCACATGATAACAATGTAAACAACCTGTCATGAATGGCTTTCCATTCGTGAACAGCTTGCTTACTGTTGTGATCTGTGATTGGCCCAAAGAAATCACATGGTACCTGGCTATCCATTATATATAAAAAAAAAGAAATACAAAATTTTATATATATTTGTATTTGTTTATTTTACACACAATCACCAGTCAGTATGCCTGATCACTGACACCCCAGTCAAACCAGTAAAACCTTCCAGACCTCAAGTGGTTGTGTGTAGGGGGTGTATTTTCCCTTCACTCAGGTGTCAGATTGCCAACACAGAATTCTGTGCTGTAATTGGCCACAGCTGATAATCAGGTTTCAGCCCAAATCATAAGCTGAAATTTGCTGACAAACTCGTGCTGTGTTCACACACAGCATGGGTCAGCAGGGGGCAGGTGCATGTGCACCACCAATCCAGGAAATACGATGCGGTGTACAGGTATGCTGTGGTGCCTAACTGTGCTATCTGAGTGGGTTGGAAAGAGGTTAAGGAAGCTTAGTTAAAACAAATCACACCCACACCCTATAGCAAGGGTGCTCAACCTGTGGCCCTCAAGAAAGTCCCATCATGCCTCTGCCTTTAGGGGGTCATGCTTGTAACTGTCAGCGGCTTGCAATACCTAATGGGACTTGTAGTTCTGCAACACCTGAAGGGCCACAGGTTGAGTTTCAGTGTTCCAGTCATATAAGGACTCCTAGAAAAATGTAAAAAATACAAAACTGACCACATGCTACAGTACTGTAAAAGCAAAAGATATACGTTAAAAAAAGCCTCAAAGATGAAGGCAAGGTTTGAAGCACAGTTTCATTAATACTGGATGGCAGGAAAGCAGAAAGGAAAGCAGCCAAGTCCAAGATAATGACGAAGGAGTTGCATTTTTTTAAAGCTATCTAGTGACAGGGAAAACAAAAATGACATTCAGCTGATGAATAAGCCAAGTTTGACCTAGCCTTTCGACCCCTGACAATCAATCTTACCTGCTACTTCATAAAGAATTATGGCTATGCCACTCACATTTGACTTTAGAATTTTACAATTCCCATTTTGTGCTTCTTTATCCTATTTAATACATGGCATAAGAAGATAAATGTCTGGGAGCAGCCAGTTGCATTGAATACGAGCTTCACATGAAAGAAAGAGAACAAGGGTGGAACATGTTCACTCAATATTCCATTGTCCACAATATTTTTGTCTGATCAGTAGATGGAATAAGATGACTGGCATATTTTTTTTCTCTCCCCTGTTTCTTTGCTCAGAATAGTCTACTGAATGCTACATACTAAGAAGAAGCATCTGTGACATACAAAAATAAATTGAAACATTCTAGCCCCTCTGTTCACATTGACATACACGAAAAATATGAAAATGTCATTAAACAAAGACAGAATATTTTAAAAAACATTAATGTGGCGCTGAACTGTAACTATCTCAAATAACAGCTAATTGGCCCTACATTACTGAAATAAGATGCACAAGAGCATAATTTTATGTAGCGCACCCCCTTAAGGGCCACACATGAACTAGGATCCCCCACCCTTTCACAGGCACTCTAGAGTCAAAGAACAGTCTGTGGCTTTGTTTTTGTTATTTATTGAAGGATAATAACTTGGATAGGGGTGGGAGGTTATGGGATACCCACTTGACTTCAACAACAAACTTCAGGGACACTCTTTCTATATACAGTCTCTATATACAGCTCCCCTTCTTCCTCCAGCAATCACTTGCTAGCAGAACCCAGCTAGATCACTGTGAAGATCTGACAGTCACTCAGTCAGATTAGAAGTAATGGCCCATTACAGGCAGGAACCCGAGGCCCCTTGGTTGTGTAGCAATAATTACAGTGTCTAGCTTGCATCACTCCTGTGGCTACTATATATCCCAGTACTACCGCTTCAGGCACTGCCAACCCACCTGGCTGCAGCTGCCCCTTTCACTAGCCTTCCAGGCTAACTTCTCCACCTCAGTCCTCCAGATTAATACTCACTAGCCCACCCAGCTGACTCTCAGGAGAGCTCCCAGGGAAAGGAATAAGACTTAAGCACACTGCTGTCTTCAGAGAGAACTGGCTACATGTGGCAGTCTCCCCCCCTGTAGGTCCCCAGTAGTGCTGACCTGCACCCGCTGTGATCTCCTTGCTTCCATGCCTCCAGGAAGGGCTTCCTCCATGTGTTATGGAAGGATCCTTCCAGCACTCAAGCCCCGGCCCGAGGTCACCCCCTTCCCCCAGCCTCGAGGGCCACGACAGCCGACAGCTATATCTCCATCTTCCTCCCGACTGCCTCTGCTGGCATGACTCTTTTGTCTTTTTATGAGGTGGCCTGCCCTCTGCCAGCCTTTTACTGTGGATTGGCTGAGGTCCTCATAATTATTCCAAACAGCTCCTTCTAACCTCCACCCACCGTCTAGAAAATTCTCCAGTGTCCCAGAAAACAGGGGGAGGCATCAGAAGAGCTGTCAGGATGAGTCATCCAGGCTAACTCATTGAACCATGACCCAAATTCACAGCTCAGCCTTGGCTCTGAGCCAAGCTACATTTTCCTACACTAACAAACCTATCTTACATATAGCACACACTAGAGGGTGCTACATTTAAATTTGAGCTCAGTCAAATAAAGTGCTCCAATTTAAACCTATTTCTTCTTGCTCTTGTGCTTCAGTATGTTTCAGTAATGTAGGCCCAATATGTGAATGCACAGATGTCTTTGCATCACATACATCCATTTCCAATGCATATGTTATGGTTATTTTTGCAAACTTGCTTTAAATGTGGAAACAATTGTTGTTTTGTGTCTCATGTGCAGATTAGGTACATTAGGTACCACCCAAAAGTGGAACTTCCACTTAATCCTCTCCTCCCCCCTCCGATGCCACATTTGGCATCTTTCATGTATTTGACAGGTCCCCTACCTCACTTCCAGAGACCATGCCATGGCACTGTCTCTCAGAACTTCAACTCCCTCCTCCTTGCTCTGCCACTGGGCCAATTATAAAGTGCAGCGTGCTTCGTGCATGCGCAGTATCGAACCAACTGTGAAGCCGCATTGCTTCACTGCCGTGTTCCCTGATCAGGAATGGCAGCCGATTCAAAGATTGGCTTGGGTGCCAACATTGCGGGCTCCTTGGACAGGTAAGTGTCCATATATTAAAAGTCAGCAGCTGCAGTATTTGTAGCTGCTGACTTTTTATTTCTCGTGGGGGGGTGGACCTCCACTTTAAGTAATATACATGTTAAAGGGGTTGTAAACCCTCGTGGTTTTTCACCTTAATGCATTATATGAATTAAGATGAAAAACCTTCTGTGGTGCTGCAGGCCCCCCCGAGCCCCCGTTTTACTTACCTGACCCTGATCTCTCCCCGGCCGGGAATGAGCACACCAGCTATAGCTGGTGTCTTGTGTCCTGATTGGATAGATTGATAGCAGCGCAGCCATTGGCTCACGCTGCTGTCAATCAAATCCAATGACACTGCGCCAGGGGGGCAGGGCCGAGTTCTGCACTCTGTGTGAATGGACACAGATGCGGGACTCGGGAACACACCCGCACGGGTGTCCACTAAGGCGAGCGGTTATCCAATGTGGACACTCCATGCGGGGAGGAGCCAGGAGCAATGCTGAGGGAGAGTATGATTGGGGCCACTCTGTGAAAAACGAAATGCACACTGGAGGTAAGCATGACATGTTTGTTTGTTTGTTTTTTTTAAAATTAGGGTTTACAACCCCTTTAAATACCCACAATCTATTTTTCAGTTTGTTCAGTTTTAATGAAAAATGTAGTTCCTAATGTGGATAGTGATTAAAAAAGATGAAAAAAAAGCATGTAAAAATTATTTTAAGGCTGTATATTATAAATGGACATAGGGTTTATTAGATTTATGTTGCATTCAGTACCCTTCAAGTGGAGAAAAAAACAAGTAGAGATAAAGTACACCTTTTTACCATACACAACTGTATATGTTTAATAACCCTCTAAAGAGTTTGTATACCATGGTGATGAATTTCCGCTAGGAACTCATAGTCTTCAACAAGTTTGTTGTAGTACCAAAGCAAACCTACAATAATTTCTTGCTATTACCAGTGGCTGCATTTATCAGTTAAGTAAAGAAGAGCAAACGCCCTGCTAACATGGATAACCTCACACTGCAGTGAAATGGCGTGCAGTTTGGGATGAGGGATATTGCTGTTATTGCTCTTTGAGGGATCCAGTTTTTGTTTTGTTTTCTTTTTATTGTCTTGGAAGGTTGGCTTTATACCCTAAAGCTGGCTTTATTGTGCTACAGTTCAGAAGCTTCTGAGCTGACCACAGGGAATTTTTCTAACCTTTATAGAGAAAATATTTTTAGTGACTGTGTTTGAGGCCTGGCAACGGCCTCAGTGTTGCAGCAAGAAAAGAAATTAGAAACATATTGCTGGAAAGATGTTTTCTCAAATATAGAATTTGGGAGTCGCAGATATTTTTTTTTTTTATTATTAAAGTTAAGAAGAGACAAATGCTCCTGTTATAGGTAGTATGCCATAAAGTCATTTTCAACTCTTTTTCAATCCCCTGTTAAAAAAAAAAAAGTTAATTTGTATTAAATACAAGTATTTAATTTGTATATTGTAAAATATGAACATTTTAAAATACATCAAACATATTTCACTTTAATAATTGTCAGTAGTGCCTAGTATCTCATAATAGCACCAAACATCAAATTCTGCAAATTTAAAAAAAAAAATGCAAAGACAATTTTTGTTCCTTCACTCATTAGAACAATCAGAAGTCACAGTTGATTTACTTAAGGTAATAGCAGCAATGAAAAATGGTTTCTAACTGAGTGCTATGGAACATTGGACATAACTGTTTAAAATCCGCTGTGTTAGATATTCTGCTACACAGAGTGGCAACTTTAGTGCAAGATTAGCTAGCATCTGGAAAAAAGCCCTACAGCAGTATGAGAAAAGAAAAGGCATATTAAAGTTGTGCATGGTAAATTTAACCATTTAAATAAACAGATCAGAGATGATGGTAGACTAACTCAAATAGCATTGCTGAGGGACATTAATTTATTGACTTTACACCCCCGTACTTAAATGCTACAAAATAGAAAAAGCCTGTAAGAAAATATACATAAATTTTGCCCGGCTTCCATAATGTGAAATCTGAAGAGATGATGGTCAAACACAGTGCAGGAAATTTGGCTATTCAGTACTCCTCAGGATCTTGCTGAAAGAAAGATGGCATGACCCTTCTCTAGTCACTGCAAGTGGAAACTGTAGGAAATGTAGAATGTCCCAGTGAGATCAGTTCCCACCCACCACATATCCCTCTTCCCCTAGGACATGTGGCATATGACAGCATAATACTTTTTACTTGCTTATGCTTATTGAGTGGTTTAAGCCAACGTCCTTCTTCACTGTAAGCTCTTGTATGTTACCTGTCTGTTGTATGCCTGTTACATGTGATCAATGTTTTTTTTTTTTTTTTCATTGCAATTAGCTTTGCAAGTCATTTTTGCTTGTGCTTTAAATATTGCTGTATTTACAAACCCCCTCTAGCTTATAAATGGATTATCAAAAAGAGGTTGTGATGCATTTGAAGAATAAAGAAAAGTGTAATATTTTCCAAAAACAAAATATTACATACATTTTTGGATTTTTTTTAAACAAATTTAGAAGGAATTGCGAGAAACAGTGTTAAAAAAATAAATAAACTTAAAGTAATACATAGCATCTAGTAAAGTGTTACCTTTCCATCAATTTATACTACATAGAATAATAAAAAATAAATCATTAACAGTACTGCATGATCAACAGGTATTAGAGGCAGTTTTATCTATGTGTGGGCATCTGGTTGAGAGTTGATGTAGAAGGCTCCTGGTAGCCCAGTGTTGCAGCACTAAAACCATGTTTATTGACTTTTAAATATAACATGGTAGAAAATAATATATAGTTACTCCATAATGTATAATAAATGCATACTTGGTGACATCCTTGCTATGGCCTATAAATAAATGGCAAATACATAATCTGCTGTGGAAAAATATTGCCAGCCTAGTTTCTAAGAGATGCAATAAACCAATCTAGTATGTTGATATTTTCAGTCATCTAACTAGACAGTCTAATTGACCATAGTATGTGTATGTACGAATGTGAATTAGGGACCTTAGATTGTAAGTTCCTTGGGGGCAGGGACTGATGTGAATGTACAATATGTATGTAAAGAGCTGCTTAACTTGTCAGTGCTCTATAAGTACCTGTATTAAATAAATACATAAATAAAGAAATGTATCATTACATATCTTTGCAGCTACCTCATCCCTTAACACACAGCTTCAGCAGCTACAGCACCTACAGCAGCTTCATCAGCACCATCACCAACATCACCATCAACAGCAAGGACCACAGCAGCAGCAGCAACAGCAAAGTACAACCCAGCATCAGCAATCATCCCAGCAGCCTTCCCAGGCTCTTCCTCAACAGCAGTCCCAGCAGCAACCTAATCAGCATCAGCGACAGCAACAAAACCAAACACAGACCAAGAGCCAGAACCAGCTAGCTTCATGCCAGCAGCCCTGCAGTTCTCCTCAGAAGCCTAATCAATCACCAGGACATGGCCTTCCTTCGCCGATAACTCCACCAAATCCTCTGCAGGTACAGCTTTTTTTTTTATTTATAGCAGTACAATTACTGAGAGTGTCAAAAGATAAACTGCTAAGGTAAAGTGCCACTTTTTTGTTTCCTGTTAAAACATTGAATGTGTATATGTAAAATCAGATGTGGGTTGCCTTATGAATACACCTTTCTGTGTAGTATGGGTGGTACCAATGACAGTCTGTTCTAACTAATACAAAATGTATTTGCACAGTTCCTCTGTCCAATCCTGTATGCCACAAAATGTCTATGTCACAATAAGTTCTAAAAACCAATGCATTATAATTATACACGTTCAGTTACCAGCTGTGAATTTTTAATATATCTAAAGGATAGAAGAGACAGATCTCAATCTTAATAGCATGCAAACATTCTCCTGACTTATTTTTACGAGAGATACATAAAAATGAGCCAAACATTACTATTTTATGCTTCCTATTTCTTTTTTATCTCAATAACTTTTATTGAAGTTTTACAAAACAATAGCTGAATATAAAGACAGCAAGAGAATGGGCATTAGCCAGGGGCACAGAAACATCACTTTTCCAAAGTCACATATAGCTGGTTGAATCATCTATATGTGTAATGAACTTATTATTGGGGTGACCCTACTGCCAAGTCATTTTGCATAATATCAAAAGGTACAGAAGAGTATGAGCCATAGGACAAGAAAGGAAGTAAAGGTAAGAAAAGGGCAGGTTGGGATAAATAGGGGGACAAGGCAGAAGGGGAAAGATTACCTTGGAGCACAGCAAATCTTGACTATGTCTTTTATTTTGGTTTTGTCAGTTTATATGAAAAGCCTGCAGGTTATCAGCATGTTCCTCGAAATCCAGTTGCTTGTATTAAGGAGGACTTTACAAGGGAAAAATTGTATAATATTTATTTTTTAGTTTATTTATTTCAGGTACTTATGTAGCGCTGCCAATTTATGCAGCACTTTACTACTATATTTTACATTAACATCAAACCCTGCTCTCAAGGAGCTTACAATCTAAGGTCCCAACACACATTCATATATACACATACTAAGGACAATATCTTTGGAGTGTGGGAGTAACCGGAGTAGCCAGAAGAAACCCAACCAGGCACGGGGAGAACATGCAAACTCTGGGCAGGTAGTGTTGTGGTTGGGATTGGAACCGACAACCCTAGTGCTGCTACATTTAAAAAATGAATTTACCAGGGAAGTATACTGTATAATCACTACAAAAGTTTAAGACACCTTACACACCACACCGCCCATAGTGTCGGCGGTAAAACGCCGCTATTTTTAGTGGCGTTTTACCGTCAGATTTGCGGCGCATTTTGTTCGCTAGAGGGGCGCTTTTACCCCCCCTGCTGGCGGCCGACAAAGGGTTAAAACCCCCGCAAAACGCTGCAATAGCAGTGTTTTGCCAGCAGTATTACAGTGCTGCCTCATTGATTTCAATGGGGAGCAGCGCTGGAGGAGCGGGGGAGGAGCGGTGAGTTCAAAGAAGCTGCTGGCAGGACTTTTTGTGACTCCCTGCTAGCGCACCGCTGCAGTGTGAAAGCCCTCAGGCTTTCATACTGCAGACAATGACAATGACAATGAAGCAGTTTAAGGGCGGATTGCAGGCGCTATTTCTAACGCTATAGCACCTGCAATACGCCCTCGGTGTGAAAGGGGTCTAAAAGCTCAAGGCTACCTCAATGTACTTAAAGAATCCTCTCATCTATAAGTTTATATAAAAATTCAGTGGAGAATAAAAGGTGATTTGCAAAATGCAGCCACCTATATCAACCTATCAAATGTCAATTTACTGAGATCAGAGAAGCAACAGAAAATGTATAACTTCTCAGGTTACTGCATGGTGAAAATCACTGTTTGATTTCTTAAAGCGCACTTGTTGTACTCGTAACTATTGTACTTCAAAGTAGGACAATATATTAAATTACATTAGTTAAATGAAAAAATGTTAATAAAATAAAAAATAGAATAAATGAAAGTACCTATGTCCCCCCATGCTCAGGTGCAAATGCAAACTCACATGTACGTCTGGAGCACATATGTAGACAGTGATTGCACCACATATGTGAGGTATCACCGTGAATGTTAGAGTGAGAGCAATAATTCTAGTGCCATTGCTCACATGTAACTGTAACGTGTAAACTGATAACCTATAAAGACTTTTAAAACATCCCCCATGATCAATTTTAGGTTGCGTAATTTGTTGTCATTTCACAGATGTGCACAATTTTAAATCTCAACATGTTTTATATCTTTTTACTCAATACAACATCATCTTTTATATTTTACTAAAAAATTGTCAAAAAACGTCTCTTGTAACACTACCTTGCTTTTCGGGTGAATGGGTAGGGGTACAATGTACCCTATACTTATTCACTTAGGTGGGCGCGGCAGGTCCGGGGGGCCCCCTTTTTAAAGGGGGCTTCCCAATAAGCCCCCCGCCCGCAGACCCCACAACTGCATGCTCAGATAAGGGTCTGGTATGGATTTTGGGGGGAACCCATGACATTTTTTCTTTGAAATTTTGGTGTGGGGTCTCCCCTCAAGATCCATACAAACTCAAAGGGCCTGGGATGGATCTGGGGGGGCCCATGCCCTTTTTTGAATTTGGTGTTAGGTTTCATCCATACCAGAAGCAAAATAATTATTTGGACATAAGGGCAAGTTGCAATAATCTCAAAGTCGGATCAAAGTCAGATCCTGGTCATTGAAGTCACATGGAAGTCGGACATGAATTTGCAGGGCAAAGTCGTGTGACTTCCATGTCGGAGCAGTTTGAACCTGGCCTTAACTGTTGTAGCAGTGCCACAGCTAAATGACAGACCCCTGCTGCTTCTGTTTTTAAATATAGAGTCCTGAGTGATGTCATTGACCAAATTTTTTTTGTTATTTGTGATGGGATTAATGGTGGATTTAATGGTGGTTGGACATAGTTGATCAACATTGTTGGGTGTTGCTCATCGTGGTTGACAAGGATTTACATTTCTGGACAACAGTAGACATTGGAATACATTGTTTATTTTGTTGTTTATGTTTTATAAGGTTTTTTTTTTTTTTTTTACAGTGTTAGTGATTTTATTCATCATTTAATTTCTTGTGAAGAAAAAATATATTTGTGTAATTATATCATCCAGGGTCCCAGACACTGTGTTTACATTCTACCAGCACCGAAGACCTGATGTTTGTGGTGGAAGTAGAGGCAGATGAAGACTGTCAGGGTCAGCAGGTTGTTGATTGCATCACAAAGAGAACCCAATGTGTTTTTTTATTCTTAAAGGGAGAGTGTGTAAAGAACCATCACTTTAAAGAAAAAAAAAACATAAAACATTGTGGGATCCCTGTAAACGTTTATAAAAGACCCTTACAAAGGTATGCAGCCTGGGTAGTCAGTAAATTGGGGGCAGTGAGCACGCTTCCCCTCCTTAAACCATACCTGGCCACATGACCCCAACATTGGGAGGGTACCTTGCATGGGGGCGGAAATGCCTCCCCCCTTGCAACGCACCTTGTCCCCATGTTGATGGGGCAAAGAGCCTCATTCCCACATCCTGTCACCCAAAAGTATGTGGGGGTCTGTGGAGGAGGGCCCAGATATAGGCCATCGCTTGATTGTGAAGGGGTTGTTACTCATTCACAAAAAATATAATTGTAAATAAAAACTCCAACACCAAGAAAAAAAAAAGTCCTTTATT